>OX393551.1:44527812-44565312 GCA_947650365.1 Chamaelirium japonicum | reverse complement strand
TGTATCGAGCCTCCCCCCCCCCCGCGCGCGCTTGTCCGAGAGTATGTCCAGTTGTATGTTCAAATAGCAGTGCTGCCACGGCTACTTTGGGCAGTTGGTAGTGGTACTACTCCTCACGTGGGCACCAACCAGGGTTCGATACCCGTTCCACGCTCTTTGTGGCACTCCTGCAGTTGTATGTTCAAATAGCAGTGCTGCCACGGCTACTTTGGGCAGTTGGTAGTGGTACTACTCCTCACGTGGGCACCAACCAGGGTTCGATACCCGTTCCACGCTCTTTGTGGCACTCCTGCATGATGGTGTGGCACATTCTTATGAGCCAGGCGGGCTCTTTCCCGCTCTGTGTGGCGATCCCGCTCAGTGGTGAGGTGACTTCTGTGGATCAGGTGGGCCCATCATTTTTTCCTGTTCGGATTCGGTAGCTGTGTGTGGTTCACCCTGTGGTGGTGACTTCTGGGTCTGATTAGGGCCCCACTATATACCCAAAAAAAAATACTCGACACTGACCCACTGGAAGGGTCCCACTTATAGTTTCAAAAACATTGATATGATTCTAATGTGACCGTAGTCACAACCAGCTGGGGGAGTACATCTCACTCCGGATGAGAGGTGGCACATTCGACACCTGCTCCTGTTGTGGAGCGGTGTTAAAAATCTTTAGAGATCAAGGAGTTTCGAACCTGACCAAGGGGTTGGTATCCGTGCTGTGTTTCTAGAAGGATGTAGCTGACTATCAAAAAAATAAAAAAATATGATCCTATTCAATTCGAAACCTTTAACACAAATGTTCATCCATAATGATGTGGCATCCAATTACAGTGTTCTTTTGCCTACCAATCGGGGCTGAATGTGATTCACCTGTCAATGCAACATACTCTTGTGGTCTGGACAAGTCATTCTGGTTGAACATTCGGGCTAAACGTTTCAGGTTAAATAGTTTCTTCCTATGACATAAGATAGATGCTCCCCACCTTCCAAACATTCTTTGGCCGCCCCACCGAGCAGGTGATGTGTAATGAGTTCGAGACAATGGGGACGGCTGCACTGAATCCTCTGCTCGGCAGAATCGCAGAAGCACTGCTGGAATCTTTGGAACACACATTATTTTTTTTTTTTCTTTTTTTTTTGGGTGGAACACATTATATTCACTTGCGAATTTTATTTTAACTCAGCAAAACATTTTTGTACTAAGCCATGCACTGGGCCCACATGATTCCTCCACGGTTCGTCCTTTCCCTCGGTTCACTCGATGGGGGCCAACGTCTGTGATTCCTACATGGTTTGTTTGGGCTTAGCTTGTTTATTAAACGAGCCTAAACTTCATATTGTTAAATAATCGAGCCGAGCCGAGCGAAGCTTTGGCTTGCTCGTTTATTAAACGAGCCTAAACTTCAAGCTAGGCTTCGATTAATTAGTGTTCGAATAAACTTGAACAGTCCCTTATCGAGTTTGTTCTTGAACTCCAGAATCAGTCAAAAGCGTAGACTGCATATGTTAGGTCTATTCAAGTCTTTTATGATCCTATTCACGAGTAAGAGCATGTTTGCGAGCCCAACAGAGCCCTTCTGCTTGAGCTTGGCTTCACTATGTCATAACAGTGAAATAACGACGGCTAAAAGCCGTCGTAATTAAATAATACGACGGCCAAAAGCCGTCGCTTAGACCGTCGTTTTTCGGGGCGTCGTAAAATAAAAACGACGGCTGATAGCCGTCGTCGTAGCCGTCGTTTTAATATTGCAAATACTGACGGCTTATAACCGTCGTAATTAGAGACGGTCGGAAGCTGTCGTTAATTTATAGAACGACAGACTATAGCAGTCGTATAAATTTACTTTTAAATTGTATTAAACGACGGTTATAAACGGTCGTTTATTAAACGACGGTTATAAGCCGTCGTTTCTTGCTCGCAGGTAAAAAAAAAAATTGGCAGAGAGCTTCAGTTCTGAAGTAACACAAGCCTGGATACATTTGTGTTGTCAGTGACTTATTCAACTTGCATCTATGTAGAGAATAAACATATGAATTTAGAGGAAAACAAATATGAACATTACAACAAATCCACACATCATAGCGAACATATTTACCCCACATCCATCATAGATTAACAAACATCTTTATAAGTATACATTACAACTATCATATGTCCAAAAAGGAACTGTTGAACTTCTATAAACCATGTTCAAAAAATGATGCATCACATACAAAAGCCAACACTAGCAAGATATATAAGACACAAAGTTCGACGGCCACACTATGATCTCTCCCGGTGTGCGATCTCCTATTGTAGCGCCTCCCCCATCAAACAAAGGAGTAGAGGGATCCAATATTTCTTCAAGTACGATCTCAACTTCAAGACTCTCAGATGTTGAACCCGGAGCGGCGCCAATGACCTTTCCTACAGCAACGATCATCTTCTGAAAATTCTTTAATAAACACACACCAGTCCGTATTGGTGGCGAATTCAGTTGTTGTGACGCCTACAAATAACAAAGCTGATTAGCAAGTGTAGACAACTTTGAGTGAGGTATTAAACTATCATGTATAGACTACTTATGGGGTGGGTTCATCTACATACCCCTTCACACACAATACAGCACATACATTGTACCAATGAATTTATATGTGAACAAATTTGAAATTTAAATGTGACCCCGGCATCTTGAAATCTGGCTACTTTTCAGTAAAACAATGAACTACTAGTATCATCACCCACACCCAGATTCCAACATGAAATCCTCCTACAAAACTACCCAAGAAACAAGATCTCCAACAGGACTCAACAAGGAACAAATTATATCATCACACACAACACAGCATTCAACCCGAGAGGCATTCAACAACACAGCATTCACAATGAACTATTATCATCACACACAACACAGCATTCAACCCGAGAGGCAAGAACCTTTGTCTAAAGAAAAAAAATTGAGCTGGACTGGTAATTCCTTCAGCACTCAACAAGGAACTAATTACCTTGGCAGCTTTATCCCAAGGGGTTGAAAGCAAAAGCAGCCCTCAGTAGAAGAATCCTATAGACAAGAGAGGGGAAAGTGAAACCCATGACCAGGCATATCATTTATCACCCACCAGCTGGATCACTTTAAACCCCAAGATAATATCTATTATGCTGCAAAGTGCCCCACAAGCAAGAAAGTGAGCCTTTCACCAGAGCTTAAAGGGGATAAAGAAGAAAAGAACCCAATCAGTAAACCGATGCTCCGAATTTACAGGAGTGGGTATCTAATCAATCCATCAAATTCAAACACGCTGATTTTCCTACACCAGGACTTCGTACTCATGCAAATGGAGCACGAGGGCGGAAACCAGTAACTCTCCCAAGTTATGGACAGTAAACACATCTTTCTGAAATTTAACACAGCCAATAGAAGTATTCGGGCTTCCACAACCACAATTTTGCATTATATGTATGGAGGGTAGCTGAATACAGATTCCATGCAAGCAGTGGCATATTAGATGTTTGGACGAAATACGAGGCTGCAAGGGTACTTTCATAATCTTTATCATTTAAGCACTTATCACATATTGGGGATCATTGCAATGTTCCCTATGCTCCACCCAACACATCTAGATGTTTATTCTGTAACTAACAGTTGAACCTAAATAGTTTTGATTTTTGTGGCCGAATGGACACAAAAGCACGTTTCGAAGGAAATATCAAGAAGCAAGGTGATCTTATAAATAATCTTCGATAATTTGGGAATCATCAAAAACTGCTAGTCCCAATCTAGGATTAAAAAAGTTGGAGGGTTGACATAAGGGTGAAAAATACTCGTAGAAAAGCAGCGCAAACTATGAAATGAATCCGGATTTGATATTCGATAACATTACGTCATGCCATGTTGTAAATGCTGCAAAACCAAACCTGAAATTGTTTGAGATATGAACAAGGATCTGATAGAGCGCTCTCGTAAGCGATGGGTCATAACCTAACATAATTGTGGTGCAAAATGGGTAAAAATCTGCTAGGATGGCCCTCGTAAGTGACATTCCACAACCAAACCAGATTGTGATGAGATAACCTTCAAAACCCCTCAAGAAAAAAAACATTTCATAGAAATGGAGGTTTGAATAGCCTGACTACAAGCAGAAACCCTTTGGATGGCCGGGGTTCATGAGAAATTTGAATTTATATGTGACCAAATCTTTAATCTTTCAAAACCTGATGTTAATACTAACATTGTATATAGAAGCTCAAATTTGAATTACCTGCGAACTACTGCCGGTATGGGCATGTGCTCTTTGGTTGTTGACCGTCGGTGATCCTTTTTTATTCCCAACCTGAGCACCCATCTGTTGAAGTTTCTTAAACTCAGTTTCTTTGGACTTAAGTCGCTCCTTGCATCCAGTCGAAGCCTTAATAGTGGTTTTAGAGACACCCGTACCCATGCCTTTCACACGTCCTCGGCTATCACGACCCACGACCTTTCAAGTTTTACAAAAGTAAGAGTTAGGAAGTAATAGATCGATTCTTTCCATTCATGCAGTTGTATGAATATATATTTAAATTCATTACAAACCTGTGCAATCGGATCATGATCTAAATCTCTCAGTTTGCTAGAAGGATCCTCACTAATAATTCTTCTGATCTCGATCTTCAAAAAAAGATATTATTTTAGTTGGATAATGAATTGGGTAATAATGAAAAGAGATTAATAATGTATTGATTTTATTAGTACGGAGTGTTGGCTAGAAGTAGAAGTGGGAGTTGTCCCGTCCTTCCTAGTATGCGTCGCGAGGTATAATGCCGTTCTATCCATTGAACTATCGGGATTGTCCTTCATCTACAAAATATTAAAGATATATATTTTTAATGCAAACATCAAATTTTTTCTCAAATATTCACAGTTATTGACTCTTACCAGCTCCTCTGCCGTACACGCTGCTCCCCGTCTTCCAGTCGTGTGGGGGTTTTGCATTGATTCTCTTGCAATTTTCCCCCTCTGTCGAAGCATGATATACTCGTCCGTGGAGCACATATCGACAAACCGCTCCCAGTCCTCTCGTCTCACATAGGAGGGCACATCGTTCTTCCTCTCGACATCTGTGGCCTTGGTATCGATGTAAGTTTTCACAAGTTTGTGCTTCCAATCCTTCCATAGCTCATTAGCCTTTTTCATAACCCAAGCATAGCATCGCTCAGGGACTATAAATTCTCTCTACGTCACAATTTCAACCAAATGGAAGAAAGCAATCAGAATATAAGGACACTAATAAATTCTTTTGCTACCCGTAAAAAAAAACTATACAAAAATAAAACCCCACCTTCAATGCCGATTCGAATATGGGATTTGTTGAAAGAATGTTTCCCGGACATCCTAGTCATCCAGAAAAAAATGGAAATCTCAAAGGTATTCTGAAAAAGAATGAAGTGAATCATGCTACTCATAGTCCTGTACCAATTTCAAATTCAAGCTATTCATGCTATTCATTTTCAAATCATGCTATTCATTTTTTAATCATGCTATTCATAGTCTTGTACTTTGCATACTCATTTTCATAGTACTATGACTAATAGCATGATTAATAGTCCTGTACTATGACTAATATCATTCATAGTACTATGACCCTGAGTACTATGACTAATAGCATGATTAATAGTCCTGTACTATGAATGGGCTATTCATACTTCATAGTACTATGACCCTGAGTACTATGACTAATATCATTCATAGTACTATGAATAGCATGAATGAATCATGCACAAGACTATGAAAATGAGTATGCAAAGTACTATGAAAATGAGTATGCAAAGTACAGGACTATGATATTATTCATTTTCGAATCATGCTATTCATGCAAAGTACTATGAATCATGCAAAGTACAGGACTATGAATAGCATGATTCGAAATTGGCCCTATTGCATCATACATACATTGATTAGAAAATGACAATCGTAAAATGCTTTGAACTCAATTTAAATCAATTGAAAATGTAGAGATAAACAAGAAATCACAAATTACAGATATCAAAGAATTACTTTTGCACAAAAAGGAAAAATAAAAATCAGGGATTATTCTCTAGTTTTAACGCTTGCAAAAAACACAAAGAATTCAATGCTATCATGGCAGTGTGATGAAATGAGATATTACCTGATGTTAAGATGAATCTTCGGTATCTTCCATCACATCATCTTCAATGATATCATCCACTAAGGCACCTGTTAAAGCATTTGCATTCATTCTTGCCTCAAAGACTAAAGGATCTTCATAAGCATCAACATCCCGGTGTAACCTCTTCGGAGCATCCAAGACAATATGCCAGTTATCTCTGGTGAGATCTTTAACGTAGAAGACTTGTCTTGCTTGAGTTGCAATAATAAAAGGCTCGTCATCTTCCTTTGAACCACTTTTGAACCTCCCAAGATTTACAAATATCAAGTTCGTTTCTGGATCAACTACACAGCCATTTACTCTGTCTTCTATTCGAACCCAATCACAAAGGAAGACTACTTCTTTGAAGTCATAGTAATTCAACTCAAGTATTTTTCTGATAATTCCATAATAAGTGGCTTCATCTTCCACGAGGTTCTTATCCTTCTTACTTGCCCTAAAACTAGTTATAGCAGTTATGGCGACCCCACTGTTTTGTGTAGTTGTGTCCATTTCGGATTCCTTTGTACAAAATAAATATCCATTCATAGTGTAAGCATTATAGGAAATGGCGTTGAAATCTGGACCAGCAGCAAGCCTCTTCAGTTGAGACATTTCATTATTTTCTAGTTGTTGTCTTAGCCAAGGAATATATTCTACCACCCTTTCTGTAGCAAGCCTTCGATTTTGACTCCTAGATGTGTGCCCTTCTTTGTATATCTCGTACTTCCTCTCCCAATCAGAATTTTCTGGACACTGTTGCAACACCCACCTGCGAACTTGTTGGTACTGCAGATTATCAAGAATATAGTTCTTTCCTTTTTTATCAACTGGATTAGCACAATCATGATTAACATCGAGTAACATTCTCTGACCTGCTTTATGGCTTCCTTTTCCACCATCAGATGACATATACTCCATACAGTATGACATCGACTCTTCCATTAGATATCGTTCTGTAATACACCCCTCTGGGTATGTTTGATTACCGACATATGATTTATACGTCTTCATCATCCGCTCAAAAGGGAACATCCAACGAAACCTTACTGGTCCGCAAATCAATGCCTCATCCGCTAAATGCACCAAAAGGTGTGTCATGGAAACAAAAAAAGAAGGTGGAAAGTACTTCTCAAGAACACATAATGTCTCCACCATTTGAGTTTTCATCTTCGAAAGTTCCACACGAGCAATGACCTTTGAGCATATAATATTGAAAAACATTGATAATTGATGAATAGCAGCACGTAATGGCTTTTGTTTTTTAAATGCATGCATCAAAAGCACTGGTAGTAGTTGCTGCATAAGGATGTGGTAATCATGTGACTTCAAGCTTTTTAGTTGAAATTCCTCTAAGTTCACATTATGCTTCCAATTAGCACTGTACCCGATAGGAACCTTCATTGTATAGAGTGTTTGACAAATTAATTCTCTTTCTTGACGGGATAGACAAAACGGAGCTTTAGGCAAGAACAATTTACCATTTTTCTCGACTGGCCATAATTTTCTCCTTATCGTCATAGCTTTAAGATCCAAACGGGCTTCAATACCATCCTTAGTCTTACCCTTCACATCCATAATTGTTGCTAAGAGATTTTCTGTCACATTTTTCTCTATGTGCATTACATCCAGATTGTGGCGTATATGTAGATCTTTCCAATAAGGTAAGTCAAATAGAATAGACCTTTTTGACCATGCAAATTGTATACTCTCAGCATCAACACGCTTCTTTCTTTTTCTACCAGATAGCTTTCCGAACGTAGTCTGAATACTTTCCATTTTTTTTAATACTTCAGTACCACTCAACCTGCAGGGATGCTTTCCATTTTCTTCTTTCCCATTAAATTGTGATTTCTGTAATCTGAACGGATGTTTTGGATCTGTTAGGAATCTCCTGTGTCTCATATATGCAAATTTCTTTCCATTGCTTAGCCACATCGAGTCTGTCTCTTCGCTACAGACTGGACATCCATACTTTCCTGCAGTCCTACAACCAGAAAGATGGCCATAGGCTGGAAAATCATGAATAGCCCATAATAAAATTGCCTTCATCGTGAACCTATTCTTATTCTTTGCATCATAAGTATCTGCTCCGAGAGACCACAATACATTTAGTTCTGCAATTAGTGGTTGCAAGTAGACATCAATGTCATGTCCTGGACCATTTTTTCCTGGAATCAAAAGTGATAACATAGTGAACTCCTTTCGCATGCATAAGGATGGAGGAAGATTGTATGGAACAATCATAACAGGCCAGCAACTATAAGAATTGTTTTTATTTCCAAAAGGATTAAATCCATCAGTTGCAAGCCCTAATCGAACATTACGTTTCTCTGTAGAAAAGTTGTTCCATTTACGATTTACTAATTTCCACTGTGGAGAATCCATTGGATGACGCATATGGGTATCATTTTCAACTGCGGTTGCATGCCATGTCATTTGCTCAGCAATCCATGGTACACTATACAATCTCTGCAATCTTGGTGTTAATGGAAAGTATCTTAACTTTTTTCTCGGCAAACGTATATATCTTGGATTAGTTTTATTACTTGGCTTCCATCTACTTTCACCACAGCAAGGGCAACTATCGTTATTTTCATACTCCCTCCAATATAATATGCAATCATTAGGGCATGCATGGATAATCTCACAGTCCATGCGTAAAGATTTTACTAACTTTTTCGCAGTGTATGTGCACTCTGGCAAAATATTCTGATTTGGCAAAATCTTCTTCATCATCTGTAACAGCTCTGTGAAGCTCTTATTAGACCAACTGTGCCGGGACTTCATGCTTAATAATTCAACAGTCACTGATAATATGGTATGCTCACTTCGACACAAGGGATATAGTGGCTGAATGGCATCCTCCATCAACTTATTATAATCAGCATCTTGTTTGCCATCAACCTGATATGGGGCCTCACTTTCATCAAGATTTTCATTCAAGCATTCATCCAGGTCGTCAGAATAAACACATCCAAATGTGTCATTCACCATATCGACCATTCTTGGGAATACATCTTCATTATGTGGAGACGTAGATGATGTACCAGTCACATCTTTTGCATGACGTCGTTCGGGAAATGGTTCTCCATGTTGAAACCATATCTTGTATGACTTATCTATACCATCACATATCAAATGTTCCCTGATGACTTTTGATGTTTTCTTCCCCTTCAAGTTACGACATTTAATACAGGGGCAACAATACCAGTCATCATCCCCTAATGAATCCTTTGTGAATTGGAGGAATAAGTCAACGCCATGTATATATTCTTCTGTCCACCTCTTTGCATTCATCCATTCTTTGTTTGGGGGTATTGAAGACATTATCTACATATAAAAAAAAGAGAGCCGAGTATGAATAAGGGTGATGCGATGCCTACTACGGTGTACCTTTCTCTTTCAATTAATTGGAAACAAATAACGACGATGAAATTATTTAAACAATCAAGTGACATATTATCTATTCTAATCAACGTACAACTTGCAAACAATGATGAATAACGATAATAACATAAAGACTTACAAGAACAATATGTTTTCCAATAACAATATGTAAAATAAGTCCCAAAACAGAATTCAAGTGCAATGTTTTCAATAAAGAACCGAGCAGAAAGTCTACCAAATATACTAAATCATCACCGAATGTTTACAACGAGTTATGAAACCAAAGTATGATGTTTCGGGGCAGATTGAGAGAAGGGAAAGTGAATTCCTGCGTGCAGGAAGTTCAGGACAGTAGTGAGAACGAAGAGGGAACGATCTCTAAAAAAGGCATGGACCACTAAAAACTGAAGAAGATCGATGGATACTTCCATGGGATATGATAGATGATGAGTATGTGCCTCCGAATCTGCACCCATTTCGTCAGAATCCTTGCTGAATAGCCCGGAAGTCCGGATGAAGTGGCGGAAAGGGAAGTAGTGGTCGAGAAAATCGAGATACGAAGCCGGGATGAATCGATCTTTGGAGAAGAGAAGTCTTTGTACCAATCTCTCACGAAGCCGTAGATGAAGTCATGGTGGTGAGGAAGAAACTTGCGAAAAAGAAGAACAGTGTGAAGAGGCTAGATGACGGTGGAGGGCATAACTTGGATATATGTTGACTTAATTTGAAAAGTCTGGCAACAATAGAGTGTGACCAAACCTAGAAACACTACCAGGAGTTGTTCTTTTGGTTAAGTGGTTTGTCGAATCAAATTGCTAGATGATTTGAAAGAGCACACAAGGGATAGTAGTCGACTGTACCATCAAAATGGGTAAAAACAAGAATGAATAGGCATTAGGATCAGTAATGGACGCCGAGGCAGGTGGGAATGGCAAGCATGAAAACACAACCAGGTTGGGCAGAGCAAAGTTGCATGTTTGGAAGATGTCTAGACTCAAATATGTACAGATTTCTGGGAGCATCGATGCCACCGATGTGAAGCAAGTCAGGCCAGAATCCAGTAATGACTGTATAACTGTAGAACTTATCGATAGATTATCAAGATTGGCCTGATGACTGACATGTTTTAGAATAGTGAACAGTTTGGAGAATAAAAGTGATATAGTATTTTACTAAATCAAAAGTGACCTATGAATAGTAGCAACTCAATTTTATAGTACAATGGAATATATAGCACGGTGTTAGAAACTGCAAACACATAATTACCACAGCAAGATCATTATACCACGTCAGAACTATTTAAATGCATCACACAGTGCTGTATTGACGGAACTTCTAGTAAAAGGATTAATTTGAGGTTCGACTTAAAATTATCATCAGAAGCTTAACAACAATTTCTCCAGTCAATAGATCTCGCAAATATCTACATTATAGACATAAAGTCAAGTTTTGCAAGCAAATTCAAGAAAGAAAAAGTTCCAAGATGCTTGAAAGAGTTCACTCCCCATGTTTGACAGTTGCTAAACGAGCATTCAATGTAAGCAAACAATTTTGATCAAACTCTGAAATGAAAGAATATCAGCAATTCTACTGGAAGGTAAGCAATAGAAAAGGAAGAAGAAATGAGAAACAATTTGTCAAATTTTGCAAATGATTGAAAAAGCAATACCAACTATCTCATTTTGGTGAAATATTTTTTCCTACGTCTCTAAACATTTCCCTGGGAAAATGCTCAGAAACTCAGTACATGGCAATTTCCAACATTAGGAAAACATGGGAATACGCTAATACATGGGAAAGAATAGGAAGCAACAATTTATTCATTGGTTTTCTTGTACTTTCAACAATGCATCATTGATGTTTCTGCTTCAGAAATTTCTTTCCAGAGCAATGTATCAAACCTAGCCCTAAAAAAAAAAACTAAACAGATCCCTAAAAAGTTCTTCCAAAAAAAAAAATTCCTGAACAACAGATTCAATTACCTCTTTGCATTTGAGAGAGAGAGAGAGAGAGAGAGAGAGAGACAAAAGAGTCGAACCGAGTAGCAGTGGTTCGCGGAGGAGCGGGCAGCGATTGTCCGAGGAGGGGCAGCGGTGGTTCGGGGAGGAGGGGCAGCGGTGGTTCGGGGAGGAGGGGCAGCGGTGGTTAGCGGAGGAGCGGGCAGCGATTGTCCGGGGAGGAGGGGGCAACGACGGCCTCAATGATTTCTCCGAGGAGATGGAGGGGGAGAACGGAGGGAAGAGGGAGGGAAAACAAAATTGGGGGCGGCAGTGGTTAGGGTTGGAATCATAAACCAAAATTAATATCAGCTCAAAACGACGGTTTTAAGCCGTCGTAAATATAGTAATCCGACGGCTACAAACTGTCGTGTAATTGTACTTAAAAAACGACTGTTTTAGGCCGTCGTTAAACGCGTGTTTTATACGACGGTTAATGACCGTCGGTGATGAAGCCGCAAAACTGTAGCTTCCTACCATTTTTCACGTAGTGCTTGTTTATTAAACGAGCCTAAACTCTAGGCTTGGGCTTGGCTCAATCAATAATCGAATGAACTCGAACGAGCTTGTTTGCGAGCTGCTTACGAACAGCTTGGTTCGATTGAAGCCCTATGACCAAGTATGATTCTCCTTTTTATATCTGGTGAAGGTTATTTTTTTCCAAAATGATTATTTTCTTCCAAAATAATTATTAGAAAAAAAGTATTGTTTCTATGAAACTATTTACACATCTAATGCTAGAAGGCATTCTCATTTCTAATCATGCAAAGAACTAGAGGTGTGTTGACACATCAACGAAGCGGATTGGATTGGAGAAGACAGATTTCGTATGGAATTGATTGATCATGAGACTAGCCAAAAGGTAGGAACGACATCGGTGTTTATAGATCCTGCTGAGTAATTTCAAAATTACGAATGAAACTTTTAATAGTATCCAATATTTCTTTTATCACTCAAAAAAAAAACTTCTTTTATGGAAAATACTATATAGCCAATTAGTTTGCCAACTTCTGGTTGCCAACATGACGTAGCGTGATCACAGCGCTTGTTGCACACAGCCCCTACGTATGAATTATCACTCGGTCTCAACTTTCGGCAAATTGACCACAACAATCGGAGTACCAAGTCAAGTTGGCAAACGAGTTGGCTATATAGCATTACTCTTCTTTTATTTTCTTACGAAGATAGATGTTTTTGAAACATGAGAAGTCGTCGAAGAGGTACTAAAATACTTTTTCCCACTTATTTAAGGAGATGTCAACAAATATTTGTATTTATTACTTCCAAGTGTTATCTGAATTTCTGATAACATGTTTCTTTCTACAAGTCACCATAGGGGCCCATGCTTCCCATGTTTTTGGTGCAGGAACTTTATTTCTGTAGATTATTTGGTGCAGGAGGACTACTGTGAGTAAGTTGGCTTGGGTTAAATAGGTGTGAATAGGTTTGAGGGTATGCTGAATAGGCTTAGCTCATGTGATTTTTGTGGTCAGGTTTTTTTTAACCAAGTGGGTATGAAACCCAACTCAATTAAAAGGGCTCAAGGGTTTTTTCCTCAGATCTGAGAACATATTAAAAGGGTTCAAGGGGTTTTTTTTTTTAATTAAAAGGGTTCAAGGGTTACACACAAATCTCATGTTGACCTGCAGGGTCTCCTTCTTGTTGCAGTGAAAATGCATATCATTTATTGAAATGTTTTAATTAGTCATCTCTGAATGCAACTTCTAAGATTGACAAGTTTTTAATTTTGTAGAAGTGAAAGTATGAGGAATTTTGTGGGATTCACACACTGTGATAGTGTAAAGTGAGTTAGAGAGTGAGAGAGAGAGAGATGAAATCGCACGTATATTGATGAAAACAGTTTCGCAAACAACACACACTAAACCAATTACATCTCAGTGGATTTGCAACGTGGTACATGCATGAGTGGATGTGCGAGCTAGGCAGTCTGATCTCAAGCTGATATAGTGGGTTGTGAATGCGCAAGTCACAGGTTACACAAACCTCACCGAATCGGTTTGTGCTCACAAATTTTGCCAACAAAATAGATATTTAGCATACACTGTAACATGATGATCGTATAAAGTAAGTTCGGTTGGGTGAGAGAGAGAGAGAGAGAGAGAGAGAGAGAGAGAGAGAGAGAGAGTAAGGGGTGATGTATCTCCTAAGTTTTCTAAACAAATGATATCATGGAGCACATAACTTAGATCCTTTGTTTAATTTCAGTCTAAATGTTAAGATGTTGTGTTGCTCCTGCCAGACTAAAGCCATTTAGTGATATAAATATTCAAATGAACTTGCCAATTACAGCATAAACTAGTCCTCGATCTAGAGATTCCCCATTAATTAACTGATGCCTGCTTACAAAAAGGGCTGAAGATTCCCAAAATATATGTATTCTTGTGAAATAATTTGTTGATAGATACAACCCTTGTCAATTAACAACTGACCAAGGGCACCACCCACCAATTAGATGCTCTGACTGTGCTTCAGCATGCATCATCTCATCTGGAAGGTGACAGCCTGATGAGCTATATGAGCTCCTATGATTTGTTTGGGACCGTTTGGACCAATTTCTGTACTGCTTTTAGTATTGAAAAGCATATGCTTACCCCTAAAACCTCATCATTTCAATCATAAACTAGCTCTCATTGTGTGTTTGCGTACATAAAGCCTAGTCGGACATGTTAATTTAATTAGTCGTCCAAACGGTTTGGCTCAGCCATACCAATAAAAATCGGATGATCACGATCACGATGATGATGAGAGAACAAATACCATGTTAGACCCCAATGAAGATAACCAGATTCTATTGTGGCTGGATCAGCGATCGGAGGAACAAGATTGTGCCTTTACACTCCCCCCCCCCCCCCTTCACCAACTCAACAAAGCCTTCTACCATCATGCATTGCACGATAATGCATTCTTTGCTATTTTCAGTATATTTTAGAGGGCTGATAGTATCATGGTACCTTCTTCTTTAGCAATGATAGTATCATACTACTTGGTCATGAAAGACCAGACCATCACGGCACCCAACATTCGAATACCGATCCTATCCTAACACAAATCAACGATCGATCGATCGAACGCCTTCCGATCTGACTTTGCTCCTTGCGTCATGCGGAACATCTTCCAACTCATAGGATTTGGCTGCCGTCCTTCTAGCGTTTCTTTCCCTTTTTTTTTAGAAAACTTCAAAAAGGCGACACTTGGAGCGCTTCCGCCGACTATAGTATTCACTAGCGTCACTTTTGTCATTGCCATCGGACGACCAGGCCGGAGGTACCAGCAACAAGTTCGACGATTTGTTTTTATGTTGCAGAGCCAGTAACAAACTTAGTCCAAGGTAGTGATAGCTACAGAATAGCATTCCTTTCTGCAGGATGAGGAGGTCAGCTTCTTCTTTGCATCACCATGGATGGGGACAATGGGTGGATGTTGTTTCTTTAAACGGGCCAACATTTCGGTCCTCCGGTGACAAATTGCTGAAAACGATTTTCCGATTTGTTAATGATCGCCGTTCTTCGGTCTCTGACAGTAACAATCCAAGAAGACTATGGTTAGTAGCAAGTCCCTTTCCTACTTGTATAAAAACTATTGGAGGGCCCATTGCTTTGTTCTTAATTGGAAATTATGTTTTCTTCTGAATAAACCTTATTAATTTTTTTGTTTCGATCTGAGTTTGCATTCATCCTCTCCTGCTTGTTAGCTTCTAAATAAGGAACCATGCAGAAAACATGTGTGTCGTTAATGTATATAGCGGGTCGGGTTCTATGTACAGTAAGGTCGGGTTGTTTGTGTATTCATGTACATATATATTGGGCTTGAGTCCCTCGATAGAGATCATTTCATTCTCTCTGTTAGATACCCTCAGGCCCCAAAACCCGGGTCGTAAGAGGAGGTCCACAGCGGGTATATTAAGTGGGTGATGGGTGCCTCCCTCACCGATGTGGGACTATTCGTTAACACTCACCCTCACATGGAGCACGCGTGGCAAGGATCCTCCCACGCGGAGCACGGCAAGGCACGATCGGTGGGGAGCACCCGGAGCGGGAGCAGAAACAGGAGACGGGCTAGCTCTGATACCATGTTAGATACCCTCACACCCCAAAACCCAGGTCGTAAGAGGAGGTTCACAGCGGGTATATTAAGTGGGTGATGGATGCCTCCCTCACTGATGTGGGACTATTCTTCAACACTCTCCAAACCCTAGCCGTCATCTCCTAACATGGTATCAGAGTTAGCCCATCTTCTGCTCCTACTCTTACTCCGATTGCTCCCCACCGATCGTGCCTTGCCACGCGTGGGATGATCCTTATCACACGTGCTCCGCGCGAGGGGGAGTGTTGATGAATAGTCCCACATCGGTGAGGGAGGGGCACCCATCACCTGCTTAATATACCCCATGTGGACCTCCCCTTACAACCCGGGTTTTGGGATGTGAGGATATCTAACAACCCCACCCCGTCACCTCCCGACTCCTCCTCCACCCCGTCACCTCCCGGCTCCTCCTCCACCCCGACTCCACCACAACCCCACCCCATCACAACCCCACCCCATCTCCACCACAATCCCACCCCGTCACCTCCCGACTCCTCCTCCACCTCAACCCTACCCCGCCTCCTTCCCGACACCAGCCCGACTGCCCGGTCCTCCTCTGTGCTGGTCCACCCTGATTGCACTGCACCGACCTTGCGCCAGTCGGGTTCTATAGCTTCCTCCAGCATCTCTTGGCTCCCGTACTGCCTGACACAGTGGCTGATCATCGAGTTCCTCCGTCTCTTCGTTTTGACGGTGTTCTCGGACCACGTCTCTTCGCCACGTCAATCGATCGTGGCCATCATCAGGGTCCCCTCCGCCATGATGGCGACACTGCTGCTGTCGCTGATCTTACTACTCCGGCTTCGTTTATCACCACTCTTGCTCAGCCTCGGTCTTACTCTGACCGTCTCCAGCGCCTTGAGGAGCTACTTTTTCAATACCTCGCCTCCATCAGCTCTTCGATAGATCATTGTCTATCTGTCACTCCTGGTACTGCTGCTCCATGGATCTTCGACTCGGGTGCCTCCTGCCACCTTACCTCCAACTCTTCCATACTCACGGGCTGTAGCCCTACTCCCACCCACCTGGGGGTCCGTACTAGTGACGGGACTCGTGTATCCATTTCGCAGTGTGGATCCATCACCTCTGCCTCCGATCTCACTGGTCGCCTAACCTTGCCTCGTATTCACCATGCTCCCGTCTTAAACATTAATTTAATATTTGTTTGTTCTCTTTGTGACTCGGACCTGACTGTTAGATTTACTTCTTCCTCTTGTTCTGTGCAGGATCCGCGGACGGGTCAAAGAGTTGGGCTGGGGTCGTAAAGCAGGGGGTTTCTATCAATTGGATCACCTTCAGGTTCCCACTTCCACTCCTTCCACCCCGTCAGCCCTATCTGTCATCTTTGATATCGACTTGTGGCACAGAAGGTTAGGTTACATATCCAGTGATCGACTCTAAAGCGTTTTTCGCTCTGGCGCTTTAACTCGGGTGTCCTTCTCCCCCCTCTCTGTCTGCACTAGTTGTCACTTAGTAAACCACATTGCTCTTCCTTTTTCTACTAGTGCCTCCCGTTCTAACGTCCCTTTTGATCTCATGCACTCTGACGTGTAGGGTCCTACTCCAGTAGCCTCATTTACTAGTTTTTTGTATTATGTGAGCTTCATAGATGATTACTCCCGCTGCACCTGGGTCTATCTCATGCGTCGCCACTCCGAGATTTCTCATATTTACAGGATCTTCACTACTATGCTTCACACCCAGTTTGATCGACGCATTAAGACCTTTCGGTCTGACTGTGGCCAGGAGTATCTCTCCTCTGAGATACGTGAGATCCTTCCGACTCACGACACTCTTCACCAATAGTCGTGCCCCCATACCCATGAACAAAACAAAGTCACCGAGCCCAAACATCGTCATGTCCTGGAGACAGTGCATGCTCTACTTCTGTCTGTTTATGTTCCACATTCCTACTGGACCGAGGCTATTTTGACTGTCGTTCACCTTATCAACATCAGTTCATCCTCTACCCTCTCTGGTCTTACACCATACGAGCGGCTTTACTCCACACCTCTTGACTACTCTTTTCTTCGTACATTTGGGTGTATGTGTTTCATCCTCCTCCCACCCTATGAGCGTATCAAACTCTCTGCTAGGTCTGTTAGGTGTGTCCACTTGGGGCTCAGTTAGGAGCACAAGGGTTATCGATGCTACGATCCCTTAGCTCGTTGGATCTGTATTTCTCGTCATGTCTCCTTTGTTGAGGACGTCCCATACTTTTCCACTGAGTCATGGAATCTTTCCTCACTGCCTGTGCCACCCTCTACGCCTCCACTCGCTCTAACTATTCTCTTACTACCTCTGTTTCCTGCTCCCACACCCATGGTTCTACCCTTTCCCGGTTGAGCCTCCCCTCTCTTCCTCACCTCCACCTCCCCAGTCTCCACTACCTCCCTCGCCACCTATACCATCACCCCTCCTCCCACGTCTTTCCCGCTACCTCCACCACCACTACTTATCATGCGTGTCTACATTCGTCGCTCCATAGTCCCTCCTACCGAGACTGTCTCTACTGGTACTCCTTTGCCTATAGCTGCTCCCACCTCTCTGGCCACGGATCCTGGTTCTGTTCAGCACTACCCTATACGCGGACATCACCCTCCTAATAGATATGACTACTCTCCTGACATGTTTGGTTACTCTACCTTTACCTCTGACGCTTCTGACTCCTCTAGTTACTTTGCTCTTGCCATCTACTCCTCGTCTTACCAGGCTTTTCTAATTGCTCTCCATACCCACTGGGATCCCCAGTCGTACTGTGAGGTAGCTTTGCACCCGGAGTGGCGGTAGGCCATGTCAGTGGAGCTTGAGGCTTTTCAGAAGATCCAGACTTGGGATCTGGTTCCTTGCCCCTCCAGTATGGTACCTGTCAGATACAAGTAGATCTTCAAGGTCAAGACTCGACCTGATGGTTCCATTGAGTGACACAAGGTCCGCCTAGTTTCTCGTGGCCTCTCTCAGGAGTATGGAATTGACTACGAGAAAACGTTTGCTCCAGTTGCTCAGATGACTACTGTGCTCACCCTCTTAGCTGTGGCAGCTACTCGATGGTGGCCTCTCTATCAGATGGATGTAATCAATGTGTTCCTTCACGGTGACCTCTCCGATGAGGTATACATGGCTCCTCCTCCGGTTATTTCTGTTCCTCCATGGCACGTTTGCCGTCTGCATCGGGCTATCTATGGGCTCAAACAAGCACCTCGGGCATGGTTTGAGTGATTCCACAGTGCAGTTATGGTAGCAGGGTTTGTAGAGAAATACCCTAACTATGCTATGTTCACCCGCTCCTCTAGTCAGGGTATTGCTATGCTGCTTCTGTATGTGGATAATATGATCATCACCAGAGATGACAGTACTGCAATAGCATCCCTTCAGCGTCACCTCCAGAGTCAGTTCGAGATGAAGGATCTGGGCCCTCTCTGATACTTTCTTGGTCTTGAGATTGCCCGATCAACTCGTGGATTATTGATCTCCCAGCAGAAGTACATCTCCGATATTTTTATCAAGGCTGCTCTCACTAACTCTCGTATTGCTAACACGTCTATGGAGCTCAACTTAAAGCTCCTCTCTACAGATGATGAGCCTCTTCAGGATATCTCTCGTTACCAGCAGCTGGTTGGGATACTCATTTATCTCACCATGACTAGGCCTGACATTGTCTATGTCGTTGGCATTTTTAGCCAGTTCGTTCAGGCTCCTCGCTCGATTCACTTTGCAGCAATTCTTCAGATTATTCGGTATCTCCACGGCACCATCTCTCGTTCACTGTTATTTTCCTCCACCTCTTCACTGGTTCTGCGTGCTTACTCCGATGCAGATTGAGTTGGAGATGTTGCTACCCACCGCTCTACTACTATTACTGTGTGTTGCTTGGTGACTCTCTTATTTCTTGGTGTAGCAAAAAATAGGAGTCAGATGCACGCTCCAACACCGAAGTCGAATACCGGGCTATGGCTTCCACCACTGCAGAGATTGTTTGGCTTCGACGTCTTATACTCGACTTGGGAGTCAGGATTTCCGGGGCTACACATCTCTTCTGTGACAACCGGAGTGTTATTCAGATTGCTAGCAACCCAGTTTACCATGAGCGGACCAAATACATCGAGGTTGACTACAATTATGTTCGATAAGAGTTTTTTGCAAATATCATCTCCTTACCATTTATTCCCTCGACGGAACATACTGCTGATTTTCTCACAAAGCCCCTTACAATTGCTCACTTTCATCATTTTATAAGTAAACTCTCGGTACATGATTCACTATGAGTTTGAGGGGGAATGTTAATGTATATTCCGGATCAGGTTCTATGTACAGTCGGGTCGAGTTGCTTGTGTATTCATGTACATATGTATTGGGATTGAGTCCCTCAGTAGAGATCATTTCATTCTCTCCAAACCCTAGCCGTCATCCCCTAACATGTGTGATGATTAGTAGGATAAAATTTTCGACCATAATTCAGATATTTAGTTAGTTTTCATTTTCTGAACTAAGTTTATACTTGAAAACTCATTATCAAACAACTATATTGTTTCAAATTATCCATAAATTCAAAAGATAGAAATCCACTGATAATTATAAAGTTAGCAATGTTAGAAGTAAAATAACCAGAAAATATGATGCGCTGAATTTGAGTAGGTTGAGGGTTGTTGGATGGGTGAGGGGGTCCCGCCAAAAAGAAAGGGTTCTCGTTCTAGGTTAAAATTTTGGGTTTGTGAAGGTACAGATTTCTAGGACAACATAGGGGTATTTTGATCTTTTAACTATGTTCAATTTCCCGAATCGGGTTAAGACTTGGGAGGGTAGGTAGGTCTACATGTATGATAAAAAATTGGAGATGATCCGTCATTAAATGTGGATATATCAAAGGATTATCAGATCTAGACTGTGTATTCCATATTTGGTTTTGGCTTGTTGTAGGGTTTTGAAGATAGAAAGTGGTAGATCTTGTGTGTGAAAGTTGGGGGAATGGTAAGGTAATATTTTAGCATTATTTTAGCGATTAAAAACTATGGTTTGATCGGTCTTATCAGATTTATTTTTAGGTTATTTTAAAATGATTATCTTTTGTTTTTCGGCAAGGATTTCAATGGATCTAAAAGGATTCTAGTGGTGAATAAGAGAAAAAGATAAAGAGATAGAGATAGAGAGATACCAGAGTAGAGAAGGGGGAGGGGGGAAGAAACCTAGGAGTCAACATCTATGGTTTCGTTGGAGTCGACACCAACGAGGGGAGAAGATGCATTCTATCAGCATAAAAGTACTTACAAACGCAAATTCATTAATTCATCCATTATCTCAAAAAGAAAGAGACCAAGTCGACGTCTTTATATAATAGTCTGATTTACATCAACTAATGTTACTATGTAATATGGAACTAAAAACCTCTTAAAGGATACTTGTTGCCCATGTCAAAAAGTTGTCTCAATAATTGTGGCAGAAATAACAATTTAAATAGGAGATAAATAACAAAAGAGATAACCAGGCTGCGTCTGAGATGGGCCGTCGCATCTGGGTCGAGATTGGGCCACGGAAATCTTGAATGGAAATCTACACCGCATCATGCATTGAGTTGCAAGATGAGTTCTTGAACTACCATGGACGTCGAAATCAAGGCATTATAAGGTGATTGGTAGCACAAGATATAATAGACCCACAATTTAAAAAAAAGAGGGGCAATTGAAAAAAATTGGTTTGTGTTCATCCCTAACTTACCACCAAGCTATCATGCTATCTATCTATAGATAAATACAAACAAAGTTGAGGCCTCTGTGCCATGTGTCAATCTCTCTCTCTCTCTCTCTCTCTCTCTCTCTCTCTCTCTCTCTCTCTCTCTCTTCTCTGTGCTATGTGTCAATCCTCTATCTCTCTCTGTCTCTCTCTCTCTTCACACACACACACACACTCAATGAGGAGTAGGATTCATTGCATCGGGCGACACTATAGTCGTTTGTGCGTTGCACGAGATTAGTACTATTAGTGCTCTAATCTCCATACCCTTTGAAATGCCGATAGCACCTCAAATAAAAAGCAATGGCAACCATAGTGAGCTTAAAATAAGATGCTAGCTTCATAAAGCAAGCATGCTAACAACCCCACTCTTAATAAATGGGAGGTTCCCTAATTAGGGTTAATACCCTCTACCCACCATCCAAAGAGTCGTCATCCAACAACTATTGTATATGCTTCTGACCCCCCTTCTTCATGCACGACCTCCAATCACCTGACCAAGAGTATACCGGAATTGCCGAATAGGGTAATCAATGGTCCTTGGTTCTCGGCGCGATGACTTAATGGTAGTAGTGTCAACGGGTTGTGTCGTGTCTGGGTTCTGATCGTGTCCAAAACCCCTAGACCCGGATCCGACCCGCTTAACTAATCGTGTCTAGATCGTAAATCCGTATCCGACCAGCTAATAAACGGGTAGACCCGTTAACCACAGGGGTCTATTCAGTTGACCCGACCCGACCTGACCCGATAGATCCGCTGGTACTATATATTACAGTATCGGATTGCGGGTAGACCCGACCCGACCCGTTGAATTTTAAACGGGTCTTCCCGGGTCTACCGTATCCAGACCCTAAACCCGGACCCGACCAGTTTATTAAACGGGTCTATCATGTCGACCACCCGAACCCGTTTAGCCCTGACCCAAACCCGGTAACTTTGTGTTGGGTCTGCCGTGTCGGGTCCAAAATTGTCAGCCCTACTTAATGGTTCTTGGCTAGGCAGTTAATCTCTAGCTAGTTCCTTCTAAAGATTTTAATTCTTGAGCCTCACTTGATTTGTAACTTTTTTTTTTTTTTTTTGAGAACCCCTCCTCTTCGGAGGGAGGGTTTGGCGGACCCCAACCAGAAGTCATTACGAACTAAGATAGGATACCGATACAGAACGCCTAAGAGGCATCGACACCCAAGGTGTACCCCCTTCCAACACGGGCTAACAAAAATGCCCTGCACAACAAGCAAGAAAAAACAACAAGCCGAAAGTCCTAAGGCTCAGAAGCCCTCGATCTTTCCATATCACGGAATAGAGCTAGGAGCGATCCCGAGTCTTTCTCCTTGATGGAGAAGCCGACAGCTGAAGCTAAATCAAGGATGGTTCTGTCCTCCAGCAGGTTGATGGGTAGGCCCAAGTCCTCTCCATTAAGATTAGACAACTGATCCTTAAGATCCTGCAAGAGTGGGATCCTAGGCCGTGGTGGTCGACGATGCAAGTTAGATTCAAGTGCTCGAGATTTGGCTCGGAGCGAAGCCCTGGCTTCAATCGTGTCCGATCCTCGGTTAGCTAGTCTAGGACTGCGACGAGCAAGTCCCCCCTTCACTAATCCTCCAACTTGTGCATCCCCAATATCTGAGGGTGGGGCCCCTGCTGGAATCCCATGGACCTCCCCACCGATGTTGACTCCTGAGATGTTCTTGAGGACTTGTTGATGCTCCTCATCATCCTCACCTTGCGTAACAGCATCCTCTAACAGTGAAACATCAGGTCTTGTATCATCACCTGTATGATGCTTTGCAGCCTGCGTAACATTTATGCCCCCTTCCTGTACTGACTGCGTAACAGTAGCGGTAGCCCCACAATCTTCTGCATCATCAGTAACAGCAGCTCCTTCACTCTCTGCATTAGATGTAACACCAACAAACACAACCTTTGCAACAGCACCAACAGCACCAACAGCCTCTGCAGCAGCACCAACGCATGTTACACCATCAGGTTCTGCAGCAACATCACTGCTGAACCCAGGTGTAGCAGCAGCAATTGCAGCATCCTCCATTTCACCAATGGCTGCGTCCCTAGGCTCATCTCCCAAAACCTCAAACCGAGACCCGGTCTGCTGTACCACAGGAACTAAGGGCTCCTTCGCCCTAGGTGGCTGAGCCCTGCCAATATTTTGCCACCCATCATCCACAACCTCCTTGCCTTTGGATGCCGTGGGCACACTCCTCCCACCTTCTTGACTGCCCGTCGCGACTTTAGGCTGCCATGTTTGGCAATTGACACTGACCAACTTAGGATGTTTGGTACAAGTAGCCCCACTATGGTCAAAGGTTTTGCATGGCTTACAACGGGTCGGGATCCAGTCGTATGTGACCGGTTGCCAAGAAAGAAACTCACCCTTCTCATTTCTAGCTTGAACCCGGCTTGGGAGAGAATCTTCAACGTTGATCTCCACGCAAATCCTCGCAAATTGTGCCCTTGTGCCTCCAGCTGTTGCTTGATCCATATAGATGGGGGTCCCAAAGACACTCCCCAACCGGCTAAGCATGGGCTCAGTCCATAAGTCCCCCTCTAAGTTAGGGAAGTTTGCCCAAATTGGGATTTTCGAAACAACCTCCCTATCACTGCACATTCCCCTTGCCCATTTCCTCACTATTAATGGACGACCTTCAAAGTGCCAAGTTTTACCTTCAAGGATTCGGTTAAAATCTGTATCTAACTCGAACTTGAACCAAAAAACTCCATTAGCTCTTGAAAGAATATTCAAGCCCCCTGCTGGCTGCCAAGTTCGCATGATGAAGTTTTTAAGATGCAAATAATATGGCCGCCTTCCTAACACAAACCCAACCAGAGTGTGTTCCCACCTCTTAGCGTTGGCTTCTAATTCAACGGATGGACAAATTGCCACTTTTTGACCATCAAAAATACCAGGTTCTATGTACCGCAGCCGGAGCTTCTCTGGTGGGAGTAAAGGTGTGATCGGATTTGTGGTGGTAGGTCCCACCATGGGCCCTTGCTGTACCTGCTTAGTAAAAGCTCCCTTCCTCGGCATATCATCAAACACCTGAGCTACTTTACTCCCCACTACAGCTGCAAAGGAGGGACACTTCGGAGTAGCTTGGGGTCCTGCTCCTCGGCTGGCAAGAGGACTAGCACCTGAACTGTTCGGCCTAGCACCAGCTGGTTGTGTCTCCAGCATTACATCAACCACTTGTTGGGCAGCTTGTTGCGAAATTGGTCCAGCTGAACCACAGCCCCCTGAAGACCATGACATTTCACCGACCATTTGGTGTGCATCAACAAAAACAGCAGCAGATTTTCCTGGAGCCACCCCTGTCATGTTTCCCGAACGAGGGCTATGTTGAGTGAAGCACAGGGGAGGAAAATCACCAGCAGTCCCACCAAGAGGTTCGGCCACACTGTAGCTCATGCCCAAACCAGAACGTTTGGCCTCCACTTCAGCTTGGCCGATAGATTCCGACCCTCCAATGGTTTCCGAACTTGCCTCAACCTGAACTTTTGACAAAGGGTCGGCATCAGATCTGGTTTCAAACGCCCCTGCAGATGTGGAACCATCTGATCCCCTTCCATCTAGAAATTGGGTTGGAAAAGAAGCATCCACACCAGCTCTTGGGGCCATACCAACAGATCTGGCCTCTGGTCCACCAGATTTATCACCCGATCCATGAAGCCCACCAACAGAAGAAGAAGAAGATGAGCCCGAGCCTCCTCCTCGCCCCTTGGAAGGAGATCTACTACTTACCTCAATAAAATCTGCTATGGTCGGAGCACGAGGAAGAATCTCATGCTCCAACCGATCCTCACCAACCTTGGCTTCAGCAGATCTAGGCAAACGGGGAGAAAGATCCCTCTCTATCGCTGCACCTAATCCACTAGCTGCCTTCCCTCTTCTCATCTGTGAATATTTTCAAGATATTACACTTGCATTGAGTGCTGATTGTGCCAAAGTGGAGATAGCTCTGATATCAATGTCGAGTAGCGAATTCTTGAGCTACTTGCTTTTGTTTGCATCTGTTGACATCTCAGGAGATTTGTAACTTTAAAAGTACTTCATATTGCTTTCACAGGTGAGCTATCCATCCACAGAACCAGCATGATTCTCAACAATGGGTTCATGATGTGCTAAACAAGCGAAGACAAGTAGCCATTGCTGACATTTTTAGATCATGCACTGTGAAAGGATACTGCAAGAAAGCATGATGGATTTCTTTTTTTCTTTTCAAGATAAGGTGGCATCCCTGAGAGGGAGAGGGAGGGGGTTTGGCAGACTCCAACCTATGCATTAAAACGAACTCTAAGAAAGAGTTGCAGGAGTACAATACCAAAAACAATACATCTGTAAGAGACAGATGAGGTACATATCTGCAAGATAAAGTAGTAAGAAAACCCGAAAAACATACAAAACCGAGAACCGTTCCAACCCGACCTAAATGGGTCAGGTTGGTTCGGGTATTCAGACTAAATGGGTTGGCTAGGTTCGAAGTTTTACGGACCCTACTAAATACGGGTCGGTTCCGGGTTGGAACTCGGGTTGACCTGACCCAACCCGAGAACCGAACTCATATATGTTAGTCTACATATATATGTCACGGGTTTAGATTTTTTGGCTGCATCACACTAACACCTGAGTAATGGTAGTTTTTTTTTTTGTTCATTGTAAGGGGAGGTCACAATCGGACCTCCAGGAGACGCCACAAGCCGGCGCAAACCGATAACCGCCACACCGGCGGGGAGAACAAAGATGATCAAATCTCAACCACCACAAAGCCACTATGGTGGAGACGCCACACCAGCGAACTTACAACAAAGAGCACACTGCTCGAAAATACAAAAAAGTGAGAAAAAAAAATCTACAGGGAGGAGAGCCAGGCTCGACGTCGGGAAGGAGTCGCCGCCGACCACCCGAAGCCACCACCACTGAGCTGAGCAGAAGCCACCGTACCTCCGAGGTTGGGAGCCACCGAAAACAAGCAAATGCGAGGTCTGATGGACCTATACAAAGGCCTCTACATCGATCAGAGCGAACCACCGCATCATGCAGGAGATGGATCCACCTGACTCGAGGGAAGCCGAAGCCAGAGTCTGAAAGGGCGAAGACAAAATCCCAAAACAACAAAAGGAGGGGGTGGGGGTGGGGGTGGGGGTGGAGGAGGATTTACACACCATCGGAGCCCCTATGTACATGGGGAATGAAGGGGTAACCAATCCGACCCCGAGCCACTTCTCACCGAAGTCCCGGCCTCCCCGGTGCCGCCATCGGTGACCGAGGAGGCCAGGGGGAGGAAATCGTCAAAACCCTAACCCTAGGGGAAGAAGGGAAAAGGGGAAGAGTGGAAAAGGCTCCAGAGTAAACGTAAGTTGTTTGTTAACTTTGAACTAACTCCAAAAGAACTCAACGGGTGACTAAAGTCTAAAGCCTAACATGGACCTCTAGCTTGCTAGCAAATAGTCGATAACCATAATTTTTTAGACCAACTACCGACATGAGAACCGACCCGAACCAACCTTACCTTAGCGTGGGTTGGGTTGGTTCGGGGTTCCAAGTTGGGTTGGTTCGGGTTTCAATATGATAGAACCGAACTAGTTCGGTTCAGTTCTGGGATGGCTCAAACCAGAACCAACCCGACCCGAGTTTCACCCCTATTAGATACCATTCCAGAAGGTAACATAGGATGAATTGGTATGATGATGGACGCAGTCAGTGTTCTGTGGAAGGAGAAGAAGCACATTGGGCAAGAAAAGAAAGAAAAAAAAAGTGAAATAAACTTGTTTTCGATCCAATAATCAAATCTTCTTCATTATAGAGAAAAATTGAATCTATTCGTCTAACCAACAAAGTCAATTCGAAAATTCTCGAACAATCCGAACGTATTCATCATTCAAACAAAAGAAAATTGGGAGACCTTGTGAAAAGTCCAGCTAAGAAGATGCTTTAAGATCCGGCTCAGACAACTTATTCATTTGAGTTTAAAGTTTAAACCCCTCCCAAAAAACAGTTTTATAGTAAGTCATTGTTGACTTTTTCAGTCCCTATCAAAAGACAAAAATGCCCCTACAATTAACCAATGTGCAACAAAGGATCAATAGCGTTTGTATAGTGCTCGCTACATGATTTCACTATAGCGCTACATTGATTTCACTGTAGCAACTATAATGATTTCACTGTAGCAGCTACAGTGAAATCACTACAACAACACATATCGTTACTCTGCTAACGCGAATTGTTAATCCAAATATGGAGTAACAATTCTGGTTTTAGAGTAACAATTCGGGTTGCTATAATGATTTGAAATCATTGTAGTAACCCAAATTGCTACTCTAAAACCTGAATTGTTACTCCAAATTTAGAGTAGCAATTCATGTAGCAGCTATAGTGATTCTAGAGTAACAATTCGGAAAACTAAGTATCAATTTGGTTGCTATAGTGAAATCACTATAACTGCTACTGTGATTAATTTCGCTGTAGCAAACGAATTGAAATCACTGTAAGTGATACCTTGTAGCGACTGATTGGAAGAAGAAAAAAAATCATGTAGCATTACTCTACATCACTGTCGTCGAAATCTTGTAGCGGGTACATGGGCACTATAACTAGAGGATAAAATGGAAATTTAAAAGATCTTTTAATCACATGGGGTTTAAGGCTAAGACATTTTGGGCCCAAGATTTATCGTACTAGAGGGGTAGTTAGAAGGGTCTTAGACTAATAACCCCAAGAAAATTTCTATGTTCCAACCCCTTAACTGTTAGAATTGGCTAAATGTCTTCTTTTTTTAAAAAAAAAATCCCTCTCCGTGAATGAGGGAGGGTTCGGCCTAGACCCCAACCAGTAGGTTAAAAATAAAGGGAGATTGTACAGACAAGGGGAGTTACTTAAACGGGGGGTGGAGGAAAGAGGCACAGTTACATCAGGAGATAAGTTAAAAAAAGAAAAACCTTCAAAGTAAGAATCAGGTGTGTCGCTCAAAGGTGGATTAGCGACCTGATCGAGTCCATCACCCGATCGATAGGGAGAAAAATGTTTTTAGAAGGTCCTCCTGTTCCTTTCCAGCTAAATTTCTCTGCATATCGCCATTACTGCTAAGTCCCAATCTTTCCGGATAGTCGGCTTGATATGTCCCTTCCTCCAAGGGCCCCAAATGGAGATCAAATAGAGCGGGTGTGATATGATGTGGAGCTTCGAGTGAAAGATCTTTCAAATCTCTCTCGAGAATTCACATCGGACCAGCAAATGATCAGAGGTCTCATCTGCCAACTCGCAAAGCGGGCACATGACGTCTGAGATTGAAGGGTGGTTCCTCTTGACTAAATTGATCTTGGTGAGAATCCTATCATTAGTGGCTAGCAACACAAAGATCATAGTCTTGAAAGGACATTTCATTCTCTAGATCTATTTAGTCAAAGGGCAAATGACTCCTCCAAAGTTAATGAACTGGTTGAATGAACTCACTGAAAAATGACTATTAGAAGTCCATCTCCAGCTTACGGCATCTGACTCTTCTGTGAGATATAAGGGTATTCATGGTTCGGGTTGGTTCGGCTTTTTGATAAATTTGGAGCCGAACAGGAGTTGACCGGTTCCCTAGTAAATGGAACCAGCCAAACCATTCCTTGGTAAAAACCAAACCGGAAAAGTTCGGTTTCATTTAGTTCAGTTTTGCGAGTCTTTCAAATCACTCGATAGCCTCAAAGAGTACGTGCCTCCTCGATTCTTTCCAAATACTTAACTGACAAAAATAATGAGATTGAAATGGCAGTGAACATCCAACCAAATGTTCTTGAATTGTCAGCGAGGCGTGAATGACCGAGTCGCTGAGTTGGTTCATATTTCACTTTTACTTTGGGTGCTGCTATTTTCCCCCATAGAAGTACTAGCAACACCCTTAACTTTTCATTTTGAGATATTTGATAAGTTGGGACTTAGGGGTGCTAGTAATTATATGGGTGCAAATAGCAACACCCTTCACTTTTTAGTTTAATCACATGGTTGAACACTTGAAAATCTTGAATGTATCGAATGGTGATGATTGGGGTCACCACCATGCATGTAATGTACAATATTAGTGAGACGGTACAGTAGTAACTACTAAGGGTATACTACCAATGATTCGGGTTGGATTGGTTCAGGTTAAAAAACTCACAATCCAGAACCGAACCGATCTTAACAAGGTTTTTTTTTTGGAACCGAACCGAACCAAACGGTTAAAAATACCCGATCCAAACCGAACCAAATAGACCAGTTCAGTTCGGTTTGGCGGGTCCGAGCCGATGAACACCCCTAGTGAGAGAGACGTGAATGAGGTCCAACAATTCACCTAGCTGTGGGATCAGCTTTGTCGGTAAAGGGCCATTGAATCTGGGTCGCCAGGTCATGGAGGAACCCCTGATTAACTTCTGAGATCTAACCGAGGTCATCTTGTTTGGGACTAAGTCAACTAAATTCCTTTTAATGATTAAAGATCTCTGAAATCTGATATCAGGTTGGGAAGTTACAACCATTAAGAAGTTTGATGAGTTGATGTAGGGTGCACTTGAATTACGTCTATTCGATTTGATACAGTCTGTCTGTGTTGAGTTGTGTGGAGCATTGCGACTGGAACCGAGTCTAAAGGGGTCTTTTCACAAGACTCTAATCGGCGGAATGACTCGAGCCCTAATACAGACTCGATGCTTTACGATTGATTTTTCTATTTGTTTTCTTCTTCACTGTCTATTAGGGGTGGCAATGGGTCGTGTCGGCTTGGGTTTCGTGTCGTGTCTAGTTTCGGGTCGTGTCCAAAGCCCCTAGACCCAGACCCGACCCGTTTATCTAATCGTGTCTAGATCCTAAATCCGTACCCGACCCATTGATAAACGGGTAGACCCGATAAGACTTGTTAGACCTGTTTACCACATGGGTTTATTCAGTTGACCTGATCCGACCCAATCCGATTCGACCCGATAGACCCGCTGATACTATACATTACAGTATTGGATTGCGGGTAGACCCGACCCGACCTGACACGATCGGTTGAATTTTAAACGGATCTTCCCTGGTCTACCGTGTCCAGACCCTAAAACCAGACCCGACCCGTTTATTTAACAGGCCTATCGTGTCGACCCGTTTACGACCCAAACCCGTTTAACCCTGATCCAGACCCGTTAACTTCGTGTCAGGTCGTGTCGGGTCTGATGTGTCGGGTCCGAAATTGCCAGCCCTACTGTCCAACGTCTCTAATGATTAGGGTTAGGGTTTACTAACCAAAGCACACTCCGACTAATCTGACCATAAGTGGTCAACCTATTTGAGGCTGACTCATCCCTTTTTTTACCTATGTTGTTGGTCCGACCGATCCAATAAGGAGTCCTGTTGGTCCAAAAATAGCATATTCATATAGGGATAAAATTCGGGCGGGTTGGGACTAGGGGTGGCAATGGGTCGGATCGGATCGAGACATAGGTATAAGGGCAAAACACCCAACCCGAACCCGACCGATTTAATAAACGGATCAAAAACTTAAACCCAAACCTGACCCACCAAATAAACAGGATAAACATGTTGACCCAACCCGACCCGTTTAACCCGTTTACTAAACGGGTTGAGTCGGGTTGGGTTGGGTCAACATAACCCATGTAAACATGTCGGGTTGGGTCAAGACAGGTCAGATTGGGCCGGGTTAGGTCGGGTTGGCTCGGGTCAGGTCGGGTTGACACGACCCATTTGGTAAACGGGTCAAGTCGGGTCAATCGGGTTATATAAGTACAAGCCCGAACCCGATCTAATAAATAAACGGGTCAATCGGGTCGACCCGTTTAGGCCAAACCCATACCTGCTAACTTCGGGTCGGGTTGGCGGGTCGGGTCAAAGATTGCCTCCCCTAGTTGGGACGGGTTGGAGGTCAACCTAAGGCAACTCGAGTTGTAGAACCCACAACCCAACCTAACACGACCTACAACCACCGCTCCCAACCCAAGCTTGACCCGAGAAAAAATTTCCATACTCAGGTTGAAACTCGGGATAGCACAAGTTGGTGGGTCGGATCGAGCTGTGCAGATTGGGATGATCTTATTTTATTATTTGTCAAAAGTTTTAAAATTTAAAGAATAAAATATCATGAAATTTTAATTTTATCCTTAGTTCTTAGCTCTTACCGATAGCGAATCTTTGACCTCCATTATATGATGGTTTGTGGTTCTTTGTGTTGGAAATAAGAACCAAGAATCTTTAGGAGTAAGATCTGTGGGGCCAATAAGATGACATGTTACATTCAACTTGGGTTCAGGTTGAATCGGGTTGCCCGCCCCCATAGCTTGAGCCAAACCAAACTTAGTTCGGGTTGATATTTTTCAACCCACACACAACCCCCTCATTCAATAAAATGAGCCCTAACTTGACCCGGGTTGGGTCAGAAAAAAAAGAAAGAAAAGCCCCAGACCCCATGCTCATGACCCAAGTTCAAAACAAAGCAGACAACGCGGTCTTGAATGTCGCACCTCTCTTTTCTTGGAGTACGACCTTCTAAGTCTTCAAGCACACCGACAATGCCCTCGGGGTTCTGTGAGCCATTGAAGATCCCGTGGCTACGCTCCTTACAAAGTGTCCAAAATTATTTTTAAGTATCTCAATGATTATTATACTACGAAAACACTTGGATAACATTTGAATCAAAACAAATATTAAGAAACACGCAGCTAGTAGTAGATCTACGAGTAGCAACATCGCCAGCCCAATCGGCATCGGAGTAAGCACGCAGAACCAGTGAAGATGTGGAGGGAAACAGCAGCGATCGAGTGACAGTGCCACGGAGATACCGAATAATCCGAAGAACTGCTGCATAGTGAACTGAGCGAGGAGACTGAACGAACTGACTTACAATACTGACGGCATGGGCAATGTCAGGCCTAGTTATGGTGAGATAAACGAGCATCCCAACCAGCCACTGATAACGAGAGATATATTGGAGAGGCTCACCATCGATAGAGAGAAGCTTCAAATTAAGATCCATAGGCGTATCAGCAGTACGAGAATCAGTAAGAGCAGCCTCGATAAAAATATCGGAGATGTACTTTTGCTGGGAGATCAACAGTCCTCGAGCTGACCGGGCAATCTCAAGGCCAAGAAAGTACCGGAGAGAGCCGAGATCCTTCATCTCAAACTGGATCTAGAGGTGGCGTTGAAGAAAAGCTATGGTAGCACTGTCATCCCCGGCGATAATCATATCATCCACATACAGAAGTAACACAGCAATACCCTGACTGGAGGAGCGGGAGAACAGAGCGTAGTCAGAGTATCTCTCAACAAACCCAGCTGCAAGAACTGCACTGCGGAAGCGCTCAAACCATGCCCGAGGTGCTTGTTTGAGCCCATAGATAGCACGGCGTAAACGACAAACGTGACTTGAAGGAACTGAAACGCCCAGAGGAGGAGACATGTATACTTCCACGGAGAGGTCACCGTGGAGGAACGCATTGGTGACATCCATCTGATGGAGAAGCCACCCTCGAGCAGCTGCCACAGCTAAGAGGGTGTGCACAGTAGTCATCCGAGCAACTGGAGCAAACGTCTCCTCGTAATCAATCCCAAACTTCTAGGAGAAGCCATGAGCAACGAGACGGGCCCTGTGCCGCTCAATGGATCCTTCAGGTCGAGTCTTGACCTTGAATATCCACTTGCAGCTAACAGGCACCACGCCTGAGGGATAAAGAACCAAATCTCATGTCTGGGTCCGTTGAAAAGCCTCAAGCTCAACTGACATGGCATGCCGCCACTCTGGATGTAAAGCTACCTCACGGTACGATTGGGGATCCCGGTGGGTGTGAAGAGCAGTAAGAAAAGCCTGATAAGATGGCGAATATGAGGCAATGGCAGAGTAGCCAGAGAAGTCCGAGGGAAAGGCAGAGTAGCCAAACCTGTCCAAAGAGTAGTCATACCTGTCAGGAGGGTGATGTTTGTGCACCGGGTAGTGCCGAACAGGAGCAGGATCCATGACCGGGGAGGGGGGCAGCAGCATCAGGCGAGGAAGTACCAGTGTGAATCGACTCTGGAGGAGAAGCTGCAGACCGACGAACATAGACACGAGTAACAGGTGATGGTGGAGGTGGCGAGGAAGATAGAGGAGGTGGTGGTGGTGGAGGTGGTGGGGAGGATGGTGGTGGAGGAGGCGTAGGTGGGGCAGTAGAAAACGAAGTAAGAACGGGGATGTGGAGAAGTGATGAGGGTGAGGAGGGTGACGCAGGAGGCAAGAAAAGATCCCGAGACTCAGGGGAAAAGTACGGGACATCCTCAACAAAAGAAACGTGTCGAGAGACACGGATCTGGCGTGACAAGGGATCGTAACAACGATACCCCTTGTGCTCTCGACTGAGCCCCAAGTGAACACACGTAACAGACCTCGCAGAGAGTTTGGTGCGCTCATAGGGAGGAAGAAGAACGAAGCACGTGCAGCCAAACGTGCGAAGAAGAGAGTAGTCAGGTGGGCCGGAGTGAAGGCGCTTATATGGGGTGGCACCGGACAGAGCAGACGACGGAGTGATATTGATGAGGTGGACAGCCGTCATGACAGGTTCAGTCCAGTAGGAGTGAGGAACAGACACAGAGAGAAGCAAGGCTCGTGCGGTCTCAAGAACATGACGATGCTTGCGTTCGGCAACTCCGTTCTTCTCATGGGTATGTGGACAGGACTGCTGGTGAAGAGTATCGTGAGATTAAAGAATCTCACGCATCTCAGAGGAGAGATACTCCTTGGCACAATCAGACCGAAAAGTCTTGATGCACCGACCAAACTGAGTATGTATCATAGTGGTAAATCTCCTAATGATGTGAGGGACTTCAGACCAGTGACGCATAAGATAAACCCAGGTGCACCTAGAGTAGTCATCGATAAAACACACATAATACATGAAACCAGAAATAGATGCAACAGGTGCAGGACCCCAAATGTCAGAATGTACTAAATCTAATAAAGCATCAGATTGGGAAGCACTAACAGAGAAAGGAAGGGCTAGATGCTTTGCCAGTCTATAACCAGTACAAACAGAGAGAGGAGAGAAGGACGCTCGACCCCAAAGTGCCTGAACGGAAAATGCTTTTGAGTCGATCACTCGATATATGACCTAACCTTCTATGCCACAGGTCGGCATCAGAAGTAACAGACATAACAGACGCAAAAGGAACAGAAGACACATGTAGATAGTCCAGCTGGTAAAGTCCTCCTGCTCTACGGCCTAGCCCAATCCTCCGATCCGTCCATGAATCCTGCACAACACAAACAGAAGGGGTGAAGGTGACAGTCAGTCCAGAGTCGCAAAAAGAGCTGATAGAAATCAGATTAATGTTAAGACTGGGGGGCATGATGGACATGGGGCAGGGTCAGGCGACCAGAAGGATCAGAGGTAGTAGTGATGGATCCATATTACGGGATAGGAACTAAAGTTCCATCCACAGTGCGGACCTCTAAGTGAGTGGGAGTAGAAGAACAGTCAGTGAGTACAGTAGAGTCAAAGGTAAGGTGACAGGAGGCACCCGAATCAAAGATCCATGGAGCAGTAGTACTAGAGGTGGCAGACAAGCCATGAGCAGTCGTGGAGCCGGTGGAGGCTAGGTGACGAAGGAGGAGCTCCTTGAGGTACTGAATACGGTCCGACTCAGGCGCGGAAGAAGGTGCAGTGGTAGCAGTGGGGAGTATCGAAGGCTCTACAGTAGTCGTTGTACCACCAAAGTGGCGGAAGGAGGATGGGCCACGTCCATGGCTTCGTCCACCTCGACCGCCTCATCGATCATCCCAGGAAGCAGGAGCTCAGCGTGATACTTTATCATCCGGACCCTAGCGGGGGTTGCGTGGAGGACGTGTAGGACATTCATACTTTATGTGTCCGAGCTCCTTGCAGTAGTGACAGAAGACAGACTCATCGGAGAACCCGGCCGTCAGGATTTTGTCTGAGCCAGGAGCAAATAGAGGATGACGAGTTCCCTGAGTCTGAAGGCGAGTCTCCTCATCGACCAGGGTGAGAAGGACATCCTCTAGCCTAGGGAGTGGCTCATGGTGCAGGAGCTGAGTAGCGATAAGAGCAAAGTCTGGCCAAAGCACTGCCAGGAACTGATGCAGGTGGCCCTCATCAAGGTAGTGCTGGAAATCCCTAAAGCGTGGGCAAGCATACCGCTCTGGGATCAGGGAGTCCAGCTCATGCCAGTAGGCACTCATCAGACTGAAGATGTCCTGAATCGTACGCTCTCCTTGACGAGCAAACTACGAGTCACAGATAAGCTGATGCCGATGGGCACCACCGCACGGGAGAAACCGATCTCGGAGATACTCCCACATCGCGCGTGCTATAGGAAGGCGGCCGATGGGAGCAAGGAGTGGACGAGCAACGGAGTCCAGAAGATAGGCCTAGATGGCCTGATCGTGGTGACGCCACATGAGAGCAGCAACCGTGGCTGCCGTGGTAGCAGTCGCAGCAGAAGACGCGACACTGCTGGTGACAGAGGAGGAGCCGGAGGAGGCAACTGGAGGAGAATCATCACCGGTGATGTGACCTCAAAGATCGTGACTGGAGAGCTAGGCCTCGACGGTGAGCGACCAATTAGGCCAGTCGCTAGCCGAGGACAACTGAAAGGTGCCTTCAGCGGTGGAGAGATTGCAACGACGGACGACACTGTAGGAGACGCCATGGAGGAAACTCAAATAAGAGGGGAACCAAGAGAGGGCTTGTAGGTGGAGGGGAGGGGTCGGGGGGGCTGGGGGGCCTGTCAGGCGGAGGGAGGGGTGATCGGAGGGAGGAGAGGGGACGGGGGGGGGGGGGGGGGGGCTGGGGGAGCCTGTCGGGCGGAGGGAGGGGCCGGGAGGGCTGGGGGGGCTGTCGGGTGGAGGGAAGGGCTGGGGGGGCCGGTCGGGCAAAGGGAGGGGTTGGGAGGGGTGATCGGAGGGAGGAGAGGGCCCGAGGGAGGGGGGGCTGGGGGAGCCTGTCGGGCGGAGTGAGGGGCCGAGAGGGCTAGGGGGGCCTGTCGGGCGGAGGGAGGGGTCGGGAGGGGTGAGCGGAGGGAGGGGGGTTGGGGGGGCCTGTCAGACGGAGGGTGGGGCCGGGAGGGCTAGGGGGGCCGAGCGGGCAGAGGAAAAGCCGGAGGTGGGCTGCCGGGTGGAGGGGAGGCCGGAGGTGGGCTGCCGGGTGGAGGGGGAGACCGGAGGTGGCTGCCGTCGTCGCGCAAGAAACCCTATAGCTCTGATACCATGTTAGGAGATAATGGCTAGGGTTTGGAGAGAATGGAATGAGTCTCATTGAGGGACTGAAGCCCAATATATAAGTACATGTATATATAGAACCCGACCCGGTATATATATTAACATTATAAAACATGGAATGCATGCAATGTCCATGTGTGTCTTTTCTCTAACCTATGAACCAATCTGATCCTGATTTGGTTGTCTAGGGACATAATACTTGAACTTATTGAAGCGATATTTTTTCATAAAACTCTAAGTTATTGACGAAGCTTAAATCATGTGCATCATGTAAATCTCCATAGTTAAGCCATGAAAGATGTATAATGATGTTGGGAGTATGGATCTGTCACCGTTAGCAGTTGGAATGGTAGATCTGGCCCAGAGGCGTCGGCAGTTTTCTGGTATCTCCTCCACTGGCCAACGGTCACAAGTCCCGACCCTGAGCTGGGGTGGCAGTAGAGATCGATAGAGGCGGGTGGTGCTGGTACAACTCCTCCCTTTTGGCTGACGGCTTGATATGGGGGCGGTGGCCGCTTGTAGTCTTTTTTTGTTTTTTTGGTGTGGCTCTGTGGCGGTGGTTGGCGAGATGTTTCGTCAGGTCTGGCGTGCTCTCCGTCGATGGTCAGTGATGGTATCCTTATATATATATATATATATATATATATATATATAGTGAACATGGTGTAATACATATGTTATTATATTTGCTTCATATATTTATACTTATTCCATTCAAATATTACAGTTAAATTTTTCAGATTTTTATATTGTTAAAACATGTACAAAAATATGTAAAAATAAATTAAACATTTGAATATGATATGATAACATTTGTAATGCATGTGATAACATAGATATTACATTATGTTAACATTTGTACAGAAATATTTGGTTAAAACCTGTATATAATTCTGTAAAATAACAAATTTAAACATTTGAATGGAATGAGGTAAAACATT
>OX393551.1:44227812-44525312 GCA_947650365.1 Chamaelirium japonicum | reverse complement strand
CAGTAATATATCAGAATGAATTCCTCCTTAACCCCAAATGCCAACTATAATCACAACCTAAACGACATCTATAATCGCAAAAACAGAGAATCCCTCCTCCTTAACCACAAACAGAAAAAAAAAAAAAAACTCTTCATTGAGAGGGAGAGAGAGAGAGACCTGCCACAACCCTCATCACATTTCTACAATTCGAGATGGGGGGTGTATGGATCCCATCTCCCAGCTACCTCTAAAAAAGATCCGATGAAACATGTCTTCAGATCAAGTGGGATCGGGCTTCGACAAAGCGGATCTGGTGGGATCTTGAACCAGTGAAGAGCACAACATTGTCGGCTTTGATGGTTCTTCTCAGACAGAGGGGGGAACCTCTCTCTCTCTCCCTGCTGGTCAGACTCCGGACGACATGCCGTCGTCCTTCGATCACCTGACGGAAGTCGGACGGCTACCTCGACCCACCAAGCCTGGACCTCTATATTTCGGCGAAGTCCTCAACCTCGGACTCCTATAAGAGAGAGAGAGAGAGAGAGAGAGAGAGAGAGAGAGAGAGCGAGAGAGAGAGAGAGAGAGAGAGAGAGAGTCTGTAAATATTTTCGTCGTCCTCGAAATCTTTTCCGTGACCTTTGAATGTTTTATATCCATAAACCAATTTGGCCAAGCTGCAACTCCTTGAGAGAATTCAAATGGAAGAAATCGGAGGCTTTGGCTTATGCCTTCAGATATGGGAGTGCAGGCGTGCATTAGACATAATAGAGACCAACAGGCACATCAATGTTTTCAATCTCAAAACTATTATTATCTAAAATGCGAAGGAATTCAAAGCTAGGGATGCGTCTAAAGATAGAAAATTAAGCTTTGTCTAATTCTTGACCCATGCCATGACGTTACAATGAATCTTTAGGTGGATCTAGGCCTATATGGTACGGAAAATGGGGTGACGCATACGCTAAGACAACCACAACTAATAGAAACCAGCTTCTACAACAAAGACAGTGAATTATGTTGCAAAAACCTATTCAACTGAAACATAATCATTATCAAGCAGCTGCCAATGCAAGTCTAGCTAGAATCTAGTTAATAGATCACTTAGAGCATCTCCAGCCCTTACTCAAATTTCTACTCAAATCTGAGTAAAATTTTGAGTAAAAACACAATCCGATACAGAGCTCTTCAGTCCTTGCTCATATTTGAGTAAAAGCTCAATTTGTTATGAGTTTGAGCAAGGGCTGGAGCTGGTTTTGGAGCCTTTACTCAGATTTGAGTAAAAACAACACCGTTGGAAGGCCCTTTTGGAGCTTTTGCTCATGAAATTTTTACTCAAATCTGAGTGAAAGATCCAAAATCAGCTCCAGCCCATACTCAAACTCATACCAAATTGAGTTTTTCCTTAAATTTGAGCAAGGGCTGGAGTGCTCTGTATCAGATTGAGTTGTTACTCAAATTTTTACTCAATCTGAGTAAAAATTTGAGCAAGGTCTGGAGATGCTCTTATACACACAAAAGTATATCCTACCACATGAGGAATAATATGAAACCGTATGAAACTCAAAATGGCTCCTTTGTTTCCTTAAAACAATCAAAATACACCATGAAATTTGGTAACCCAAATTTTTTCACCACCCAAAATGCTAAATATTACGATATTATATTGCAAACTACATGGGTATTCACGGGAATTCATAAAAATATCTGACATCGATAGTGTCGATATATCAGTCGATATCGGAAAAAAAATCCTTGACAGAACTTTCCATCCAATAAGCTTCCTAAAGATTCATCTTAACCCTTTTTGCCTACCATAAAAATAATACCTTTATCCCAAAAAATAAAAAATCAAAATTTCTCCAGCCCAAAGGCCCCAAACCCATCCAAAAAACATGACACCCTCTCCTTCCTAACAGAACTCCACGCAGACAAACACAGATCACTCCCAAACCGAGTAAACCATCCCATAAAGATTCAGCCGATGAACAATCTCTAATACAACAAATTACTGAAGTATAAGAGATCCTACAAACAGCATTAAAGACTCAGATCATAGTCATCAGATACTGATCCGTGATTCACAAACATGAACGAAAGAGAGATTAAATCCTAAAATGTTTTAAAAAAATCGAAAAGGGGGGCGAGGAAATCGACCTGCTTGTTCACCTCGACGCCGATGGTGCGCTTGGTGACGTTCCAGACCTTTCCGGTGCGGCCGTGGTAGTATTTGTTGGGCATCTCCTTGTGGACGGCGTCGTTCACCTTGATGTTAACGTACTGCCCGATCTTGTACGTCCGCAGGTACGTCGTCAGCGGGATGTACCCCTTCTTCCTGAAGGGGCAGGCAAATAGATCCCGTGTCCTCGACCGCAGCCTGTGACCCGCCGGCATCGCTGCTGCTTCTCCTCCTCCCGCCGCCGCCGCCTAATTGGTTTATGGATATTATCATCACAAATGTAAAATGCTATTTGAGCATACAAAGGGGCATACTCACAGACATGCTGCGATGGTGTGGGGGCATGGCTCGTGTACAGTGCATCGGCATTCTACCTACCCAAGCCAATTACCCCACACCACCGCAGCCTGTCTCTTAGTATGTTCAAATAACAGTGCTCATCATCAAAAAAGCTTTACTTTCTTCGCTCAATCCAACACCAATCAGATATCAATCATGAACCATAACCAAAATTATAAACTTGAAAAATATAAAAAACTAAAAGAAAGACGATGATACATCATGCACACATTAATAATACATAGCAAAGAACTGATATTGAATTTAGCTAATCTCTATTCATATACTAAGCACGGATCAAAAACCAATGTAACAAAAGAATTACAAATTACGACGACTCCCTGCTGGTCAGACTCCACACGCATTCTCTCTCTCTCTCCCTGCTGGTCAGACTCCGGATGACATGACGTCGTCCTCCGATCACCTGACGGAAGTCGAACGGCTACCTCGACCCACCGAGCCTGGACCTCTACATTTCGACGAAGTCCTCAACCTCGGACTCCTATAAGAGAGAGAGAGAGAGAGAGAGAGAGAGAGAGAGAGAGAGAGAGAGAGAGTATGTAAACACTAAAACAAAGAGATGAAGAGAGGATGGAAAAAAGTACAAAGCAAAAAAAAAAGAAGCAAAGATGAATACTATATTACATACCTTAAACTGCATTTTGGGGAAGTCGTCCGACTCCACATGCTGCATTTTGGCGAAGCTCTTATCCACAAATCCTGAAACAATGTGTGGGGAAAAAAAACCCAGAGAAAGAGCGATTCAGTAAAACACAGAGTAAGACATACCAAACAAAAAAAACCACATACTTCAATTTGCAAAAAAAACAACTGACATACCAACCAAAAACCAAACTCTTTCATAATCATGCTGACCATAGTTTCAGTTGAACTTTTTTTAGAATGACTCTGTTGACTGTAGCCTTCAAGGAATTCTGGAGATGGTTAGATGGGGAAGGAGCACATGACACACCCATGAAGTCATGACGTACATCATGGAGATGTGAATTTAATATGTGTCGGCATTTTGTTGATGAAATCGTTCCATTACCATAACTAATTGCAAGAAAGTGAAAATTTATATATGTATGTACCTATGCTCCGTCAATCAAAGAAGCAGTAAGTCTCTTAACATTGTGCTCATATTGTTTGTCATACTAATTGCAAGCAAAGAAGAGCAACGGAGTGAGTGTGTGTGTGTGTGTGTGTGTGTGTGTGTGTGTGTGTGTGTGTGTGTGTGTGTGTGTGTGTGTGTGTATGTATGTGTGTGTGTGTGTGTGTGTGAGAGAGAGAGAGAGAGAGAGCCAAGAAAACAATCAGGCCTCTTAATGCATCTCATCAAATCCACCACCCGACTCAACCTTTCTATCCTTACAGTGAGGCAAGGATCTAAGAGAGACACTATATTCAGCATCAAATGTTGAACACGGGTTAGTTATTGTTTGAGGGCTATCAAGAGATTTGAAAGGAATAAAGGGCCATGTCATATAAAACACAATAGGATCAATAATGAGTGTGTGTGTGTGTGTGTGTGTGTGTGTGTGTGTGTGTGTGTGTGTGAGAGAGAGAGAGAGAGCCAAGAAAACAATCAGGCCTCTTAATGCATCTTATCAAATCCACCACCCGACTCAACCTTTATATCCTTACAGTGAGGCAAGGATCCAAGAGAGACACTATATTCAGCATCAAATGTTGAACACGGGCCGGTTATTGTTTGAGGGCTATCAACGGATTTGAAAGGAATAAAGGTCCATGTCATATAAAACACAATAGGATCAATAGTACGTTATATATATAACATCAAAATTTCCATCATGATATGAGGAGGATGAAGTGCATATTTGAGCTAATTTTCTATAGTTATTTAAAATAAATTAAAAAAAAACAGAAATATATTGGAATGAATGTGGTGCTAAGAAATGCAACATATGCTTTATTGTAGAGGACTCCAATGGAACTACCAACTTTTTTTTTTCATGTATTACCCCATAGAGTCATAAGTTGTGTTTGTAACCATGATGAATATGAGCCAAATCTGAAAAAGAAATGCTTTTATAAATTCACCAAAAAAATTAGAAGTATAAACTTAAAAACGAAAACATAAAGTGTATATGTTTTATTGTTGTTTATCAATTATACAGCAACAAAATTGTTACATCTAGATGTGTGTTTGGGTCATTGGAATCAAGAAGGGTTTGAATTCCAAATCCAATCAAGAACATCTTATCATGTGGGGTTGTATGCAATCCACAATATAATTTTGACTTCAAGTATAGTTTTTTTTTATATCCAGATGCTTCATTACCCTGTTTGAGGGCAATAAAAACCATGTTTTTCTGTTGGATATATATTATTATATGATATAAACTATAGGAACACCCCATGCAAATCTAATTTCCCATATCATGACATAGAGATCTGACCCCTTCCTTCAGTTCTCAATCGATCGACCATGAGTGAGAGAGAGATTCTTACTTGGGTGGTCCTCCTCCTCCTCGCTTTCCAGCCGGAACCCTAGATCTAGGTTTCCCCTGTCCTTTACAACACACGAAAAAAAATCAGGATTGATGAGAGGGGAGTTCGAGTTTGAGTTCGAGAGAGAGAGAAGAGAGAGAGAGAGAGAGAGAGAGAGAGAGAGAGAGAGAGAGAGAGAGAGAGAGGGGTTCCAACCTGTGGAGCGAGAGAGAGAGAGAGAGAGAGGGGGGGGGGGGGGGTTCCAACCTGTGGGTGGACGGAAGTGCTGTGGCAGGTGTTCCGTGGCCGGCGGAGAGAAGGGGGGTTTCCTACCTGTGGGCGTAAGGGCAGTTGGGGTCAATACCAGAGGCCGATCGGCCGAGAGAGAGAGAGAGAGAGAGAGAGAGAGAGAGAGAGAGAGAGAGAGAGAGAGAGAGAGAGAGAGAGAGAGAGAGAGAGAGAGAGAGCTTGAGGTGCTCGCCGGTCGGAGGTGGGCTGGTGCTCGCCGGTCGGAGGTGGGCTCTTCGGGGTGCTTGTCGGTCGGGGCCGGGCTGGGCCCTAGAGGTGAAGGCGAAGGATAGGGGAGGGGGAGGTGGTGGGGAAAAGGAGCGTGGCTGAGAGAGAGATGGAGCGGAGGGAGATGAGGGGGCTCGTTGGGGAGGGAGGGGATTAATGAGATGAGGGGGCTCGCGGGATACTGAGGCGCGCGGTTCTCTAGAGCGCTGGATTTAAGAGGTAATTTAATGGGAGGCGGGCTGCTTCTCGATCAGACGGGATCAGACGGGATTCGATCAGATGGGGTTCGGATCGGACGGATGAGAGGGGGGGGGGTTTGGATCAGACGGTCTTGGAAGGGTTTGGGATGGGATTTAAGGCTGAGTGGGATTCTTAGTTGGGGCTAGGAAACGGACGACTGTGATTTATCCCCCTCCTCTAGATAAATCTGAGCTGCTCCTTTGTCTCAGTTCATTTGTCCCCCCCACAACCGTCGTCCCTTATTATATATATATATATATATATATATATATATATATATATATATATATATATATATATATATATATATATATATATATGAGAGAGAGAGAGAGACCCCTCTATTGCAATCCGGCTGGTGCGACCGACCACTGTGGACCATCCGATTTAATTTGTACGGTTGTGGCATTATTTTGGCGATGCATGCATCACAACTAACATATGTTGGCACACTGTGGACCGTTGGATTTAATTTGAATGGATGTGATGTATTGTTTGGGTGGTGCATGCATCACACCCTAACGTATGTTTGCTTGCTAACAACCATATATTGTACTACTTCCATCGCATATGTTGCACTGGACGAGCTGGGCGGATTGGGAGGTGCGTGCACGCTGAAATCCGCATGTTGCTACTCTCCGCTGCATATGTTGCAGTGCTCATAGTACATATGTTACTTGTCAGGGTCGTCGCACCAAATGGATCGCACTTGAGGGATTCTATATATATAAGAATTTGTGTTATATACATAAGAGGATAGAAAATATATTTACAAGTTGCCCAAGTCTATAATGAAAGCAACCATGTCACCCATAAGGAGTGGGCATCCTAAATTAATCTAAGTGTCTAAAGACAAATAAGGAGATGAAGGACCATGACAGAGAACAAGGGGAGAACAAATAACAATCACATACCATAGAATCTTGCCAATGTAATGGTTTTCCTTTCAATAGCTCCAGTCACATAAGAATGCTCAATGAAATTGGCCAACCTAGGCCTCAAATATATAGATGCCAAATGCTCGGGCTAGCCTATTGGGCCTTCAAGCCCAAGACAACAGTTCTTAGATTCAAGCTTTAAAATCTGACCCAATAGGTCGTGTTGGCCGATTCCAAGGAAGGCCGGACACCCATACTTTGAAAGCCCAGTAATGGCTTGACCGACCAATCATTCCCCAAATTTAAAAAAAAAGAGAGCACTAATTAGGTAAAATCCATCAATGAGAGGACTCTCACATGTGGGAGGAAACTTGAGGGAGGAGACTAGGAAATATGTATTAATTCTCTTTATTCTCTCCTAACATATATGGATTGAACTATCCTAGTCCAACTGGGACTCCTTTAATGAAAGAATTAAATCATCATTATACACTATGGACGACTATGATTAATCACTATATTTTAGTGACCAACTCCTTATCTAGAAAGTGCCAACTATGATTCATAATCTAATTATGAAACCTAGGTTAGTGATTCTCCCAATCCACCTGTGCTGGGTGTCCCAGTCATTGTGGAGTTACCCATTACTAGTAACCCTAACTGCACTAGGATTATGTCAGCTCGATCATTAGAGGTGGCTAGGAGTTTGAATTTTAAAGACCCCAATAACCTTAGCTCCAACTGGATATATGGTCATAGGCATCTCATGACTTAGACCATGAACCAATTAACCATATCTATAGCCGCTACTAAGTCATTATTGCACTATGAGGTTATTAGGTAAATTATGCGAGTGCCCTAACCCACTATGTTGCACTTGATCCCTCCTTATTCCGATGTCCGTGAAGCTATCCGGGACTATCCTGACTGTCCATTGATTGGTGTGTAAATACATTGTATTTGCACCCCTAAACTCTTGCTTATTCATGCTACCCCGATACAATTTTACTTAAATGCGTGTGTTTTCATGTTTGACAGGAAAATAATTGTCTTATGGTGAAATCATCATAAAAGAGGAAGCATCGACAATAAATGAGCAGGAAAGGCTATGGGAAACCCTCAAAGTACACAGCCTCTAAAGACACCCCCACAGCCAACCTCTTTGCAGACAGAGAAATTCCCCTTATTGATCGATCGGGCATGAGCTCCAATCGATCGGCCACTGCCGTATTCTGTAGATAGAGAAATCACGATCAATCGGACCTCGTGATCTGAACACTCGGACGCCCTAATATAAATGCTCGGGATTAAGCCATCAAGCTTATCCAATCGCATACGCAAGGAGGGCTATATATACACTATCTCCCTTGAAGAGGGGGATCCGAACTCGGTTCAAAAGATCGATGTAACACCTGTGGTGTTAGATTTGAGAATAATAGAAATCCTTAATGGTTAGTTTCGTCTTTTTACAGCCAGACTTTTTCTTTGGGCTTTTTCCCAATAAATGGATCGTAAACCTATGAGATGTTTTATATTCACATTCTCCGTAACTTCGAGCATGTCACGATGGTGCGTTCCATGCAACGATCAGGTGTATGCGCAGCCAGTTTCGGTAGCCCGGCAGTTAAACCCTAGAAAAGCAATAATTGGTCGATAGTTGTAGCTGTTTTGTTTCTTGCAAAAGATCGGGTGATCGGATCGTAACGAAACAAGATACGTTAGATGAGGCTCTGAGAGAACCTTCCAATGAGCTTGAGTTAGGGTCGATCCGACACCCGGGTGAATAGTTATTGCTATTTTGAGTTTTGGAGTCTTTTCTTCTTTTTGGGAGATCCAGAAGTCAGAAAATTATGTACCAAGCGCTAACGCGTTTGTGTTGACGAGACCTTTCCAACGAATCCTCTCGGGCCCTATTCTGACTTCCGGTTTGATAGTTACGATTTATTATTCTTTTCAGCTCGGTTAGTGGGCGAATCGCACCCGGATTCCAACCGAGCCCGGTTCAGGGCTCGGGACCGAGCCCGACCAGCCCTGGAGCCTGCCTCCCGGTCTCCTAGCGTAGTTTAAGGTCTCTTGATCTCCCTCCCCATTTATTTAAAACCCAAAATTCGGATGGGAATAATCGGACAGGATTTGGGATGATATATCCCAATCTTTCATACCTTTATCCCCTCCCCCTTGTTAGGAAGGCCTTAACCGACCCTATCCCCCCACCCCATCTCTTTACCGACCTATATACATATATATATAGGGAGAGAGATCGGGAGAGAACGTAATAGAGAGAGAGAACGAGAGGAAGAGAGAGAGAACATGAGAGAAAGAGAGAGACAGAGACAGAGAGACAGAGAGAGAGAGAGAGAGAGAGAGAGAGAGAACGGGATGCAGAGAAAGAGAGAACGAGACAGAGATAGGGGAGGAGAAGAGATCGAGGGAGATGGAGTAGCCGACCCGCCCCTCGCCGGAGCCCCGACGAGCACGCCGAGACCCCCAGGTCAGCCACCCTCCTCCTCCCATCCCCTCCGCGACCCAACCTCGTGACCCCCGGCCCTTCCTTCTCCCTTGTCGCGGCCCGCACGGGTGGACACCGCCGCCGCACCGAGCCCCTCCCCGGCGACCTCCGACCTCCGACCAAGCCCCCATGCGAACCCCTCCGGCCGAGCTCTTGGGCTCCGACGGCCGCTCCGGTTGCCTCCCCCCGTGCCTCCTCTGTGGGGGTGGTGCGGGAGAGGCTGGCCGAGCGCTCGCCGGCGCTCCAGGCCGCCCCTCCCGCCGGCCGCCGTCGCGCAGAAACCAGCCCGCGGCTGGCTCTCGTGGAGAAGATGAAGTTAGGGGGGGTAGATCAGTAATTTCCATGTTATTTATTTAACCCCAGAACCCGACCCGAAAGACCTACTGCATAGCCGACCCGACCCTGCAGACCTGACCCGACCCACTTAGTGAAACGGTTTGGTTCACCTGAACCAGACCCGTGAACCAGTCAATTTTGGTTCGACTGCCATTTCTCCGTCCGAACTCGGAATTGGACGAAACTAGCGCCATTTCGACCGGCTCGGAAAATACTACCTGTTCGTCATAGTTTAGCATAATAATTATACTGTTTAATATCCTGTTTTATCCTTTGACCCGATATTATCGCGATATCGTGGTTTGACCGCCGTTTCATCGTCCGAACTCGGATTCGGACGAAACCAGCGGCATTGTGCTCAGAACTTTGAGTCCCACCTATTAAACCTAGAAGATACCCCTAGAATCTATTCTACCCTAGTGACCCAACCATGCGATTGGTTTCACCGGTTCTACGTGGTTTGACCCGAAACCATCCGACCGAAGTCGGATTCCAGCGAAACTGGAACCATCGGAAAGGGTTCTTCGAGCCTGATTCGATGAGTAGGTTTAGCTTCTAATTACTTGTTTGGCCTAGTAGTGTTTAGGTTCGAGTTCTTCAATCACACGGATTTGTGTGCTGTCGACTTAATGTTGGTCCCCTATCGAGGGTGCCCGACTATCCTTGGCATAAAACCCTCGTCGTAGTTTCTTTTGTTTTAATCGATAGAGTTATGATATGGAGCTGTGGTTATTATCAGACCTTGATCGTGGTGATCTAGCGGAGACGGATCAGAAATAAATAACAAGCCGGAGTCGTGTGCGATCGACAACCAGGTGACATCTACTACCCTTGCGTGGTCTTTAATAGTGGGAAATGAGAATGACTAAGGGTAGGTGTCCATGACACTGCATGCGGGCCCCGCCCGGCATCGTCGCATGTGGTCAAGTGGACCCCGCCTTGCATGCGGAGTCGCGAGTCCGGCGACGCATGCTTAAAATATTAATAAAATAATGATAATGATTGCTTTTGATTGTATGGACACCGTAATTAGGATTCCCTTAAATTAATCAATATAATTGAATAACTAATAATTATCGGGGCCCACCCTCCTGAGAGGAGTATGGCAACCCTAGCACATGGGTCACTGGGATGAGTGTCTTACTTTATTGATTTATTATGTCGCATGGGTTGCGAGAGCAGTACGAGACCAGGGGTAATTTGTTGGAAATTGTTAAGCATTAAATAGACTTTTTGTAGCTTCATTGTATATGTTGAAAGATGTTATATGCAAATCTACCTGGTTAGAGGGTAGGGACCCCGTGCGCACAAGGGCTGTAACATCTGCCCCAAACATATAAGATTTTGTCCGCTTTGCCCGTGCCCGCACGAGAACTTCCCAGGGTGGTCACCCATCATGGTACTACTCTCGCTCGAGCACGCTTAACTACGGAGTTCTTACGAAATCCGTAGCGGCGCACGGTTTTAAAACGCGTCTTGGCAGGAAAGATGGTGAGCCCCCAAACACAAGATATTGTCCTCTATTGGTCTCTTGGGTACTCGAACCCTCAACCTCAAGGTTTTGCACTAGCATGGTTACCATCGAACCACCTAGAATGCGTCTTTTATGTTTGGGAGGGGAAATTATATAAGTAGCTCATGATCTCCTTCTCTCCAGGCGATGTGAGGCTAACTCATGGCCTTGTACACCTCACCTCACCTCATCCATCTTGGCATTCCCGCCTCAGGAGTCTTGGCTCTTGGCTATTGGCCTATTGGATCTTGGTCATCACAATCCACCCCCCTTAGGGCTACACGTTCTCGTGTAGGGTTAGACCCCCCCATCCCGAGGAGAACCGGCTCTGATACCATTTTGTAACATCCGCCCCAAACATATAAGATTTTGTCCACTTTGCCCATGCCCGCACGAGAACTTCCCAGGGTGGTCACCCATCATGGTACTACTCTCGCTCGAGCACGCTTAACTACGGAGTTCTTACGAAATCCGTAGCGGCGCACGATTTTAAAACGCGTCTTGGCAGGAAAGATGGTGAGCCCCCAAACACAAGATATTGTCCTCTATTGGTCTCTTGGGTACTCGAACCCTCAACCTTAAGGTTTTGCACTAGCATGGTTACCATCGAACCACCTAGAACGCGTCTTTTATGTTTGGGAGGGGAAATTATATAAGTAGCTCAGGATCTCCTTCTCTCCAGGCAATGTGAGGCTAACTCATAGCCTTGTACACCTCACCTCACCTCACCTCATCCATCTTGGCATTCCCGCCTCAGGAGTCTTGGCTCTTGGCTATTGGCCTATTGGATCTTGGTCATCACAAGGGCCGTGAACCACCCTGTGCGTACAACCGAAGTTAAGTAGGTAAGGGGTCACGGGCAAGGGTTGTGGTAAAGCCAATAGGTGGTGCCCTCGAGTAGGGATTGGCCTAGCAACCCTGTCCCGGGGAATTGAAGTCCCTATAGTAAAGCAAGTTGGGCGGTAGAGCTCCACCGTGAAAGATGTGAAACCCCTTATGATCATCTGGGTGACTAGTGCATGGTGTTGGTGGATGCACGGTGAGAGAGTTGGCCCTCTATATCGAAATAAATGGCCCTATAGTAATGCCCGACCGGGGGCAGGATGAACAAAATATCCGAGGTTCATATTTTGATAGTGTGTGTTTTATCTATATATGAATTTAGAATTGTGTGACTGTTTATATGATGACTTCGTGACTTTATATGAACGTCTTATTTAATTTGTTCTTTAATGCTGTAGAACATTGAATGGACTTTATGTTAGATAACCTAGTGACAGTAGGAATTGCATGTGAATATAGACTACTGATAGGTTTAGGTTTCATTCTGCAAACTTTGATTCTACTAGAACTGATAGATCTTATCTTAATTTATTAAGATTAGTTGTCTCATATTAGGATGTCACTAGCCATTAATTTGGCTAATCTCCCAATTTCCTATTGGGGGCTACTCTTTCCCACGAGTAGGCTCAGTTGCAGGTCCGGAGGCTCAAGAGTAGCAGTAGGAGTCCAGAGGTGGAGTTAGAGTTGCAGTGTTACCTCTCTGCTTAGTACGTTAATCTTGTAGTCTTTTCTCTTCAAACATTGTAATTGTATTGGAATAAGAGCTTTCATTAGTTAGTTAGTATTCTATGGTTGTAGTTGCAATGGTTACAGCTGAATTCTTTTGGGTAGGCCTCTCCTCAAGGCCCCAATGCCTAGGATAGATCATGATGAAAATATAAGTGCATATAAATGACTAAATTGATTAACCCCGTAGATAGGAACTCTAGACTGGTGCACCTGAGTGTTAGGGAGTGGATGAGACGACTTGGCTAGCCATAGGAGGCTTGAGCCTCGTGCTCCCTCAGATAGACACATGTCAGTATGTAGTGGCACCGACAGGTCACTCATACTGAGAGGATATGACTTTTAAAGGTTGAGCTTGACTAGATAATATCTTCTCTCTGTTGATAATTTCTCTTTCTTTGCTTTTTAATAAAAATATTTTTCGAAAAATCAAATTTAAAAGATTCCCCTCTTGTTTCTCCCTCCTTCTTGTTTTTTATATTAGAGAGCGTATAAGCCCTGTGAGAACCCAAATTGGTGTAATTAATTGATCAAACCCAAAATCCCATCCTTTTCTCATTTCACACCCCAGGGATCGGTCTTCAGATTTCTGGGGCGTGACAATCGATTTCGGATGAGAACTTTGGGAGAGAAGAAGTGTAGAAGCAGTCATGGATCGTTCATCGTTTGTTTTCACCAACACCTCTATCGCCATCTTCGCCATACGCGGGTAAGCTTTGTTCTAGGACTTCGATGAAGCCCTAGCTTTGTTCTAGGACTACTTTATATCTATTTAGGCTTTTATTATTTCGATTGGAATATTGCTTGACAAAGATTCTTATATTCATTATTTGTTTTTGCTTCCTGGTTGTTGATGATATAAAGTATGCGTCATAGGAATTAAATAGATTGTCTTTGTCTTGCTTAGATCGTAATTGAACCCACCATCACATAACAGATGCACTATGCTTAGGAAGACGATCAGTGCCCTAAACGAATGGATCGTGCTAAACTAAAGATGGTGCATGCCATGTGCGTAATGGTAGGGTATCATATTTTCTCCACAATCCATTCATGAGATGAGTTGCGCTTAGGGGGAAACGATCCTTGCCCTCAAAGAACGGATCATGTTGACCAAAGGCAATTCATGCCATCAAAGATTCTAGGACTTTCGTTGAGATTCCGTTATGGTTCTTAGCCATGGCGGGTCAAAACAATCCATCGAGATAACAACCCTGAGTAGTATATAGTAGCCTAGTGCAGACTAGTAGTAGATTGTCGCCCTAGATTTTCTCCACCATATATCTCTTTTAATTTAATCTTTCAATCTTAGCCTTAATTAATTGATAATCCAAACCAAATATTTTTCTCTAATCGATTTAGTCCTAAGAATTACTCAAAGTTTACCTATTCGTAATTCCTGAGGACGATACTGGTATCTAACCCTTTAACTATAACACAATCAGCAAAGAATACCGGCGTGGTCAGAGACAATCATCCATCCCAGTACAGCTCACCCACTTGAGTCCTAACATCACATTCCTTAGTAATCACCATCTTTACTTGAGTTTGTTTTGAATGTGATTGCTCAAGGACTTCTTAGGAGGTCACCCATCCTAGTATTGCCCTCACTCAAGCATACTTAACTTCAGAGTTCTTATGGGATCGGTAGCGGCTTACGGTTTTAAAACATGTCATATATGTTTAGGATGTGAAATTATATTTATAGTTCATAATCTTTTTCTCTCCATGCAATGTGGGACTAATTTGTGACCTTGGACACATCATCTCACCTCACCTCACATCATCTATCTTGGCTTTCCCAAGTCCTTATTCAAGTATAAGCAAAGGGGATGATATCACGTCTGTAAGGGGAGAGATGTTACTGCGGCTCCTCAAGCCCACGAACCAGTTCGGTCTAGCCGATTTGAATTACATAAGTAAAACATTATATCCTTTTCTTTTTTAGGATAGAAAAAAAAATGATTAAGCCCAATACAACATTCTATCCTTTTCTTATTTGGTATAGTACATAAGAAGAAAAAATGTATAGGCCCATGAATGTTGCAAGCCTATGCGCTCTAACCATATGAGCTAACTAGTATAAAACTCATGTGATACCCTTGATGCCAAGATTTTTCAATAATCAAACATGAATCTGAAATTTTAAGGAAAGAAAACCCAGAAAAGAAACATAACTCACCACAATTATGATTGGGCATATTATGTATTGACGTTTAAAGTTCTATTGCGAATAGATCCTTCCATCCTTAATTGTAAGAATTTCGGATATAATTATGTCCCTAACATCCTTAATTCTAATAAGGCTAAATTACAAAAACCTCCCTTCAACTATACACCTCATTTCATATTGGTCCCTCAAGTTTTTTTTTTTTTGAACATTTGATCCCTAAACTATGCTTCATGTGCATTTAAGCTCCACTGTCAACATTTATTTTGAAAATACCCTTGTATTAGTAAGCATAAGTTAAATATTCTAAAACAATTTTGATTCTTATGTGAAATTGATAAAGGTATTTTCGAGATTAAAAGTTGACGAAGGGGGCTAAATACAGATGGAGCATAGTTTAAGAATCAATTGTTCAAAAAAAAGTTAAGGGAACAATATGAAATGTGGGGTACAGTTCAAGGGGAGATTTTATAATTTGACCTTATAATAATTGACATTACTTTATAATTTAATGTAAATGTCAAGAAAAACAAATTAGCTTTGAATCAGAAAAATTATGTTAAGCTGATAGCAAGTCCTCACATGAATGGGTCAAATCTTATAACATGAGTTTGGCATATGGCTTACCTTACAAATAAAATGAAACATTAAAAAACAAAGCCCAAAAACATCATATTTCCCATTAACTCTAATTATAGCATAAGAGCAGAGGAGCTTGCTTGAACTCGGCTACCAATAGTTGATGATCTGTTGCCGACCTATCGATGGCCATTGCATGCAGTCGGTCGCCAAGTTCGATCAAAGCTGGGCATAAATTGTGTTAAGATTACAGAATTAACATAATGGTTAGTGGTAGTACTAGACATAGCTTGCGTTACTTTTAAATATTTTCTGCAACTTCTTTTTTGCTTCAGTTTACTATAAAAACATTTATTGTTTCACGACCATTCGTAGAAGAAAGGACATACCTAGAATATGATGACCAAGATCCAAAAGCCAATAGTGAAGACTCCTAAGTCGGAGAAAGTCAAGACGGATGAGGTGCGGTGAGTTAACGTGTCCAAGGCAATGGATTAGTCCTACATCATCTAGAGAGAAGGAGATTTTGGGTTATAAATATAATTTTTACTTTTATACAAATATGACGTGTTTTAAAACTAGTGTGCTGGATAATGTGAGGCCCAACCCATAGCCGCCCCCTAGTGTAATAAGCTTTATCTAGAGTGGAGATATTGCCACGTCGTGCAAAATGCGAAGGATGCATATGAATTTTCCCTAAAGAGAGAAGCACATTATTATACAACCAAAGCAATATCAAATTGTTTTAGATAAATAATTTTATCCCTTACGATAAAATTATTTATCGAAGATGTGGATCCAAATATGCTAGGATTTAGTACTATATAAAGAGAATTAGGTCGTATGCAAGGATCAAAAAATCAAATATTTTTAAAAAATTTACAAAATAATTTATTTTTTTGAGACCCAAGTACGAAATACTACATACAACCTCCACCGGTCAAAAAATTGCAACTTATTTCGCAATATATCACAAAATAACATGAAATTTCTTGAAATAGTCAGAAATATTTTGAAATATGTAGAAATTTTCTAAAATTTTCCTAAAATCAACTTCAAAACTAAAAAATCGATCCTTAGAAAAAATAGCATTGGGTTTAAGATACTATATTTCAGTAAGGTATCTTAACAGTCATATTTACATAAAAAAATATTTAAGTAAATGAATTTCATCTTGAATTGAAATTTTGATCGAAATTATGAAATTTTGATAAATTTTTTTTGTTTCGGTTGAGACCGAAATGAAAGCTAGGTGCGAAACCCCCAAAACCAAAATTTCGATTAAATTCGATGCATTTCGATGAATTTTGAGGTTGGGACATTTCGAAGTTGGGTATTTTATTTATTTTGACCTAAATCACCTCACAGATTTTGCAAAAATCGTGGGCTGGTTTTGGACATTTCAAGAACTTGGGGGCCTTTAAATTGGGGGGAGGGGATGGTTTCGATCGAAACTATCGGGCTTCGATCGAAACTATCCAACTTTGTCAGATTTCAATCAAAACTTTGCATAATCTCGTTGTGCGGAGAGGATATAGTTGCCAGAGGTTGCTAGAATCATCGAAATCTGAGGTCGAACGTCACCGGAGTCTTTTGAAGATGCTCTCTCTCTCTCTCTCTCTCTCTCTCTCTCTCTCTCGTATAGGATAAGGGGTATAGGCTAGCAGTCTATTTCGACGAAATGGGCAGCCACCCATTTGATGCCTCTAGGAGTCTTAAAAAGTGCTGATTTTTAGTTAGCATAAGCACCTTACCTTAGAATAGCCACAAAAAATCAGCACATTCTAAAATTTTTAAGGGCATCCAATGGTATATTTCAAAATAACGGTTACAATTGACGTTCGATAAAACTTCTAATATTTAATTCCCTTAGGAGTTTTAGAATGTGTTGATTTTTTGTGGGTGTTTTATCTAAGATAAGTTGCTTATGCTCACAAAAAATCAGCACAGTCTAAAACTCCTAAGGGCTTCATATAGGTGGCTGCCTATTTCGCCGAAATAGGCTTACAACTCATTTCTTGTTTCCTCTCTCTCTCTCTCTCTCTCTCTCTCTCTCTCTCTCTCTCTCTCTCTCTCACACACACACACACACACACACACACACACACACACACACACACACACACACACACACACACACACACACATATATATATATATATATATATATATATATATATATATATATATATATATATATATATATATATATATATGGGTCGAGATCGGCTGACCCAGCAATAACCTAGCACCCTTTGATGCACCTAGAGGTTTTAGAATTGGCTGATTTTTTGTAGACATGTTGTCTATGGTATGTTGATCATCCTCACAAAAAATCAGCCCATTCTAAAACCTCTAGGTGCATCAAATGTGCTCTTAAAATAAACAGTTTTCGTCTATCAATTTTAACCATTAATTTGAAGAGCGCATTTGATGCACCTAGAGGTTTTAAAATATGCTAATTTTTTGTGAGGATGATCAACATACCATAGACAACATGTCTACCAAAAATCAGCCCATTCTAAAACTTCTAGGTGCATCAAAGGGTGCTGGGTTATTTGCTGGGTCAAACTTTGCCGGGTCTCCGATTATATATATATATATATATATATATATATATATAATATTATATATATATTATATATATATATATATATATATATATATATATATATATATATATATATATATATATATATATATATATATATATATTATATATATATATATATATATATATATATATATAAGGTCGGGATCCAGAAACACGCTATTTTGCCACAGAGTTAGACACGCATCTCCAAAACCTTAGATAGAGGTTTTAGAATTTGTTGATTTTTTGTGAGGATGATAACCTTGCCTTAGATAGCACATCAAAAAATCAATGCATTCTAAAACCTATAGACTAATCAAATATTTCCTTCAATTTAACGGTTAAAATGAACGGTCGATAAAGCTTTTTAGATTTGATGCACCTAAAGGGTTTAGCATGTGCTGATTTTTTATGGATGTACTATCTAAAGAATGTTGATCATCCTTACAAAAAATCAACAAATTCTAAAACCTGTATCTAGGGTTTTGGATGATGCGTGTCTAACTTTGTGGCAAAGTAGAGTGTTTCTGGATCCCGACCCATATATATATATATATATATATATATATATATATATATATATATATATATATATATATATATATATATATATATATATATATAATATATATATATATATATATATATATATATATATATATATATATTATATATATATATATATATATATATATATATATATATATATATATATATATATATATATATATATATATATATATATATATATATATATATATATATATATATATATATATATATATATATATATATATATATATATATATATATATATATATATATATATATATATATATATATATATATATATATATATATATATATATATGTATATATATATATGTATATATATATATATATGTATATATATATATATGTATATATATATATATATATAGAGAGAGAGAGAGAGAGAGAAATGCTATAATGTGGCATGCGGTAAGTGTGGCACCGTACCACAGCCGTCTGATGCACTGTTGCGTGCATCGCATGCACGCAGCACGTGCATCAGTCGATTGTGGTGCGATGCCGCACGTACCGCATGCTGAATTATAGCATGCCCATATATATATATATATATATATATATATATATATATATATATATATATATATATATATATATATATATATATATATATATATATATATATATATATATATATATATATATATATATATATATATATATATATATATATATATATATATATATATATATATATATATATATATATATATATATATATATATATATATATATATATATATATATATATATATATATATATAGGGCTGGGTTCCTATGACATATGGTGAATTAGTAATTCTAGAATGTTTAGAATGTGCTGAATTTTTTTGAGGGTGATCACCTTACCTTAGATAGAATGTCCACAAAAAATCAAAGCATTCTAAAACTTGTTGGGGCATCAAATGCTAGAAGCTTTATCGGCCATCCATTTTAACTGTTAAATTGAAAATCATATTTGATGCCTCTAGAAGTTTTAGAATGAGCCGATTTTTTATGGGGGTCCTATCTAAGATAGGGTTATCATCCTCATAAAAATTCAAAACATTCTAAATACTCTAGGGTTACTAACTCACCATATGTCATAGGGTTTTCCATATAACATATCATAGGAACTCATTTCCCATATATATATATATATATATATATATATATATATATATATATATATATATATATATATATATATATATATATATATATATATAGAGTTTTGCTCACCTACGGGACGTCCCGCACGAAAAAAATCCGGGACAATTCTGGGCCGTCCGATTCCCTTCGATCGGGCGGCTGGAATTTATTCCCACCAAAAAACCCGGCTGTTACTGTGGCGCGCACAGTAACAGCGAATTTTTGGTCCGGCTGAATCCCAGCCGTTCGATCGATGGATCGAACGGCCCAAACCAATTTTCGTTGTTACTGTAGCAGCCACAGTAACAGCGAAAATTGGTCCAAATGAATCCCAGCCGTTCGATCGATGGATCGAACGGTTCAGACGAATTTTCGCTGTTACTTTAGCGCACACAGTAACAGCGAACTTCCGTGCGGGCTGGGATTCAGCCGGACCAAAAATTCGCTGTTACTGTGCGCGCCACAATAACAGCCGGGTTTTTTGGTGGGAATGAATTCCAGCCGTCCGATCGAAGGGAATCGGACGGCCCAGAATTGTCCCGGATTTTTTCCGTGCGGAACGTCCCGTAGGTGAGCAAAACCGTATATATATGTATATATATATATATATATATATATATATATATATATATATATATATATATATATATATATATATATATATATATATATATATAGAGAGAGAGAGAGAGAGAGAGTTTTGCTCACCTACGGGACGTCCCGCATGGAAAAAATCCGGGACAATTCTGGGCCGTCCGATTCCCTTCGATCGGGCGGCTGGAATTCATTCCCACCAAAAAACCCGGCTGTTACTGTGGCGCGCACAGTAACAGCGAATTTTTGGTCCGGCTGAATCCCAGCCGTTCGATCGATGGATCGAACGGCCCAAACTAATTTTCGCTGTTACTGTAGCGGCCACAGTAACAACGAAAATTGGTCCAAATGAATCCCAGCCGTTCGATCGATGGATCGAACAGTTCAGACGAATTTTCGCTGTTACTGTAGCGCGCACAGTAACAGCGAACTTCCGTGCGGGCCGTTCGATCCATCGATCGAACGACTGGGATTCAGCCGGACCAAAAATTCGATGTTACTGTGCGCGCCACAGTAACAGCCGGGTTTTTTGGTGGGAATGAATTCCAGCCGCCCGATCGAAGGGAATCGGACGGCCCAGAATTGTCCCGGATTTTTTCCGTGCGGGACGTCCCGTAGGTGAGCAAAACCGTATATATATATATATATATATATATATATATATATATATATATATATATATATATATATATATATATATATATATATATATATATATATATATATATATATATATATATATATATATATATATATATATATATATATATATATATATATATATATATATGGGGGCGGGGAGCTTGCACCCGAGGTGCAGCAACAACGCTGCACCTTGGCCTTGTTTTACCTACCTAGAAGTTTTGGAATTGGATGAAATTTGGTGAGGGTGTTGTCTAGGGTAAGATGATCATCCTCACAAAATTTCATCAAATTCCAAAACTTCTAGGGGGGTCAAATGGTCGAAGCAAAATCAGCCGTCCGTAGTCACCGTTAAAATCTGTACATTTTGCTTCGACCATTTGACCCCCCTAGAAGTTTTGGAATTTGATGAAAATTTGTGAGGATGATCATCTTACCCTAGACAACACCCTCACCAAATTTCATCCAATTCCAAAACTTCTAGGTAGGTAAAACAAGGCCGAGGTGCAGCGTTGTTGCTGCACCTCGGGTGCAGGCTCCCCGCCCCCTATATATATATATATATATATATATATATATATATATATATATATATATATATATATATATAGGGGAGGGATACTCTTACAAGTGAAGTCTTACAAGCATTGTTTACTAATGATCCCAGCCATCAGATCGGAACTGATGGATGGCTGGGATCAATTCCCTATCCATCACTATCTCTTTCTCTCTCTCTCCCAAGTATAACCCAGCCCGACCCCTCTCCCCCTCCGGCTCCGGCGGCCTCTTCCGACCCCGCCCTTCCCCTCCGGTGCCGCCGATCCCCTCCATCCCGTCCAGCTCCAGCCCCGACCCCGATCCTCTCTGGCGTCGACCCCGATCCCCTCCGGTGTCGACCCCGACCCCCCTGCCGGCTCCCTCCTGTCCGTCGAGCTCCGGCCCCGACCCCGTCGAGCTCCGACGAGTGCGATTCAACATTGGAAGGGGCTGCGATCGGGCTGCCGGAGGGGATCGGGCTGCCGGAGGGGGGGTCGGGGGGCTGCCGGAGCCTGAGCCGGAGGGGAAGGGGTCGGGGTCGGTGGGGATGGGAGTTGTGGGGGGAAATTTCCGAGCCGCCTTGATCGAGAATCCCACCCCACAACCTTGATTGAATTGGATTGTTTGTAGAGTTAGAGATTAGAAAGTTAAGAAGGAGAAAGATGACACATGGAGTTGTTGTCGAAGTTCGGTCTTACGACCTACGTCTCCGGGCGAGAGGTGCCACCTGATCTTCACTATAATATGAATATAAAGGGTTAAGCGTTCTCTCGACAGGCTGAGAGAGGCTTCTTACAATGTGTTTGCACGGGGCAATCAGAAGAGAAACGAGAAGGGGAGAATTGAGCTCTAGCACTTGCTTTGGAATCCTCCTCCTCTCATTGAATGACCAACCCCCCTCCTGGATGCCTTGGGGGTCCTTTTATAGCGTAGGCACGTGCCCGATATGGCAGTGATAACATGGCGCTGATGACGTGGCATTGGTTCTGGGCCTCCTTGCTGGGCCCTTATTGGGCCGTTGTTCGGGCCCAATAAGGGGAAGGGCTTGATCTGCGAGCCCCGTAGAGTGGGCCCATGAACCCGGGCGGGCTTACCCACTTGGGCCGTTGCGTGGGCCCATGCCGCTCTGATCCGGTCCGGTACAATTTTTGCACCCACAGTTACCCCCTCCCAGTCGGGTCAGGACCCCCTGGGTCAGCTGGGATTCCAAGGTGCAAACGCCTTAGGATCCTGGCATGGTTGGCAAGGGCCGTCGGTGCCACGGTTCGTATTAGCAGAGTCTCCTTCTGCCGATGCCGAGACCCTTTTGGCGCGAGCCAAAAAGTCTCGGTTTTGCAAGGGGGCGTTTCCGAAAAAGCAGTGTGTTTTCCGACCGAGTGGATACCGAGAGGATACCGAGGGGGTACCGAGAGGATACCGAGAGGGTACCGAGTCCCTTTTGGTGCAAGCCAAAAAGTCTCAGTTTTGCAAGGGTGTGTTTCCGAAAAAGCAGTGTGTTTTCCGACCGAGTGGATACCGAGAGGATACCGAGGGGGTACCGAGAGGATACCGCGAGGGTACCGAGAAGGTACCGAGACACTTCTCCTTTTTCCAAACCGAGAGAATACCGAGCCACACGTCCGTGATGATCGTGGGTCCGTGCTTTTCGGTGTGAGCAGCTCTCTCTCTTTCCTTTCTCTCTCTCTCTCTCTCCTCTTCAGCCTTCATTCACGTGAGGTTGCAGCTACCCGCTCTCTCTTTCCTTTCTCTTTCTCTCTTTCCTCTTTGGCTTCTCTCTTTCCTTCTCTGTTTTTCATTCACGTGAGAGAGAGAGCAGCGTCCCTCTCTCTCTTTCCTTTCTCTCTCTCTCTCTCTTTCCTTTCTGCTCTGGCCGCTTGTGCATAGGGGACACTAGAATTTTTCAAAGGAGGGAAGGTAATCAACATGGGCAGAACCCAAACCTCGGTCGGTCATATCTCCAGAACTTCTGCCTGCTCCTCAGGCACCGGTGACCACCTCCGCCTGCTTTTCGAGGCCGGGTTCATGACGGCCGCCCCACGAGTCGCCCGCCGTCGTGGTCAAAAGCGACCATAACTGGTGCAGCCTCTGCCTCCTCAACCTCCTCACCACCATCCTCGTGTGCAGCCGCAGCAGCCCGTTGAGGGCCTTGAGGTAGTTGCTCGAGTCGTGGTCTCGGAGGATCGTACCCTCCGAACCATAGGTCGTCGGATCACTCAGTGTCTCGAGTGGGTGGGGCGAATTGAGGAAGGCTCTCAATGCGCTGCCCGCACCACCTCCGCCGCCACCGCCGCCTTGCCGGTCCAACGCATAGAGCGCGGCCCCGGAGGGCAGCAAGGGGTGCGGTAGGGACGACTTGTCGTCGGGTTGGAGTATGTAAAGCTGCCCCAACGGAGAATACAATAGCTTATCATTGTTGAGACGAGGCTGAGATCTGAAGGCGGCGTTGAGGCACTTGAGGACGACGGCGACGTGGTTGGGGTAGTTGCACGAGAATGCCCGGGGGGTGATGTCCCGGTGCATCACCACGGAGCAGACGTGGCCCTCGTCGAGCCCCAGCTCATGGAGGACACGGTGGCCACCGCAGAAAACGGAAGGGGAACCGAAGGTGACGACGGGGAGGACGGCAAGGGAGTGGACGGCGCGCCGGGCCAGGAGCATGAGGCTGACAAGGAGGGATAGGCTGCCGCTGAGGGGGTGGCCCATGAACCGGAGCCTGGCCCGGTCACTGTGCAGGCTCAGGTGGGCCTGGATCTCCGGCATGAACAGCTCGTATATGCCCTTGGCCGCCTCGTAGATCCCCCGGTGGACCAGCACCTCCGTTCCCTCGAATCTGGTTGGTTCAAAGAAGAGGTTGGCTTGCCAGGAAGCCAGCGAGTCAGATCCCTGGATGACAAAGCAGCGAGTGCAGGTGCTCGGCTCGTCACAGATGAACCACTCGCACGACGAGGAATGAAGGGACTGGAGATCCTTCGCCGCCTCCTGCCTTGCACCCTCTTCCGCCGCCACTACGGCGGTCATCGTTGACGCCGCGACGTAAGCGGCCACCTCAGATTTGTACAGCCTGCCAGGAGCCGTCAGCGCCGCGGGCCCTCCTTCCGAGCCACCGCCGATTGACCCCGTGGCGTCGTCCCCATCGAGCCCCGCGGGGCAATGACCGGGTCCTTCGCCGAGGGACAGGAGGCCCTTGGCGCGGGAGTGGATGTAGGAGGCGGCCGATGCGGCGATCTCGTACGCGACGGACGGCTGGAACGGACGCCCCTTCTCGGATCCCGCGGCTGATGCGTGATCCGGCTCGCCACGCTCCAGCGGTGGGCGGGTCGAGTCTCTCTCGAGCTTCGCCTTGTTCGCCTCCGACTTCTTCGCCAATGAGGAGGTCACTAGCCGGAGTCGAACTTCTCCCTTCTTCTTCGTCCGTCTATGATCATTGTGCCGATCGAGACGAGCACGCGGGAGACTTGGCGAGAGGAACACGCGAGAGGGGGGGAGGAGTTGGATCTCTCTCCTGTTCGTCATAACCAACCGGAAGGAGGTCGCACGCAGTGGTCGTCATCGTCGCTGCGTGACGAATTACATGAGGAGGATGCGCGGGAGGGTGTTTGGTTCATTCGACCCCCTATTCCCATTATGATCGGTTGTCGCCAAGAGCACCTACGCACGGGCCGGGAGAGGTGCGAGTTCTTCTTTCATACCCGGCGCTCAGCCTGCTACGAGTTGGGCGCGTAATGAATCAAATTGAGGACTTGAGCGTAACCGTCATTACCGTGTAATTATTCTGATGCTAATCTTCGAAGAAAAAGACCTTGAGACCTTCTGACAGTCATAACTTTTCATACGCATGTCGGATGAATGCGTATAAGGTGTCGTTGTGTAGGCATCGAAAAAACGGTCAAAGTGGATGTGAAACATTGTTCGCCTTGATGTGTAACTTTTATGGTATTCACCTTTATAGAGAGATGACTCTTAAGAACGCGCCGGCCAGGTTTTAGGCTAGCGTCTTAAAGATGTCTCGGCACGCGGTAACTCATCCGTTCTGTCCAACACCCAACTGCACCTAGTTATTGTGTTCACTAGGGACTGCAATCGGTCCCAGTGATGACGCAACAGTTACCGCGTGCTCACCCTTGATGAGAGAGGGGATTTTTTTTTTGTGAAGTTTGTACAAGCAAATCAATAGGTTTGGATGAGATGCTATCCAACCGACCCAATGGAAGATAGCTCTTCGTCTTTGAATAATCATTGTGTGTGGATGACACCGAGCACCCCCCCTCTCGGTTTTCTGACGAAACCAAGGGGTGGGATGATATTGATGGTGTGTCGTCACCCCCTTCCCACTCGGTTTTTGTGCGAAACCGAGGGGGGGCTGTGATGAGCGTCCATTTGGTGCGAATTATCCTTTCTTTATCATGCACATAGCGTCAGTTTCTTACGTAAAACTTTCATAATACACGTAAACTGCATGAGTTTCTTTGCACCATGATATAGTAGACTTTCATACGAACCCAACGGCATATTGGTTCGCTCTCATACATTGCATGCATGAAAAATACAGAGCCCGAAAGTCCCAATTATCCTTTTATCGATAATCGTGTTTAAACCTGACAAGCGTCATTTCATGTGTGTCTTTCAGGGAATCGATCCGGTTTTCGATGCAGTCAGCTCAAGGACTTCATGACCAAAGCGTGGATATTCTCACGGCGATCTGATGGAGACTGTACAGCTCGTTTGGAGGCTTATTCTGAAGAACGATGAAAACGGACAATTGCAATGAGTCGGATGAGAGAAGACTTTAACTGAGCCGATGCAACGCATGATACGAACCGGAGGAGGACTACAGACATACGAATAGGCGATGATGGGTTTGATGATGGATTCAGTTTACGATGACCAAAGCCTGATCAAGCTTCCTGAAGGATCCCATTGCGATTGAACCCAGCTATACCTATTCCATTTCTATGCAAACAACCCCAAGCCCAACTCCGATCCATCAAGCCTATGCATGCACCCATCGTCTATCCAACTCAGTCTAACCTGATTACAACAGTCCTTACCTAAAACCCATCACCGTCCCTTTCCGAGTCCCTGGTGATCCCATCTCACAATACCCAAAACCCATGCATGCACCGACTTCATCTCACGGCCACCCATTTCCCATGAAATCTATCACACCACAATCATCATTCGCAACCGCCCAGCCCATTTCTATAGCTGATCCTATCCATACATGGGCTGATCGCAGTCATCCGAAGCCACAAACCCGGCCTCATCCTAGCCGTCCCTAGTTACTCCGTGATCAAACTCAGCCATCCCTTTCATCTTCCCATAATATCCATCCAAGACCAAGCCATGCAGTGCATGTGCAAAACATGATCCGTTCCACCCATCCTAATCGGCCCGTGCACCATCAGACCCCTCTCTCTCCTTTCCACAATCACAGCCATCCGTTGCGACCCAGCTGCCCACCGAATCGCAGCAGATGCATGCAGCTGTACCCGGCCAGCACTCCACCACTCACAGATCCATCACAGCCGTCCGATGCATGCAGCCATGCATGCATGTGCACCGAAACCCATCAGAACGTCTTTCTCTCTTTCCTTGATTCTCTCTACCTCTCTTTCCTTATCTCTCTAACCGTCCAAATATCAGCCCCTACCCGATCGGCCCGAGATATGCACGTTCCCCACCGAACTTACCTCTTTCTCCCACGTTTCTCTCACACTTAATCACAGCCGTTCCTTGCCCCGAGCCATGCACGTCCCCTCTCGGAAACTATCTCTCCCGGATTCTCTCTCTCTCCTCTCGTCTCTCTATATATTTACCACCATCAGAAACCTAGAGGGAGGGGGGCTGCCATCTACTTTCACCACCGAATCCATCCATCATCTTCCACCACCGGCACGCCATCGACCATCACCTCCGAGCCACGTCCACCGTTCTCGAAGCCACGACTACGCCACGCAACCGTCTCCAAGCCGAGCCGCGTCATCATCGTCGCACATCGCCGTCATCGCCGGGTTCATCATCTTCAAGAAAGGAATATCCGCCATCAACGACCACATGGCCATGCGAGGCTAAACCACCGTTCTAAGTTCTGGATGAAGCCTTGTAGTTGTATCTAAACCATGCTCTTATTTGATTTTCATATTTTAGTGCGTTTAATGAAAATAAAGTGATCTTTGCTCATTCATGCTTGATTAAAATTTCCGTAATAAGTTAGCTTTATTCTCCGTTATTATCCGAGTTCTACAGAGGTTTATCTCATAGTTTTATTCTTCGTCATTACGAGTAGTTTTACGGAGAATCATTACATAGTGTTAGCTTCTGTTATTACTCCGAATTTTACGGAGAATTATTTCTGGCTTATTCCATTAAAGCGAGGAAGATCACTACATTCGTGATCATAATAGTGCTCCATTGAATATCATCCACGGAGATAGATTGACTTCGTATCTCCGTGAACATCTTGGAAATCATCTAAAAGTATAGTTTAGATCGCTACTTGTGCGGATTCTAGAGCTTAGAATATCCATCCATATAGACTACACCCTCAATCTTAATTAGCTTTCAGTTTTGCGTTCCGTATTTCCCGTTATAAAATAATTTCACAAAAAAATCAACCTTTTTAAACTAAGATATAAAATTAATTAGCTTTAACTTTCCTTTAATTAGTTTTCATCCAAGTCTCTGTGGGATCGACCCGTATTTGCCACTGTCTATTAGATAGACGCCGTGCACTTGCGGTATAACAATTTAAAATCACAACAAGTTTTTGGCGCCGTTGCCGGGGACTTGAGTTTGAAAACTATTAAAGTTTAGTTTTTATTTGCTTTAAAAAGAAAAAAAAAAAAAAGTCAGTATTAGAATTTTAGTTATTCTCGTTCGTATTTTATCTTCTTAGTACTTATTTTTTATTGTGTTTTACTTTTCAGGTACTTACACGCTCAACGGAAAACTTGCATAAGCATCGCCAAGGTAAGTACTCAAATCCTTACCCACGCCTCTCCAGTCAGTGGGTTTGATTACTCCTATTGCTTATTCCTGCTGATTCAATAACCGTAGTAATTAGGGTAATCGGCTAATGTGCAAACTTTCACCGTAGATCAAATAATCGAATTGCATTGCAACTTTGTAAGGTTGTCGCCAGCTCGGCACATACACCTCTTATAGTTGTATGTGTGTCTCAGTCTGAGGTGTACACTCAACCTTGCATCGATAGAAACCATTTGCTAGGGTGCTGCATTGCATAATAGTAGATTCTCTATTTGCATAAGTATTCTGATAAAGTACGTACTTTGTTTTCTTTACTAGCATATCATTATATTAGTTAAACTACTATTACTTAATTGGCACATTAATCTGGACACACAGTCCGCAGTTTGGGCACGTGTAGGAAAACGATTAGTTAGAATTGATTATAATAACATCGTAGAAATGGCGGAACAGCCGCAAGCAATCACCTTAGGGGATTATATGTATCCCACTAGGGCTACACAACCTTCTTGCATAACCTTACCCAATACTAATGCAAAATTTGAATTAAAATCTGGCTTAATCCAAATGCTTCCCGTCTTTCGGGGAATGGAGCAGGAAAATCCATATCAACATGTGAGGGAATTTGAGGACATATGTGGAACAATGAAATTCGATAATATGTCCGAAGAAAACCTCAAACTTAGGTTATTTCCCTTCTCGCTAAAAGAAAAGGCTAAAGCATGGCTTTATGCCTTACAAGCTGGATCCATAACTACTTGGGTAGGCCTACTCGAGCTCTTTTATAGAAAATTCTATTCTAAACAAAAGACGGCCTCGATTCGTCAGGCCTTGAATGTGTTTCACCAACTGGAAGGTGAAGCTCTCTATAAATACATAGAAAGATTTAAGGACCTACTTCTGCACTGTCCACACCATGGCTTTGAAAAAATTAGACTAGTCCAAATCCTTTATGAAGGGTTGAACTACCCATCTAAGACCATGGTAGAATCATGTTGTAATGGTGAGTTCACCAAAAAGACAGCAGATCAAGCCTGGACCTACTTAGAAGAAATTGCCGAGAACACACTACAGTGGGAACCAATCAATGAAGAATATAGGAAACCCCTCCCTATTGCGCAAGGTGGGCTCTATAAAGTGGAACCTAAATTCGAAGCAGAAGCTAAACTAGCTACTGTGATGAGACGCTTAGAGGCTCTAGAAATGAATCAAGGAAATAGGACTCCCACTCCGAATACCTTAGAGGCACTAAGTCTTAATCAAACTATGAGTTGCAATAATGAGCTTAGCTTTCCTATTTGTTCAATTTGTAGTGAGCCTACCCATGCAGATCATCGATGCCCGATGGTAGGGGGACAAGAAAATAATATGGAAAAAATTAATGCTTTGTATCAAAATAATCGTTTTGATAATCAACAAAGGTATAATCCATATTCAAACACTTACAATGAAGGATGGAAGAATCATCCAAATTTCTCGTGGACTAAAGGTCCGTACCAAGGTGGCCCATCTCAATCTGTACCACCTCCAGGATTTCAAAAGCCACCTATACAAAATGCCACCCCTAACCCAGATAATCAAAGAATCAATTCTCTAGAGGAAACGATGAAACTATTAGCTCAGAATACCCTCCAATTCCAACAGAGCACCGCACAAAGCATTAGTGCTAACACGCAATCTATTGCAAAGTTAGAATACACTGTTAGTCAACTAGCTGATTCTTTGAATACAAGGGATAAGGGTACATTCCCGAGTCAACCTGAGGCTAACCCTAAAGGATCAAATCTAAGGGGTCAATTTGAAATTCATGACATCAAAGGAAAAGGCCATGAGCAGGCCAATGCAATCACTACACTTAGGTCAGGACGGCAAGTTGATAACATGATAGAACCTCCTAAGGAAACTGAGGAACCTAGGCAGAATGATATAATAACTGAAGAAACACCTGAAGAGGAGCCAAAATCACAAGAGGAAACCAGGGAGAACACAAGACACGATACTGAAAGTATGGTATCACCTAGTGAACCACCTCTTAGAACCTATATCCCTAGAGCCCCATATCCTCAAAGACTAGAGCCAGTAAAGAAAAAATTGCAAATGGATAATATGCTAGAAATTTTCAAACAAGTAAAAATCAACATTCCACTCTTAGATGCAATCCAACAAATACCTACATACGCTAAATTCTTAAAGGACCTTTGCACTTTTAAGAGAGCAACTAATGTACCCAAGAGAGCATTTCTGGCTCAGCAAGCTAGTTCGGTTATTTCATGCTCAACCCCTATCAAATATAAGGACCCTGGTTGTCCTACTATTTCCTGTGAAATAGGGGAATATCACATTGAGAAAGCCTTGCTCGACTTAGGTGCGAGTGTCAACCTCCTTCCATATTCCATATATGAAGAACTAGGTCTGGGGGAGTTAAAACCCACTAGATTGACCCTCCAGCTAGCTGATGCTTCAATTCGATATCCTAAAGGGATAGTGGAAGATGTCCTTATCAAAGTGGGAGAGTTTGTATTCCCTGTTGACTTTGTGGTCCTGGATACAAAACCACCAACTGAATTTACTAATCGAGTACCGGTAATCTTAGGGCGACCTTTCCTAGCAACATCGAATGCACTAATTAACTGTCGGAATGGTGTTATGAATATTTCTTTCGGTAACATGACCATACAAGTGAATATATTTAATGTGAGCAAACAACCGAGAGATGAAAGTGATGAAGTAGAAGAGGTCAACTACTTGCAAGAACAAAAAGAAAGTTTAGTATCGCAAGTAAACTACGATGACCCACTGGAAGCCTGCCTTGCACATTTTGGAAAAGATTTTGATATTGATGATCATATCAATGAAATCAATGCACTACTAGAAGCTACTCCTTCTTTCGGAATGGACAAATGGCAGCCTAAGCCAGAAATCCTCACACCTTCTCTGACACCACCTGTACCTTCAATAATAAAGCCCCCGAAGTTAGAACTAAAACCATTACCACAAAATCTTAAATATGTGTTCTTAGGATCTGCTGAAACTCTTCCTGTCATAATAGCTTCAGACCTAGACGAAGACCAAGAGAAACAACTTGTTGAAATCCTTAAGGATCATAAAGAAGCTATAGGATGGTCAATAGCCGATATAAAAGGCATAAGCCCCTCTGTGGTTCAACATAGAATCTATCTTGAGGAAGAAACTAAAACAAGTCGAGAACCGCAAAGACGGCTAAACCCTGCAATGAAGGAAGTGGTTAGGACAGAAGTACTAAAACTTTTGGATACCGGAGTGATTTACCCGATTTCAGATAGCTCCTGGGTGAGCCCTGTCCAAGTAGTTCCAAAGAAATCGGGTATCACAGTGGTGATAAATGAAGGTAATGAGTTGGTGCCTACAAGAGTGCAAACTGGATGGAGAGTATGTATTGACTATAGGAAGTTAAACTCTGCTACACGAAAAGATCACTTTCCACTCCCTTTCATAGATCAAATGCTAGAGCGGTTAGCCGGGCATGCTTACTACTGTTTTTTGGATGGTTATTCCGGTTATAACCAAATTCCTATAGCACCAGAGGATCAAGAGAAAACTACATTCACTTGTCCATTTGGAACGTTCGCCTATAGACGCATGCCCTTTGGGTTATGCAATGCACCTGCTACATTTCAGCGGTGTATGACTAGTATCTTCTCTGATATGGTTGAACGTTTTCTGGAAGTATTTATGGATGACTTTTCAGTCTTTGGATCCAATTATCAAGAGTGCTTGCAACATTTAGAACTCGTGCTTGTAAGATGCAAAGAGAAAAATCTAGTGCTAAATTGGGAAAAATGTCATTTCATGGTGAAGAAAGGAATAGTCTTAGGGCATGTCATCTCTGATAAAGGGATTGAGGTAGACAAAGCAAAGATTGATCTAATCTCTAACCTTCCACCCCCACGATCGGTTAAAGATATAAGATCATTCTTAGGCCATGCTGGGTTTTATAGGCGATTCATTAAAGATTTTAGTAAAATTTCAAGACCGTTATGCAATTTACTTTCCAAAGATGTACCTTTTACCTTTGATGAATCCTGTCTAGAAGCTTTCGAGCGATTAAAAAAAGAACTTACCTCTGCCCCCATCATCCAGCCTCCTAACTGGTCCATCCCATTTGAAATCATGTGTGACGCATCAGATCATGCCATTGGAGCCGTTTTGGGTCAAAGAGTAGATAAGCTGCCCCATGTAATATATTATACGAGTCGTACTCTAAATGATGCACAGCTAAACTACACTACAACTGAAAAAGAATTGTTAGCTGTAGTCTTTGCCCTAGAAAAATTTAGACCTTATTTGATAGGATCTAAGGTCATCGTGTATACAGATCATGCGGCTTTACGGTACCTCTTTTCTAAAAAAGATACCAAAGCTCGATTGATTCGATGGATCCTTCTATTACAAGAATATGATTTAGAAATTCGAGACAAGAAGGGTAGCGAAAATGTGGTCGCAGACCATCTCTCTAGGTTAAACTTAGAATCCTTTAGTAAGGAACTCCCTCTACATGAAAGTTTTCCCGATGAGCAGTTGCTACAAATCTCTAAACTCCCATGGTTTGCAGATATAGTAAATTACCGAGTCACTGAGGAGATGCCTAGTCATTGGTCGAAACAGGATAAATCTAAGTTCTTATCTGAGGTAAAATATTTCTTTTGGGATGACCCCTACCTTTTTAAATATTGTCCCGACCAAATCATTCGAAGATGTGTCCCTGATCATGAGCATAACAGTGTGATAGCATTTTGCCATGACTATGCTTGTGGTGGACATTTTAGTGCTAAAAAGACAGCTGCCAAGATTCTGCAATGTGGCTTCTACTGGCCCACGATGTTTAAAGATTGTCATGCATTCTGTGTAAGTTGTGAACGATGTCAAAAGCTTGGCAAAATAACCAATCGAAATATGATGCCCCTAAATCCTATTTTAATAGTTGAAATTTTTGATGTTTGGGGTATAGATTTTATGGGGCCATTTCCAAGCTCTTTCGGAAATTTATATATCTTGCTTGCAGTTGATTATGTTTCAAAATGGGTTGAGGCAATACCGACCAAGACCAATGATAGCCAAGTAGTGATCAAGTTTGTAAAAGATTATATTTTTAGTCGGTTTGGTACACCTAGGGCGATCATAAGTGATGGCGGAAGCCATTTTTGTAATAGCACCTTCGATAGATTAATGAAGAAATATTCGGTCACCCATAAGGTTGCTACACCCTATCATCCACAAACAAGTGGCCAAGTGGAAGTCTCGAATAGGCAGATCAAGCAAATTCTCGAGAAAACCGTCAATCCGAATCGAAAAGACTGGTCGGTACGGTTGATAGATGCATTATGGGCCTATCGAACTGCTTATAAAACTCCACTAGGAATGTCCCCATATAGGCTTGTGTATGGTAAGGCTTGCCACTTGCCAGTTGAATTAGAACATAGGGCCTACTGGGCAATTAAGACATTCAATTTTGATTTACCCTCAGCCGGTAACCTTCGCAAGCTACAACTGAATGAGCTTGATGAAATACGAAACGATGCATATGAAAATGCCAAAATCTATAAGGAGCGGATGAAAGCAACACACGATAAATCCATTCTAAGAAAGTCATTCGAACCGGGTATGAAAGTTCTCTTGTATAATTCCAGATTAAATTTATTTCCCGGAAAATTAAGATCTCGTTGGTCTGGCCCCTTTATAGTTCGTGTAGTTCATTATCATGGAGCCATAGAAATTGAGAATCCTCAGAATGGTGATATTTTCAAGGTAAATGGGCAAAGGCTAAAGCCATTTTTAGAACTAAAAGATAAGGTTGTAGAGGAGATTCTTTTACAAGATTCTCTTTACATTGGCTAATCTCATAAGAACCATGTCGGGCTGACGACATTAAACTTAGCACTTACTGGGAGGTAACCCAGATTGCATGATTCAAATTTATGTGTACATGTTTTTTCGTCATTTTTATATTAGCATTTTTGTTTTCTGATTTCTATATAACAAAAATTGGTATTATCTTTTCATTTTCAGGAAATACTTAGTTCATTCAGAATCTATCTCGAGGAGTGCACTCCTGCGTCTTAACTACAACGAGACATTCTATATATCAAGGGAGGTTTGCTAGTAAACATTTGCATTCATGTCTATATCTGATAATATTGTCTCATCACTTTCACACCTAGAATTAGATGACCATTTTGAAAGATCAAATCTGTTCGAAACCATTGGATGCCTTGATGATTTTGCTCTATCTGTTACTATTTTAGTGGATAGCGGTAGCTGCAATAATTTAATTTCTAAATCTTTTACTGATGTCCTCGATATAGAACATATCCCCATCAAAGAACCATATTCATTAGCATGGCTGTTTAAGGCTCCCACAATAGATGTCACACATAGGGTTTACCCCGCCATATCAATTCAGGATTACTCTGATGTAATCCCTCTGGACATAGCACTCATGGATTCTTATGATATAGTTCTCGGTCGACCTTGGTTATATGACCGCCACGTGTTGTACGACGGGCGACTTAACTTTATGAACTTTCTTTTTCAGCACAAATATTTCACACTCTGGCCTCAACGCCCGTTATTCCATAATATCATATCCCTACCACCGATCGCGAACATTGAGGACAATGTCTAATTTAGGTTTGGGGGTGATTTTCATTGCTTGCATCGGGCGTTTTAATTTAGTACGTATTGATATATTTTATTTTATTTTATTTTATTTTTTAAAAAAAAGAAAAATAAAATTTATTATAAAAAAAAAAATTTTGCATCAACTTACGCTATAGTGGGACAGCTCGGCATATACGTCTTGGCGTATATGTGTCTCGTCTGTAGTCCCCTACCAAAACTATAGCGTTTGTATAGAAATATATAGGAATTTGCATTTGCATGTTTTTATTTTCTTTTTCATATTTTAGTTTCTTATCGTATTACTTTTGCCTTCCGCTTCGTTATTTTCAAAAAAAAAAAAAAAAAAAAAATTATATATATATTTCACCTTTATTTCAGGTTTTGTAATATAATTCGATTGTACTCGAATAGGACTATAAGGCACCTGGTAATCAAGGTATAAAGTCCAAGGATCAGCTAGAAAAGTATGTCTAATATGGTTCTGACCCTTAGTAACCTTTTAGAAATTGTCAAAACAAACTAGACTTGACTTTTCACTTCACATCTGGCTTACACCTCTAGGGTCTAGATTCAAAGCTTTCATATCACCTAATAGTCAACTAGAGTCCTGATGAACCATGCGGATCTGGTTCACTTGGTTTGAAAAAAAAAATATATCATTAGAAAAGCGACCAGTGAATTCTAAGGTATAGCGGAAAGGGCTACCTATTAGCATGGTATAGGACCTAATTATGTAAAAGTCTTAACCTGTATGCCCTAATATGAGTGAAGCCTGGTCGATAGGGTTATGAGAATGATCCTATGGATGCAGAGTGAATCAAATATAAAGGCAACATGAGGATGGCTACCTAACTCATGAGAGCGTTGGCAGCGTGTCATGGGCATAGAGTGCAGCTGGCATGGTACAAGTTAGGAAGGGATATATAATTAGATCCAAAAAAAAAAAAAAAAAAAAAAAAAAAAAAAAAAAAAAAAAAAAAAAAAAAAAATGAGACCGAAAAAAAAAAAGGGAAAAAAAAAGAAAATAGTGTGAAAGCCGTCGCTATAAATAATGTGGGGAAACTGGAATATCACATATAAAGCCGAAAGGTATTAAGGTGAATATCCACAACTCTCACTAGCCTGTCTAGATTAGCTGGTTTTGACTCAGGTTCTAAGGTCGACTTTGACCGTTCTAGGAGACTGTTAGAATGATATGAATGTAGAGAACCAAAACCCCAGTTGTGTTTTGCCCAGACAGCACCGTGCACTCGAGCATAGTTGACCTTGATTTTTTCTAACGGGAAACTAATAGTTAGAACCTAAAGTGCTTACTTCGAAAGCCGAAACTTGGGTTAGATACCTTGTGAATCTTGTGTCTTAGAAATTCTATTTTTGAGTACTTTTTAATTATTCTACAAAACCGACTTTTCTTATTTCTTATCTATATTTTCAAAAAAAAAAAAAAAAAAAAAAATTAAAAATTAAAAATTAAAAAAAAAAAAAAAAAATTTGTTTGAATTTTGTGGGTAGATTCACTGGAAACCCTCACGAGACAAAACTCGTCCACTGGGGTAACCCAGGGGTTTAAAGGCTTGTTGCACATGCTAAGTGCAATCGCGATTCCTGCGAAAGTGAGTTAGGAGTTTTTATTTTGTCATTTACTTTGTTTATTTTTCTTTCCTTACTCGAGGGCGAGCAAGATTTAAGTTTGGGGGTGTGATGAGCGTCCATTTGGTGCGAATTATCCTTTCTTTATCATGCACATAGCGTCAGTTTCTTACGTAAAACTTTCATAATACACGTAAACTGCATGAGTTTCTTTGCACCATGATATAGTAGACTTTCATACGAACCCAACGGCATATTGGTTCGCTCTCATACATTGCATGCATGAAAAATACAGAGCCCGAAAGTCCCAATTATCCTTTTATCGATAATCGTGTTTAAACCTGACAAGCGTCATTTCATGTGTGTCTTTCAGGGAATCGATCCGGTTTTCGATGCAGTCAGCTCAAGGACTTCATGACCAAAGCGTGGATATTCTCACGGCGATCTGATGGAGACTGTACAGCTCGTTTGGAGGCTTATTCTGAAGAACGATGAAAACGGACAATTGCAATGAGTCGGATGAGAGAAGACTTTAACTGAGCCGATGCAACGCATGATACGAACCGGAGGAGGACTACAGACATACGAATAGGCGATGATGGGTTTGATGATGGATTCAGTTTACGATGACCAAAGCCTGATCAAGCTTCCTGAAGGATCCCATTGCGATTGAACCCAGCTATACCTATTCCATTTCTATGCAAACAACCCCAAGCCCAACTCCGATCCATCAAGCCTATGCATGCACCCATCGTCTATCCAACTCAGTCTAACCTGATTACAACAGTCCTTACCTAAAACCCATCACCGTCCCTTTCCGAGTCCCTGGTGATCCCATCTCACAATACCCAAAACCCATGCATGCACCGACTTCATCTCACGGCCACCCATTTCCCATGAAATCTATCACACCACAATCATCATTCGCAACCGCCCAGCCCATTTCTATAGCTGATCCTATCCATACATGGGCTGATCGCAGTCATCCGAAGCCACAAACCCGGCCTCATCCTAGCCGTCCCTAGTTACTCCGTGATCAAACTCAGCCATCCCTTTCATCTTCCCATAATATCCATCCAAGACCAAGCCATGCAGTGCATGTGCAAAACATGATCCGTTCCACCCATCCTAATCGGCCCGTGCACCATCAGACCCCTCTCTCTCCTTTCCACAATCACAGCCATCCGTTGCGACCCAGCTGCCCACCGAATCGCAGCAGATGCATGCAGCTGTACCCGGCCAGCACTCCACCACTCACAGATCCATCACAGCCGTCCGATGCATGCAGCCATGCATGCATGTGCACCGAAACCCATCAGAACGTCTTTCTCTCTTTCCTTGATTCTCTCTACCTCTCTTTCCTTATCTCTCTAACCGTCCAAATATCAGCCCCTACCCGATCGGCCCGAGATATGCACGTTCCCCACCGAACTTACCTCTTTCTCCCACGTTTCTCTCACACTTAATCACAGCCGTTCCTTGCCCCGAGCCATGCACGTCCCCTCTCGGAAACTATCTCTCCCGGATTCTCTCTCTCTCCTCTCGTCTCTCTATATATTTACCACCATCAGAAACCTAGAGGGAGGGGGGCTGCCATCTACTTTCACCACCGAATCCATCCATCATCTTCCACCACCGGCACGCCATCGACCATCACCTCCGAGCCACGTCCACCGTTCTCGAAGCCACGACTACGCCACGCAACCGTCTCCAAGCCGAGCCGCGTCATCATCGTCGCACATCGCCGTCATCGCCGGGTTCATCATCTTCAAGAAAGGAATATCCGCCATCAACGACCACATGGCCATGCGAGGCTAAACCACCGTTCTAAGTTCTGGATGAAGCCTTGTAGTTGTATCTAAACCATGCTCTTATTTGATTTTCATATTTTAGTGCGTTTAATGAAAATAAAGTGATCTTTGCTCATTCATGCTTGATTAAAATTTCCGTAATAAGTTAGCTTTATTCTCCGTTATTATCCGAGTTCTACAGAGGTTTATCTCATAGTTTTATTCTTCGTCATTACGAGTAGTTTTACGGAGAATCATTACATAGTGTTAGCTTCTGTTATTACTCCGAATTTTACGGAGAATTATTTCTGGCTTATTCCATTAAAGCGAGGAAGATCACTACATTCGTGATCATAATAGTGCTCCATTGAATATCATCCACGGAGATAGATTGACTTCGTATCTCCGTGAACATCTTGGAAATCATCTAAAAGTATAGTTTAGATCGCTACTTGTGCGGATTCTAGAGCTTAGAATATCCATCCATATAGACTACACCCTCAATCTTAATTAGCTTTCAGTTTTGCGTTCCGTATTTCCCGTTATAAAATAATTTCACAAAAAAATCAACCTTTTTAAACTAAGATATAAAATTAATTAGCTTTAACTTTCCTTTAATTAGTTTTCATCCAAGTCTCTGTGGGATCGACCCGTATTTGCCACTGTCTATTAGATAGACGCCGTGCACTTGCGGTATAACAATTTAAAATCACAACAGGCTGCTTGTTAATGCCAACACACACCCCCTCTCGGTTTTCTGACGAAACCGAGGGGTGTGCTGATGGTGTGCCATCACCCCCTCCCCACTCGATTTTTGTGCGAAACCGAGGGAGGGTTGCTTGTTGATGCCGACACACACCCCCTCTCGGTTTTCTGACAAAACCGAGGGGTGTGCTGATGGTGTGCCGTCACCCCCTCCCCACTCGGTTTTTGTGCGAAACCGAGGGAGGGTTGCTTGTTGATGCCGACACACGCCCCCTCTCGGTTTTCTAACGAAACCGAGGGGTGTGCTGCTGATGGTGTGTCGTCACCCCTTCCCCACTCGGTTTTTGTGCGAAACCGAGGGGGGGCTGCTTATTGATGCCGACACCCCATTATTGGGGCTGCTAGAAGAGGCCAAAAAGTGTCGGTATTGAAAATAGTGTGTTTTTCGAATTTCAGCCCCATTTGAAACCGACACTTTTTCGGTAAAACGCTGGTGCGTGGGGATGTCGGCGAGGGACAATGCTATATTCGAAGGGGTTTCTTAGAGATAATCTAGGATGACGCCGCATGATGGCCAGCCGGTCTTCACCCAATGTATTACCGCACCTGGTTACTGTATTCACCAAGTACTACGGTCACGTGAGGGTGTTGACTTGGCCAGGATCAAGGAAGAACCATTTTATCCCGTGTTACCCACCGTCAACTGTACCAGTGTGGAGACACGCACTGACAGAGTCAGACCAACCACCCCCTGACCGGTTTGGAACCGTTAATCGTCGAAAAAAGGTAATGGCCAGTGACAATCTAATGCTTGGACCTGAGTGACAAGACTAAGCTTGGACTTTTGATCGAATGCCAATACGTCGACGACGACGTCTCGGACTTTGTCTTCGAATGCCAAGGGCTGGGCCTTGGGCTTGAAGAGTGCCAAAGCGTTGGTCGCCTCGAACTTTGTCTTCAAGTGCCAAGGGCTGGGCCTTGGGCTTGTAGAGTGCCGAGGCGTTGGTCGCCTCGGACTTTGTCTTCGAGTGCCAAGGGCTGGGCCTTGGGCTTGTAGAGTGCCGAGGCATTGGTCACCTCAGACTTTGTCTTCGAGTGCCAAGGGCTGGGCCTTGGGCTTGTAGAGTGCCGAGGCATTGGTCACCTCGGACTTTGTTTTCGAGTGCCAAGGGCTGGGCCTTGGGCTTGTAGAGTGCCGAGGCATTGGTCACCTCGGACTTTGTCTTCGAGTGCCAAGGGCTGGGCCTTGGGCTTGTAGAGTGCCGAGGCGCTGGTCGCCTCGGACTTTGTCTTCGAGTGCCAAGGGCTGGGCCTTGGGCTTGTAGAGTGCCGAGGCATTGGTCACCTCGGACTTTGTCTTCGAGTGCCAAGGGCTGGGCCTTGGGCTTGTAGAGTGCCGAGGCATTGGTCACCTCGGACTTTGTCTTCGAGTGCCAAGGGCTGGGCCTTGGGCTTGTAGAGTGCCGAGGCATTGGTCACCTCGGACTTTGTCTTCGAGTGCCAAGGGCTGGGCCTTGGGCTTGTAGAGTTCCGAGGCATTGGTCACCTCGGACTTTGTCTCCGAGTGCCAAGGTCTGGGCCTTGGGCTTGTAGAGTGCCGAGGCATTGGTCACCTCGGACTTTGTCTTCGAGTGCCAAGGATGTCTCCTTGAACTTGGTGCATGTCAAAGCGGCGATGTCTGCCTTGGACTTATTCTCATTGTCTCGGATAAGTGTAGTTGATAGTTTAGCTTGACCTGGATTGTCAGGAGCATTTTTATCTGACTTTTGCCTGGAAAGGACGTAGCCGAATTGCCTTCGAGCTTCCGACTTGAACGGGCAGAATCGAAGGTCTTTGGTTGACCTGGGTTGCCAGGAGCCTTTTTATCGGACTTTAGCCTCGAGAGGGCGTAGCCAAATTGCCTTCGAGCTTTCGACTTGAACGGGCGGAATCGAAGGTCTTTAGTTGACCTGGGTTGCCAGGAGCCATTTATCGGACTTTAGCCTCGAGAGGGCGTAGCCGAATTGCCTTCGAGCTTCCGACTTGAATGGGCGGAAACGAAGGTCTTTGATTGACCTGGGTTGCCAGGAGCCTTTTTATCGGACTTTAGCCTCGAGAGGGCGTAGCCGAATTGCCTTCGAGCTTCCGACTTGAATGGGCAGAATCGAAGGTCTTTGGTTGACCTGGGTTGCTAGGAGCCTTTTTATCGGACTTTAGCCTCGAGAGGGCGTAGCCGAATTGCCTTCGAGCTTCCGACTTGAATGGGCGGAATCGAAGGTCTTTGGTTGACCTGGGTTGCCAGGAACCTTTTTTTTGTATGTCTTAACATGGTGGAATCAAACTTCGAGAGATTTGATTTTGAGAAAAAAGAGATACTTTATTGATACAACAAAGTAGCGGTTACACTTTTTCAGAAGTTGCCCAGCGAACGTTACGATTATGCATCCATTTATTACATTAACTTTTTTTTTTTTCACTGTTGCTGCCTCTCCTATTCTCGACCTGGTTCCTTATTAGCGAGGTAGCCATCGAGCCACCCTTCTTGGATCAGGTCTTCGATGTGATGCTTTAGCTTCCGACATGTAGAGGTTGGATGGCCATGGCTGCGATGAAACTCACAGTAGGCTGTCGTATCTCCCGCCTGGTTGGAATTTGGAGGGAGAGGCTGTGGCCACTTGCAAAAGGGCTCGTTCTGCAAGTAGGCGAAGATGTCTTCAATGGAGGTGTTCAGCTTAGTGAACATCCTTTACTCCCTTGGAGTTCGCCTCTTTTCTGCTGGAGGGGCTTTCGGATCTTCATTGTACCTTTTGGCCTGTACCTTTTGGTCGGACGCGGCATGGGTAGACTTCTTGTAGTGTGCTTCATTCGGAGCTTCATCATCTTTCTTATGTCGGGAGTCACGAGACTCGCGGGGCTCGCGTAGTCTTCTGGCCCGCTGATTGTCTTCCACCTCTATCTCCCGCTGTACGCGCTTGAACATCGCTTCCAAGTTATTGGGAGGATGCCTGATGAAGTCGGTGTAGACGTGGAGCTCTGGCCGGATAGCATTCTAGAATACCAGCATGATGGCCTCCTCATTATAGGAGCGACCGGTGAGCTCAGAATGCTCATTACGAAACCTCATCGTGAAGCTCCTTAGAGACTCATCGGAGCCCATTTTCAGCCGGTAGAGCGTATCCAGCCTCTTTTTCGGCTTTAAGTTTAGCCGATAATGGTCCATGAAGAGTTCAGCCAACTCTTTGAATGTGGCCACCGTACCGGTAGGCAGTGTGTAGTACCAGTCGAGGGCAGGTCCCTCGAGGCTTCCCGCAAACATACGGCAGAGAACATGGTTCTCATATTCATAGGGCGTCAGGGCCTGCTTGTAGGCTAGGATATGGAGAGCAGGGTCTCCCTGGATGCAGTTAAACTTTGGCAGGCTCGGTGTTCGCCAACTCATAGGAAATGGTATTGAAAGAACCTTGGGATGCAGTGGCCCCACCGAAGTGATTAGCTGCCTACGGTCTTGATGGCGACGTCCCACGTCGGCAGTATGCCTTAGTCGGTTGAGCAGCTCACGGGCATCTGTTGCTTTCGTGTGCGAAGGGATAGAATGTCTAGTGGACCATGTTGACTGAGGTGATCCTTCTCCACGATAGCTGGGTGCACCGTTGACGTCGAGGCGATCCCACACCGTTGCCTTGGTGCTTGTGTGGATACCTGACGCATCTCGATACACGGCACATGTGGTTCTTCAAGATGATGACTCACGGTTGGACGAGTCCTTGGTTGATCTTCATCAGTAGCTAGAGAGTTGTGGGCCACAACCCCCGCTCTTTCAGCCGCCTTCTTTAGGGAATCTCTCTCTTGCTCGAGGGCTGTGTTCCTCTTGAGGAGGTTCAGCAGCTGGAAATCAACAGCCGAAATTTGGTATGTAACTGGACCATTGCCCCCTTGGGTGGCGTGCTCTTTGCCAGATCGACGCCTCGGGGATGACGGGTCTCGCCGATCGCTGTGCCCTTTTGGATGGCTGCTTTGCGGCCCCAGCCGCTCCCGAACATTTCTTCGGTTGGTTGCAACCGAGACTTCTTGTTCTTCTTCGATCAGCATATCGTTTGTTCGTTCAGCTCTCGCCTTTGGTGGGTTGGTGTTGGCCTTCACCATCGAGCGTGTTGATGTCGGCGTGATGAAGGCGTTGAGGTTGATTTGAAGGAGGACTTGTGGCTTGTCACCACAAGCTGAATAGGAGTCGGTAGAGGTGTGGGTAAGACCTCTATCGATATCCCACAGACGGCGCCAAAGATTGTGGGGGGGAAATTTTTGAGCCGCCTTGATCGAGAATCCCACCCCACAGCCTTGATTGAATTGGATTGTTTGTAGAGTTAGAGATTAGAAAGTTGAGAAGAAGAAAGATGACACATGGAGTTGTTGTCGAAGTTCGGTCTTACGACCTACGTCTCCGGGCGAGAGGTGCCACCTGATCTTCACTATAATATGAATATAAAGGGTTGAGCGTTCTCTCGACAGGCCGAGAGAGGCTTCTTACAATGTGTTTGCACGGGGCAATTAGAAGAGAAACGAGAAGGGGAGAATTGAGCTCTAGCACTTGCTTTGGAATCCTCCTCCTCTCATTGAATGACCAACCCCCCTCCTGGATGCCTTGGGGGTCCTTTTATAGCGTAGGCACGTGCCCGATATGGCAGTAATGACATGGCGCTGATGATGTGGCATTGGTTCTGGGCCTCCTTGCTGGGCCCTTATTGGGCCGTTGTTCGGGCCCAATAAGGGGGAGGGCTTGATCTGCGAGCCCCGTAGAGTGGGCCCATGAACCCGGGCGAGCTTACCCACTTGGGCCGTTGCGCGGGCCCATGCCGCTCTGATCCGGTCCGGTACAATTTTTGCACCCACAGGAGTCGGGGGTGCTGCATTTGAGCGAGAGAGAGAGAGAGAGAGAGAGAGAGAGAGAGAGAGAGAGGAATGTTACAGTGAGCTGTGAGCTACTGATTTAGAAAGTGAGCTGCGGGTATTTTGACCCCCCTAGGAGTTTTGGAATTTGATGAAATTTGGTGAGTGACTTTTCTAGGGTTACATGATCATCCTCACCAATTTTCATCAAATTCCAAAACTTCCAAGGGGTCAAATGGTTGAAAGAAAATCTGTCATCCGTAGTCACCGTTAAAAACTGCAGATTTTGCTTTGACAATTTGACCCCCTTAGAAGTTTTAGAATTTGATGAAAATTGATAAGGATGATCATCTTACCCTAGACAACACCCTCACCAAATTTCATCAAATTCCAAAACTTCTAGGAGGTCAAAATACCCGCAGCTCATTTTCTCCTACCGCAGCTCACAGCATAACGTAATAGCTCTCTCTCTCTCTCTGGGTCGGGTTCTGCAGCCAACTGTTATAGTGCTAACACCAGTGCCAACACATTCATAGAGGTTCGTAGAGGTTTTGAAATTTGCTGAAATTCGGTGAGGTTAATCACTTTACTATAGATAGCATACCCACAAAAAATTAGAACATTCTAAAACCTCTAGGTGTGTCAAATAATCATCTTCAAATTAACGGTTGGCATGAACGGTCAATTAAGCTCTTCACAGTTGACACACATAGAAATTTTAGAATATTCTAATTTTTTGTGGACTTGCTATCTATTAGTAGGTGATCATCCTCACCAAATTTCAATAAATTTAAAAACCTCTAAGAACCTCTATTGATGTGTTGGCACCAAAAGTGTTGGCTGTTGATCCTGATCCTATATATATATATATATATATATATATATATATATATATATATATATATATATATATATATATATATATATATATATATATATATATATATATATATATATATATATATATATATATATATATATATATTGGTCAGGATCGGATGACCCAGCAAATTTTGACCCATTAATAACCCAGCACCCTTTGATGCACTTAGAGGTTATAGAATGGGCTAATTTTTTGTAGACATCTCGTCTATGGCATGTTGATCATCCTCACAAAAAATCAGCCCATTCTAAAACCTCTAGAAGCATCAAATGCGCTCTTCAAATCAACGATTTTTGACTGTCAATTTTAACCGTTGATTTGAAGATCTCATTTGATGCACCTAGAGGTTTTAGAATGGGCTGATTTTTTGTGAGGATGATCAAGATATCATAGAAAACATGTCTACAAAAAATCAGCCCATTCTAAAACCTCTAGGTGCCTCAAAGGGTGCTAGGTTATTTGCTGGGTCAAATTTTGCCGGGTCATCCGATCCTGACCCTATATATATATATATATATATATATATATATATATATATATATATATATATATATATATATATATATATATATATATATATATATAGGAGGGATTCTCGATCTTACTCATGGTCTCTTACTCATATAGTTACCTATGATCTGGGCCGTCCATTAGATCCCGACGTAGTTTTGGGATTAGATGGGAAGTTAAAACAATGGTGTCCACATTAAATGCGGGCTTTTAATACAGGCTTTTAATAGGGGCATTTGATGCAGACACCATTGCTTTAACTCCCCATCTAATCCGAATCGTACGTCAGGATCTAATGAACGGCTCAGATGATAGGTAACTATATGAGTAAGAGGCCATTAGTAAGAGTATCCCTCCCCTATATATATATATATATATATATATATATATATATATATATATATATATATATATAGAGAGAGAGAGAGAGAGAGAGAGAGAAATGCTTGAATGCGGCATGTGGTAAGTGCGGCACCTACCGCATGCCGTCTGATGCACTGCTGCGTGCATGCGATGCACGCAGCGCGTGCATCAGACGGCTGCGGTGCTGTGCCGCACGTACCGCATGCTGCAGCATAGCATGCCCCTATATATATATATATATATATATATATATATATATATATATATATATATATATATATATATATATATATATATATATATATATATATATATATATATATATATATATATATATATAGGGTCGGGATCCCGTGCCTTCAGAAAATTGCCACCAAATGAGACGTTAATCATGGATCGTTGATTGCATCCAACGCCAACGGTTGAGATCGAAGCAGTCTCACAAAACGATTGCATCCAACGCCAACGGTTGAGATCCGGCAGCCCCGTCTGCCTCTCTCTCTCTCCTCTGCGCGAGCCCAGACCCCCCATTCCCCGGCTCCGACCCCCTCCCGACCCCGACCTTCCCCCCCGGGCTCCGGCCTTTCCTTCCGGCGACGACACTGGCAGCCCCGACCGGCGACACCGGCAGCCCCGACCGCCCTTCCCCTCCGGCTCCGACGGAGGGGAAGGGCGGTCGGGGCTGCCGGGGTCGATCGGGGCTGCCGGTGTCGCCGGTCGGGGCTGCCGGTGTCGTCGCCGGAAGGGAAGGCCGGAGCCCGAGAGGGGGAAGGTCTGGTGCGATCGGGGCCGGAGCCGGGGACGGGGGGGTCGGGGCTCGCGCAGAGGAGAGAGAGAGAGAGAGAGAGAGAGAGAGAGAGAGAGAGAGAGAGGCAAACAGGGCTGCCGGAGCCGGGGACGGGGGGGTCGGTATCGCCGGAAGGGGCTGCCGGAGCCGTGGACGGGGGGGTCAGGGCTGCCGGAGCCGGGGACGGGGGGGGTCGGGGCTCGTGCAGAGGAGAGAGAGAGGCAGACAGGGCGCGGATGTCACGGATACTGACAAATGAGATTTTATTCGATCTCAACCGTTGGCATTGGATGCAATCAACGATCCACGATTGACGTCTCATTTGGTGGCAATTTTCTGAAGGCACGGGATCCCGACCCATATATATATATATATATATATATATATATATATATATATATATATATATATATATATATATATATATATATATATATATATATATATATATATATATATATATATATATATATATATATATATATATATATATATATATATATATATATATATATATATATGAGGGCTGGGTTCCTATGACATGTCATAGGGAGTACCCTATGACATATAGTGAATTAGTAATACTAGAATGTTTAGAATGTGCTGAATTTTTTTGAGGGTGATCACCTTACCTTAGATAGAATGTCCACAAAAAATCAAAGCATTCTAAAACTTGTTTGGGCATCAAATGTTAGAAGCTTTATCGGCCATCCATTTTAAACGTTAAATTGAAAATCATATTTGATGCCTCTAGAAATTTTAGAATGAGCCGATTTTTTACGGGAGCCCTATCTAAGATATGGTGATCATCCTCATAAAAATTCAGAACATTCTAAATATTCTAGGGTTACTAACTCACCATATGTCATAGGGTACTCCCTATGACATGTCATAGGAACTCATTTCCCTATATATATATATATATATATATATATGGGCCAGGATCGAATGACCCAACAAATTTTGACCCAGCAATAACCCAGCACCCTGTGATGCACCTAGAGGTTTTAGAATGGGCTGATTTTTTGTAGGCATGTTGTCTATGGTATGTTGATCATCCTCACAAAAAATCAGCCCATTCTAAAACCTCTAGGTGCATCAAATGCGATCTTCAAATCAACGGTTTTCGACTGTTAATTTTAACCGTTGATTTGAAGAGCGCATTTGATGCACCTAGAGGTTTTAGAATGGGCTGATTTTTTGTGAGGATGATCAACATACCATAGACAACATACCTACAAAAAATCAGCCAATTCTAAAACCTCTAGGTGCATCAAAGGGTTCTGGGTTATTTGCTGGGTCAAAAAATGCTGGGTCATCCGATCCTGACCATATATATATATATATATATATATATATATATATATATATATATATATATATATATATATACTAGAAATGCCCGTGCCTGTCGGCACGCACATCCGGTGAGGGCGTAACAAAATTTTGAGGGCGTGACAAAATTTTGAGGGAGGAGATTGTTTTGAAGGTGGCAACAAAATATTTCGAGATCGGCAACAATATTTCAAAGGTGAACAATATTTCAAATGTGATAACCATATTTCGAGAGCGGTGATAGTATTTTGAGACATTTGATAATATTTTTGTCAACACTACAGTGGCCACCTTCAATGGGGGCGCTCATATTAGGTGGCAACGGGCATTGTCACTGAATATATGACCCATCCGATAGCCGACTATATGTCACTGAATATTACTACAATGTTTTAGATGTTTTATTGGATGTGAGTTTGGTAATTGGTAAGGCATAGTCACGCTTACCTTTTTTGCATTTAAAATGGTTTCAGTTTGGTTCCTTAAAAAAAAAGGAAGTTGTGGATAAGCCCTTTATAGAAGATGCTTTTAGGCACCAGCCCTAACAAATAGTTTGATTTAATTTAAGACCCAGCCCGGAAAGATATATGTACATTAAACCCCTATTAAATGGCATCCCAAAAATACCATTAGATTTCATCATATGTTCTTCCTTTGGAAATGACAGTAATGCATGGTCTTTGCCAATCAGCAATGCCCATGCGTTACATGGTCCCTTCGGTGGCTAGAGATGCTCGTGCCTGTTAGCACTGGGACGGCCACCTTCGATGGCAACACACCCCTAGCTTCCTTCAACTACATCGGCACTACAACAAACAACTTCAATGGCTCATCACCAGTCGACCCACCACCGATCGCTTCCCTCCAATATCAACTCATCACTGGTCGATTCGCCGCATGGTGTGCATCTGAATAGCAAAAATATTGTTCAAATGAGCACATCTTTACTACCTAGTTGATTTTTTGCACTTGCTTACAGCCCAATCGTAGTGTGCCACATCGTCGATTAAGAGAGAGAGAGAGAGAATGGGGTGGGTTGGGGGTTCAGTCGCTATCTTTCTTTTTTGTTAGCTCGTCATTTAATTTGCAATTATTATATGACAATAGGTCAAGAGATATTTGCCGCTCTGCAAACCGAGTCAAAAGAACTCAAACCGGATGGGCAAACAACTCCTCTTTGCAATGAAGTCAACAACAACAGCAACAATAATGAGAAGGTGATGATGACTGTGATTATGGTTAAATATGGACCAGGTTGGGATTAATGGAATAACAAAAAATACATACCGGGTCAAAAGCAAAAATTCAGTGCATCCAACACAAATAGGTATTTAGACAAAAGAGAAGGTCATATATAAGGCACGCACATTCGGCAATGGCGCCCAAATTTAACAGGGCACCCACATTCGGTGAAGATACACCCACATTTCAGTACGACAAAACATAATCAGCGACACCCACATTCGCCCATCAAAAGTTTGCATCTCTCTCTCTCTCTCTCTCTCTCTCTCTCTCTCCTTATTGTATCAACAAAAAAGAGAACAAAAAATATGTATGATTTATTAAATGACAAACTAACACACAAACACACAGAGAAATGGAGAATTAATAGAAAGAGAGGACTGAAATAATAGAACCATACGGATCTCAACAGATCATGAAATCACACAAAACTCATGTCATACATCAAATACAACATAAGAGTATTATGAATTCATAAAATGAAATGAAACTGTACAAAGTTATTGCCACAAAGGTAATACAATGAAACATCACAGGACATAACTGTGATAACCCAGAACCGACTAAATGGGGGATACTCCTCACCGATGGTAACTTTGTGAAGTAATGTTTAACATGAATAACATCACACGTAAGAGGGAAGGGTTTGTCTGAAATATGCAGAGGAAAGTGGCTTTGTATATTGCCTCGGGGATTCAAGTTGTGAGGTACGCTCGATCGCTTCTTGAGATTAATTTTCTTGAAAGATCAAACTATCTTGTTTTTGCTAGCTAAGATGAAGCAAAGTCATGTATAGTGTATGGAACCAGCAGACTCTTTGTGTACCATTTGAACTGCACCCATCACTGCCCAGATTGAGCTATAGCTGAAGGTATTTCCTGTTGTTCCATACAAAAATATTTTCTCAAGTAGAATTAGACCTGCACCTAATCACGTTAATCAGTTTTTCATGGCAATCCGAATAATGCAAGTAAAGGATAATTCTCACTTCACTAAAAGAAAGTGAGATGTAAGGTTGACATACATCATCTCCCATTTCCCGTAGATGTTTGATAAAATTTTGGAAACAAATTTTTCCAATAAATGAATGGATGATGAAAATATTTTGTTGTTATGCATGTGTAAAATATTGAACGGTTGATAAAAATATATAATCTTTCAATGATACCATCATGTGGAACAAACAAGTAAAACATGTGGCTCCAAAAAAAATATCAGTTTTGTAATTTAAAAACTGCAGTAACTGTGGAAACTATGAATTCTAAACAATTTCCACAGTTTTAAAATCACAGTTTCCATAGTTACCACAAGCTTCCCGCAGTTTCCACAGTTTCCTTTGAAATTCATCAATTTTGTAATTCATCAGCTTTGTAATTCCACAGTTCAAAGGGAAATTATAAAACTGGGGAAATGAATACCATAGTTTTGAAATCATAATACCATAGTTTTGTAATTTCCCTGCTAAAATTACAAAGGAAATTAATACCACAGGAAGAAATCAAACACAGTGGAAATCTATTTTGAAGTCCTTGATTTGCATTGGTTAAAAGATTTCAAAATATATATTGCTAATATATTTAATCCAATGGTAAATCCAGATGTAGGGCTTTGACATGGATTCGAGGCAACCTTAGATCGAGATTTAGGAATTTTTTATCAAAAAACAGATGAGATTTTTCTACTCTATCATGTTACCTGATCTTCCTCGAAGAAAGGTGGGAACAGAAAGTGCTTGTAGAGGAGGTCTCAGGTTTGCTACACCATGGATGCTCAGGTTTGCTGGACTTGTTAATGGAATGCTTCCAGGGTTGAAGGCCTACAGGAAGTGCACTTGTTAAGGGATTGATTTGCTGCACTTGTTAATGGAAGCATCCATAGTCGAAGGCCTACAGGAAGTGCAGACATGGTTAGAGGAAGAGCGAGAATACTCCATGAATTCAAAGCAACTTGAGAATGATGAAAGCCCTCCTTTTCTTTGTTGTTGTTGCCCGAATGAAGCTGTGGCATTGGATGACCCAATCTCAGTTGGATTCTCACTTGGCTTATGTTCGAAGCTGACTTGAGAATCTCCTTCTCTGCTTCTCTTGCTATGTCCATTGCATCCATTTCAGATTAAGAACACAGGTGAAGGAACACAATTGTTTTTGAAATCAGAGTTCTACAATGATGAAATCAGCGCAGCAAAATAGCGGACTGCATACCTGATCAACATTTCGGGAGGCATCGAGGCTTAAAGAAACAAAACCAGAAAAAAAAAAAAAAAGAGCTTCCTCATTGAGATGCAGTCTTACTTCTTTCCTTACAAAAAATTAGTTAATTGGACACAATACACTAAGGTTCTGAAACGGATCTTCACATTGAAATGATTTCTCAAAAAAAAATCCTAAAGTGAAATATTTGAAAAAAGCAGTTGTTCCTTTTCTCTCCAATGTTAACAAATTTTACCGTTTCACCACAAACAAATGAAGAAAAAAAGAAGCTGAAAGATAGTACAATGTTCTTAAGCAACTTGAACAATGTTCCAAGCATTTGAAGGCATAGAGGCTACAACAAAAAATAAAAAAGCTAGAAAAGCATTTGAAGCATTGGCTTAGATTTAAAACAGGGCCAGAACAGAAATCTAGATCGCCAAACAAAATACACAAAGAGATAAAACAGAGCAGATTTGGAAAGAAGAGAGCAACAGCTTACTCTTGGTAGGTGGATAGGATGAAGTCGTAGGTGAAGGACTCTTCTCACAAACGACACGAACCCCATCACTATGGACGTGAAGATCGAGCTTCAAGGTAGACACAAAGCTCGATCTTCAAGATGGACATAGAGATTCAAGAACAACACCACCACTGTAACAAAAAAAATCTGGATGAGAGAAAGAGAGAGAGATGCTCATCTGCTCAGAGCCTCAAATCTGGCCCGGATCGGCGCCTCTTGTTGTTTCCCTCCGCTTCAAGAAGCTCTGCAACTTGCAAAAAAAAATCAAAGAGAGACAGAGAGAGAGAAAGAGAGAGAGAGAGAGAGAGAGAGAGGAGGAGGAGATCGGTCGATACTGAAGGGGGGGGGGGGGGGCAGGGGCGATGTTGGGCTACGACAGAGGGCAGACGTGGAGGAGGTGAATCACCTAGATGGGCACCGGTGGCCGCTGTCGGTCGATGTAGGGGGGGGGGAGGGCTGGGAAAGACGGATCGAGATCGAGAGGCATAGATCGGGGTTCTTCTTCCCTCACTCCCACTTCACCCCTCACCTCGACAGTAGGGCCTTCACTGGCGACGTCGGACGGAGGGTTGCCGGTGATCGGACGACCTCACCGGTGAGATCTCGGCTGTGAAAGGAGATCCGACCGGTTCCAATTTCAACAGTATCCTTCAATACCCCCTCCCCTTTGGTGGTGATCCATCGGAGAAGAAGGGGGGAGGGTGAGCCGATTAAACCCCCCTCGATCAGAGGCCTAAGGGGAGAGAGAGAGAGAGAGAGAGAGAGAGAGAGAGAGAGAGAGAGAGAGAGAGAGAGAAAGAGAGAGAGAGAGAGAAAGATTTATGGGAAGAGGGGGTAGGGATTTGAGACCTGGTGCGGTAGCGGGCTGTGACCGAGGAATCAGCGAGGTTATCGGAGTCGATTGAAGGATAGGTGTTGCAGTTGGAGAGATCGTGGGGGAGAGAAGGGGGTTACGGTGCTGTAGTTGGAGAGATCGTGGGAGAGAGACATGATTTGGGGAAAGGGATATCGTGTATTTCACGATGCTGAGTGAAATGGACGGCTGTGATCCATCATCCGATTGGATTAAATGGTCAGCTTTGCAGTGAATAACTGCGTGTACATGTAAAAAAATTTATGGGTGTGAAATTTAGACCGGTTGATTTAATCGGACGGTGATATAAAGCTTAGTCTTGTGCTGCGGTTCTAACAAAGAGGCGGTCTGGGAAATTCAATGGAGAAAGAGAAGAGACAGGTTGGAGATCTCAGCCATTATTTTTGTAACCGTCACTTATGTTTGTATCAAACGGCTCTCTTTATCCATTCCTAGTGAAATATTATATATATATATATATATATATATATATATATATATATATATATATATATATATATATATATATATATATATATATATATATATATATATATATATATATATATATATATATATATATATATATATATATATATATATATATATATATATATATATATATATATATATATATATATATAATATATATATATATATATATATATATATATATATAATATATATATATATATATATATATATATATATATATATATATATATATATATATATATATATATATATATATATAATATATTATATATATATATATATATATATATATATATATTAATATATATATATATATATATATATATATATATATATATATATATATATATATATATATATATATATATATATATATATATATATATATATATATATATATATATATATATATATATATATATATATATATATATATATATATATATATATATATATATATATATATATATATATATATATATATATATATATATATATATATAATATATATATATATATATATAAATATATATATATATATATATATATATATATATATATATATATATATATATATATATATATATATATATATATATATATATATATATATATATATATATATATATATAATATATATATATATATATATATATATATATATATAGGGCATGCTATAATGCGGCATGCGGTAAGTGCGGCACCACACCGCAGCCGTTTGATGCACCCGCTGTGTGCATCGCATGCACGCAACGGTGTATCAGACAGTTGTAGTGCAGTGCCGCACTTACCACATGCCGCATTGTAGCATGCCCCTATATATATATATATATATTATATATATATATATATATATATATATATATATATATATATATATATATATATATATATATATAGAATGTTACAGTGAGCTATGAGCTACAGAAGGAGAAAATGAGCTATGATCATTTTGACCACCCTAGAAGTTTTAGAATTTCGTGAAAATTGGTGGATGTGTTGTCTATGGTAACATGATCATCCTCACCTATTTTTAAAGCATTTCAAAACTTCTAGAGTCACCAAATGCTAGAAGCAAAATTAACGGTTACTACGGATGGTGGATAAAGCTTCTATCGTTTGATGATCTTAGAAGTTTTGAAATTCCTTAAAAATTGGTTAGGATGATCATGTTACCCTAGTCAACAAACCCTAACAATTTTACGAAAGTCCAAAACTTCTAAGGTGGTCAAAATGATCGTAGCTCATTTTCTCCTTCCGTAGCTCATAGCTCACTGTAACATGCATATATATATATATATATATATATATATATATATATATATATATATATATATATATATATATATATATATATATATATATATATATATATATATATATATATATATATATATATATATATATATACGGCATGCGGTACGTGCGATGCACGCAGCGCGTGCATCAGACGATTGAGTGCGGTGCCGCACTTACCGCATGCCGCATTATAGCATTTCTCTCTCTTTTTCTCTTTCTCTCTCTCTCTCTCTCTCTCTCTCTCTCTCTCTATATATATATATATATATATATATATATATATATATATATTCATCGGGTTTTTCGGATTGGTCATACGATCGACCATGATTGTCAAATTTAAATTTGGTTAAAAAAAAAAAATTGCCCGTACTCCATTACCGTATAAATTTTTAAATATTTTTGTTCATGATTGTCCAAATTCAAAATTTGATTGGGTTGCTCAATTCATCTCGACCATATCCTAGCGCTAGGTATGAATATAATTTTCCTAAAATTCCCCATAGGATCCCGACCTAATCCCCCATGTCCCTACAATTAGTTAGGTTGCTCAGCACCCCCCACCCCAAAAAATAAGTCGTTATTAAGTTCCGCGTCATCGATCGACGAAATTTATCATCTCGGTGAATCCCAATCATGAAAGCGACTGAAACAGTTGGTGGCACGATGTCACGTTCGACTGCCACCCACTCTTTCTTCCTCGTTTAATTATTCGATGGCGTGGCGTGAATCACAACCGCCCGATGGAGGCGTCACTTGGGCTGAATCCGATCACACTCCGTAGATGGGGGAAAATTTTCTGCACATCCTGCGTACCATACAACCGCAGGGCCCATTGCCCCCATAGCCTATGAACACACTCTTACTGCTGGGGGCCACAACCCCATGTGATGGGGCTCACTATCCCATTTCTTTGAATTGCAGTAGGGGTGGCAATCCTTGACCCAACCCGCCAACCCGACCCGAAGTTAGCGGGTATGGGTTTGGCCTAAACGGGTTCGGGTCATAAACAGGTCGACCCGGTTGACCCGATTATTTAATGGGTCGGGTTCGGGTTTGTACTTATAACCCGATTGACCCGTTTACCAAATGGGTCGTGTCAACCCGACCAGACCCGACCCGACCCAACCTGAACCAACCTGACCCAACCCGGCCCAATCCGACCCGTCTGACCCAACCCGACAGGTTTGCATGGTTCTGTTGACCCAACCCGACCCGACTTGTTTAGTAAACGGGTTGGGTCGGGTCAACCTGTTTATTAAACGGTCAGGTTTGTGTTTAAGTTTTTGACCTTTATTAAACGGGTCGGGTTCAGGTTGGGTGTTTTACCCTTATACCTATGTCTCAACCCGACCCGACCCGACCCGACCCGACCCATTGCCACCCCTAAATTGGAGTGAACCCCAAGGTTGTATAGTACAGGATTTGCTGAAAATTTTCCCCAGTAGAGGAGTCGAACTCGTCATGTTGACACCATACCAACTCCCCACTGGATTTTCTTTCACAAAAATATATATATATATATATATAGAGGTTATTAGCCTAAGACCCTCTAACAAACTCAATATTAGGATAAATCCGATAAAACATTCCATTGAACTTCTCTAACCAATCCAACTTTAGAAAAAATTCTTCTTAGGATTTTTAATCCCGAGAACACCCTCAGATGCCCTCCTCTCTCAATCTGCCATAGCAGAGACGGAGGCGGAGGCGGAGGCAGAAGCACATGCAGGGATGAAGGCACAAGCGGAGTCAAAGGCGATGACGGGGGCACCGGATTACAGCAAATCTAAATTTGATAAAAGTGGGAGACATTTTCGTCCACGATAAATGTTATTCAGCTTAAAAGGTTTTTTCGATTTCGCTCAGCCCAATTGATATGGCAACGTTCAATTGGTGGTGTAAAAGATATAAATGTTAATAGTGGGTTTCAGCCACCAATTGTATTCTGCCAAGTCAATCGTGATAGGGAATCGAGAAAACCTTCGGGCTGAATAGCATTTCTCTTTCGTCTACAAGGGCCTGAGCAAAAAATTAAAAGATTATCGGGACTATAACTCGAAACCATCTTCTAAGATGGTTTCTTGCTAATTCTTCCCAAAAAAATATTATTATCTTCATGAATCCTGACTTTCCTGGAAGCACTAGTCGTCAAAATCTCGGGTGGGGGAGAGTCATAAATGAATTTGTCCACCGTACCCCACCGCACCCAAAGAGCTGAATCACTCCAAAACACACTCAGAACACCGCATATGCTGACACGTACCCTATTTTGCTGGCACAGGTTCACTGTTCGAAGCGGCCGTCCAGTTCCGGCGTGCCATCTGATCGCCGCCGGTCGCGCCTTGTGCTGTTGTGCAGCCCGGCACGGATGCTCTCGCTAACCCCAGGAGCAGCAAAGAGCAGGGATGGATGTAGGGGAGTACGATTTTGTGCCAACCTTCTTAAGAGGTTGGATGTTCCCGGTCTCTCTCATTGGTCCATATGGAGCGCTTTTGGTTATTTCACCATAATAAACAGTATGAAATGACAAACATATCCTTGGATTGGCCGGGAACATCCAACCTCTTTAAAGAGGTTTGGAACAAAATCGTACTCAATGTAGGGGGGGGGGGATGGGCGATCGCCCCCCCTAGGTTCGAAAGAGAATCGCTTATTATAGTAGTATTAGGTATGATTATTTTGAAATTACATAAGTTCATCCTCCTGAATTTTTAATAAAATTTAAGATCCCGTCCCCTCAAAGATTTTTCTAACATTCGTCCCTCCAAGGTTCGATTGTTGGATCCGTCTTTGGCAAAGAGGTCCGGCTTTTGAACCAGAGAAGGCAACATATCTCCTATTTTTGTTAAGAGAGATGCTATTCAGTCCCTTAGAGATTTAAATGTTGCTAGTCAAATCCAACAACCACTCGTACGCTGCCACGCTAATTGAGTTAGGAGAAAACCTTTGGGCTGAGTAGGATATCTTTTATTAAATTTTATAATCAGTTATCATGACATCAACAGTCGGGATTCGCATGGCAAACAAGACAACAATGTTGAGGAAAAGTTCGTTCCAAGATGTCCATACCGAGAGTCGAATAGAGAACCTATACAACAAGGAAGAGAGGAAGTACCACTCTTACAAGAGCCAAGAGTATTTTTACCACCCGAGTGATATTGTCTTCCATTAGAAAGGGTATAATGGGGACTAAACTTGCCACCGAACGAAAGCTACACTTCACTGCCCCATTAGCCATCTGTAATGTACGACTTTGCATACCAGGACTGGACCTTAAGAAAATGCAGCAAATCAATCGGGTAGCAAAAATACTCTACACAAGAGCTCATTGGTGTCCTACGTCAATGAGTTCATATCTTCTCCAGTTGGTCAGCGTAGCGCCAATGTACATCACAACCGCACGATGATAGACAGCCCGAAAGCGAATCTACTCCAGCCGACTGCATGCGGCTGTGATACGCGCTGGGCCTACCGACGGGGTTAGACCGCCGGAGGAGATCTGACCTCTTGCCAATTGACTCATTTACTGTAGATCCCTGCTTCATTTCAGAAAAGGGCTGGTTGCTGTTCCAGATGAGACAGCTGACCGGGACCCTACAACCGCTCGTGACTCAGCGCTCGGCACAAAAACGACTGGATTGCAGTAGGTATGCTCTTCGCTATCACAGCCGACGATCCACTATTCGTTGCAATCAAATGGATTTCAACGGCTATGATCGTAGAATTATCCTCCACGCTGTTTAGAACAAAACAGCAAATCCTACCGCTCGAAAAATGTCCACCCACTAGATCTCGCAATCCCGTGCCTCTCTCTCCTCGCTGTCCCCAACCCAACCCACGACCTCCCCCCTGCAATCACGCCTCTCTCGCTCTCTCTCTCTCTATCTCTCGCGCGCGCGCGTGCTGTCTCCCCTCATGTCTCTCATGGCTTTCATCTTCCTCCTCTCCCTCCCCATCGTCATCTTCTCTGCTGCCACTCCCAACGCATACGGTAAGCTCACCTGGCCCTCCTCCGGTCACCGGCATTGCCTCCGAAAAGCTCGCAATCCTGCTCCAGTTCTCCAACTGACTCTCATTTCTTTCCGTTATTTGGGCCAGGTATCTCGTACTTGATAGACTGCGGCGGCGCCGCCAACTTCACGTCTGAGTTCGGCCGCCAATGGATCTCCGACCGCTTCTTCTCCGGCGGCGCGGCCGCCACGGTGGCGGATCCCAGCAGCTTCCCCCAGCCGCAGGAGCGAACCCTCCGCTTCTTCCCCCCGACCTCCGCCGGCAAGAAGAACTGCTACTCCGTCCCCGTCCCCCCCGGCCGCTACTACCTCCGCACCTTCACCATCTACGACAACTACGACGCCAAGGACCGCACCCCCAGCTTCGACGTCTCCGTCGAGGGCACCCTCGCCTTCAGCTGGCACTCCCCCTGGCCCGAGCCCGCCGCCCGCTCTGGCGCCTACTCCGACCTCCTCGCCACCGTCCGCGACGGCACCGCTGACCTCTGCTTCTACTCCATCGCCACCGATCCCCCCGTCATCGCCTCCCTCGAGCTCGTCCCACTCGACCCCCTCGCCTACGGCGCCGCCGCCACCGGCCCCGACCTCCTCCTCATCAACTATGGCCGCCTCACCTGCGGCTCCGGCCTCTTCGGCTCTGGCTTCACCAACTACTCCGACGCCTTCGGCCGCGTCTGGCAGTCTGACGCTGAGTTCCGCAACCCGGACGTCCCGATCAAGGCCCTCTCCCCCTCCGGCGGCCGGCGCGTGCTTGGGACCGACCAGGCACCCAATTACTTCCCCGCCCGGCTCTACGAAACCGCCATCACCACCGTCTCCGCCAACGACTCCTTGGAGTACCTGCTGCCGGTGGACACCAGGCTCAACTACATGGTCTGGTTCCACTTCGCGGAGTTTGATTCGGCCATCACCGCCCCAGGGCAGAGGGTGTTTGACATCTACGTCAATGGGGACAATGTGAGGAGGATTGACATACTTCAGCATGTTAAGGGCTTTCAGGCCTTCGAGTGGTACTACATTGTCGAGAATTTGACGAGCTCACCGCTCAGCGTGAAGCTTGTTCCGTTCATCGGCAGGCCGTTGATCAGCGGCCTAGAGAACTATGCCATGGTTCCATTGGACCTCTCCACAATCCCTAGCCAAGGTACCATTCAGATTGAAATAATGGAAAGCTTGAGCATGGATATGGGGTTGGCAAGATAATGTAACCATTTGGTTTTTTGTTTTGACAGCAACTGCGATGAAAGCGCTGAAGGAATCACTTCTGGTACCAGACAGGATGGGTTGGAATGGGGATCCTTGTGCCCCTTCGACTTGGGATGCTTGGGAGGGGGTTACTTGTCATCATAGCGAGGATGGACAGGGTCTTGTTATCACACAACTGTAAGCAACAACAAACACCTCTTTGTTTACACAATTCCCTTGTTTGTCTTGTCATTTTTCCAGGAGAAGTTCAATTTTCGAGTATATCTTCAGTAATGATCTATGGTCATTGTTTGCAACCGATTTCACAGATAAACCGATATTTCTTTTTCTTTGGTGTGAGATGTTAGGAGATGACGGCTAGGGTTTGGAGAGGAATAGAATGCATTCCATTGAGGGACTCAAGCCCAATATATGTACATGTATCACTATACAATCCGACCCAACTATACATTAAACCCGACCCATCTATATGTACATTAACACTCCCCCTCAAACTCACGGTGGATCATGAACTGAGAGTTTGCCTAGAAAATGCTGGAAGCGAGCAATCGTCAGGGGCTTCGTCAGAAAATCAGCAGTCTGCTCCGATGAGAAAATGAAAGGCAGGGAGATGGTGTGGTCGATAAACGCCTGGCGAACATAATGACAATCAACTTCAATATGCTTTGTTCGCTCATGGAAGACCGGGTTGCTAGCAATCTGAATAGCACTCCGGTTGTCACAGAAGAGAGGAGTGGGCTCGGATATCACCACTCCTAAGTCGAGCAGAAGACGGCGAAGCCAGACAATCTCGGCGGTGGTGGAAGCCATAGCCCTGTATTCGGCTTCGGTGCTGGAGCGAGCAACAGACTCCTGCTTTTTGCTGCGCCACGAAATCAGTGAATCACCCAGAAACACACAGTATCCTGTAGTCGAGCGACGAGTGGCTGCATCTCCTGCCCAATCTGCATCGGAGTAGGCACGCAGCACCAACGGAGAGGTGGAGGGAAACAGTAGTGAACGGGTGATGGTGCCCCGGAGGTAGCGGATAATCCGAAGAACAGCTGCATAGTGTACTGACCGTGGAGCCTGAACAAACTGACTGACAATGCCAACTGCATGGGCAATGTCTGGCCGGGTCATGGTGAGATAGACGAGCATCCCAACCAGCCTCTGGTAGCGGGAGACATCCTGGAGCGGCTCACCGTCTGTAGCGAGAAGCTTCAAATTGAGCTCCATGGGTGTATCAGCAGTGCGCGTGTCCGTAAGAGCATCATCAGCAAGGATGTCGGAGATGTACTTCTGCTGGGAGACCAACAGACCACGAGCTGACTGGGCAATCTCAAGGCCCAAAAAGTAGCGAAGAGATCCCAGATCTTTCATCTCAAACTGACTCTGGAGGTGCCGCTGGAGAGAGGCGATGGTGGCACTGTCATCCCCAGTGATGATCATATCATCCACATAGAGGAGAAGAACTGCAATGCCCTGACTGGAGGAGCGAGTGAACAAGGCATAGTCGGAGTGACGCTCAACAAACCCGGCGGCCAGAACTGCACTGCGAAATCGCTCAAACCAGGCACGAGGGGCCTACTTGAGCCCATAGATGGCTCGACGCAACCGACACACGTGCCCTGGAGGAACTGAAGTGCCCGGAGGAGAAGCCATGTAGACTTCCTCGGAGAGATCACCGTGGAGAAACGCATTGGTGACATCCATCTGATGGAGAGGCCACCCTCGAGCAGCTGCCACAGCTAAGAGGGTGCGCACAGTAGTCATCCGAGCAACTGGAGCAAACGTCTCCTCGTAGTCAATCCCATACTCCTTGGAGAAGTCGCGAGCAACGAGGCGAGCCTTGTGCTGCTCAATGGATCCATCAGGTCGAGTCTTGACCTTGAATATCCACTTGCAGCTAACAGGCACCACCCCGGAGGGACAAGGCACCAACTCCCAGGTTTTGGTCCGCTGAAAAGCCTCAAGCTCAACTGACATGGCCTGCCGCCATTCTGGATGTAATGCTGCCTCACGGTACGACTGGGGCTCCCGATGGGTGTGTATAGCAGTAAGAAAAGCCTGAAAGGATGGTGAATAGGAGACACTGGCAGAGTAGCCAGAAGAGTCAGGAGAGTCAGAAGGAAAAGCAGAGTAGCCAAACCTGTCAGGAGAGTAGTCATATCTGTCAGGAGGGGCTCACCGTCTGTAGCGAGAAGCTTCAAATTGAGCTCCATGGGTGTATCAGCAGTGCGCGTGTCCGTAAGAGCATCATCAGCAAGGATGTCGGAGATGTACTTCTGCTGGGAGACCAACAGACCACGAGCTGACTGGGCAATCTCAAGGCCCAAAAAGTAGCGAAGAGATCCCAGATCTTTCATCTCAAACTGACTCTGGAGGTGCCGCTGGAGAGAGGCGATGGTGGCACTGTCATCCCCAGTGATGATCATATCATCCACATAGAGGAGAAGAACTGCAATGCCCTGACTGGAGGAGCGAGTGAACAAGGCATAGTCGGAGTGACGCTCAACAAACCCGGCGGCCAGAACTGCACTGCGAAATCGCTCAAACCAGGCACGAGGGGCCTACTTGAGCCCATAGATGGCTCGACGCAACCGACACACGTGCCCTGGAGGAACTGAAGTGCCCGGAGGAGAAGCCATGTAGACTTCCTCGGAGAGATCACCGTGGAGAAACGCATTGGTGACATCCATCTGATGGAGAGGCCACCCTCGAGCAGCTGCCACAGCTAAGAGGGTGCGCACAGTAGTCATCCGAGCAACTGGAGCAAACGTCTCCTCGTAGTCAATCCCATACTCCTTGGAGAAGTCGCGAGCAACGAGGCGAGCCTTGTGCCGCTCAATGGATCCGTCAGGTCGAGTCTTGACCTTGAATATCCACTTGCAGCTAACAGGCACCACCCCGGAGGGACAAGGCACCAACTCCCAGGTTTTGGTCCGCTGAAAAGCCTCAAGCTCAACTGACATGGCCTGCCGCCATTCTGGATGTAATGCTGCCTCACGGTACGACTGGGGCTCCCGATGGGTGTGTATAGCAGTAAGAAAAGCCTGAAAGGATGGTGAATAGGAGACACTGGCAGAGTAGCCAGAAGAGTCAGGAGAGTCAGAAGGAAAAGCAGAGTAGCCAAACCTGTCAGGAGAGTAGTCATATCTGTCAGGAGGGGCTCACCGTCTGTAGCGAGAAGCTTCAAATTGAGCTCCATGGGTGTATCAGCAGTGCGCGTGTCCGTAAGAGCATCATCAGCAAGGATGTCGGAGATGTACTTCTGCTGGGAGACCAACAGACCACGAGCTGACTGGGCAATCTCAAGGCCCAAAAAGTAGCGAAGAGATCCCAGATCTTTCATCTCAAACTGACTCTGGAGGTGCCGCTGGAGAGAGGCGATGGTGGCACTGTCATCCCCAGTGATGATCATATCATCCACATAGAGGAGAAGAACTGCAATGCCCTGACTGGAGGAGCGAGTGAACAAGGCATAGTCGGAGTGACGCTCAACAAACCCGGCGGCCAGAACTGCACTGCGAAATCGCTCAAACCAGGCACGAGGGGCCTACTTGAGCCCATAGATGGCTCGACGCAACCGACACACGTGCCCTGGAGGAACTGAAGTGCCCGGAGGAGAAGCCATGTAGACTTCCTCGGAGAGATCACCGTGGAGAAACGCATTGGTGACATCCATCTGATGGAGAGGCCACCCTCGAGCAGCTGCCACAGCTAAGAGGGTGCGCACAGTAGTCATCCGAGCAACTGGAGCAAACGTCTCCTCGTAGTCAATCCCATACTCCTTGGAGAAGTCGCGAGCAACGAGGCGAGCCTTGTGCCGCTCAATGGATCCGTCAGGTCGAGTCTTGACCTTGAATATCCACTTGCAGCTAACAGGCACCACCCCGGAGGGACAAGGCACCAACTCCCAGGTTTTGGTCCGCTGAAAAGCCTCAAGCTCAACTGACATGGCCTGCCGCCATTCTGGATGTAATGCTGCCTCACGGTACGACTGGGGCTCCCGATGGGTGTGTATAGCAGTAAGAAAAGCCTGAAAGGATGGTGAATAGGAGACACTGGCAGAGTAGCCAGAAGAGTCAGGAGAGTCAGAAGGAAAAGCAGAGTAGCCAAACCTGTCAGGAGAGTAGTCATATCTGTCAGGAGGGTGATGTTCGCGCGCCGGGTAGCGCCGAACAGGAGCAGGATCCACGACCGGGGAGGAGGCGGCAGCATCAGGCGAGGGAGTACCAGTGTGAACCGACTCTGGAGGAGGAGCTGCAGACCGACGTACATAGACACGAGTAACGGGTGGTGGTGGAGGTGGCGAGGGAGACTGAGGAGGTGGTGGTGGTGGTGGTGGTGAGGGAGACTGAGGAGGTGGTGGTGGTGGTGGTGGTGAGGGAGACTGAGGAGGTGGTGGTGGTGGCGGGGAAGATGGAGGTGGAGTAGGCGTGGGTGGGGCAACAGAAAACGGGGGTAGAACGGGGATGTGGAGAGGTAATGAAGGCGAGGAGGGTGACGCAGGAGGCAAGGAAATATCCCGAAACTCAAGGGAAAAGTACGGGACATCCTCAACAAAGGAAACGTGACGGGAGACACGGATCCGGCGAGCCAAGGGATCGTAACAACGATACCCCTTGTGCTCCCGACTGAGCCCCAAGTGAACACACCGAACAGATCTCGCAGAGAGTTTGGTGCGCTCATGGGGAGGAAGAAGAACGAAGCACGTGCAGCCAAACGTGCGAAGAAGGGAGTAGTCAGGTGGGCTGGAGTGAAGGCGCTCATATGGGGTGGCACCGGACAGAGCAGATGACGGAGTGATATTGATGAGGTGGACAGCCGTCATGACAGCTTCAGCCCAGTAAGAGTGAGGAATAGACGCAGAGAGGAGCAAGGCTCGTGCGGTCTCAAGGACATGACGATGCTTGCGTTCGGCAACGCCGTTCTGCTCATGGGTGTGGGGACAGGACTGCTGGTGAAGAGTGCCGTGAGACTGAAGAATCTCACGCATCTCGGAGGAGAGGTACTCCTTGGCACAATCAGACCGAAAGGTCTTAATGCGCCGACCAAACTGAGTGTGTATCATAGTGGTGAATCTCCTAAAGATGTGAGGGACTTCAGACCGATGACGCATAAGATAAACCCAGGTGCACCTAGAGTAGTCATCGATGAAACACACATAGTACATGTAACCCGAAATGGATGCAACAGGTGCAGGACCCCAAATGTCCGAATGTACTAAATCAAATAACGCATCAGATTGGGAAGCACTAGCAGAGAATGGAAGAGCTAGATGCTTTGCTAGTCTACAACCCGTACAAACAGAGAGAGGGGAGAAGGACGCTCGACCCAAAGCGCCCGAACGGAATACGCTTTTGAGTCGATCACTCGATATGTGACCTAACCTTCTATGCCACAGGTCGGCATCGGAGGTAACAGACATGACAGACGCAACAGGAACGGAAGACACATGGAGATGGTCCAGCTGGTAAAGTCCTCCTGCTTTACGGCCCAGCCCAATCCTCTGACCCGGCCGCGAATCCTGCACAACACAAACAGAAGGGGTGAAGGTGGCAGTCAGTCCAGAGTCGCAAAGAGAATTGATAGAGATCAGATTAATGTTAAGACGGGGGGCATGATGGACATGGGATAGGGTCAGGCGACCAGAAGGGTCAGAGGTAGTAGTGACGGATCCACATTGCGGAATAGGGACGAGAGTCCCATCCGCAGTGCGAACCTCCTGGTGGGTGGTAGTGGGAGAACAGTCAGTGAGGACAGTGGAGTCAAAGGTGAGGTGACAGGAGGCACCCGAGTCGAATATCCATGGAGCAGTAGTACCCGGAGTGGCAGAGAGACTGTGAGCTGTCGAAGAGCTGGTGGAGGCGAGGTACCGAAGCAGTAATTCCTCAAAGCGCTGGAGGCGGTCGGAGTAAGACCGAGACTGAGCAGAAGTACCCGGAGTGGCAGAGAGACCGGGATCTGTCGAAGAGCTGGTGGAGGCGAGGTATCGCAACAGTAACTCCTCAAAGCGCTGGAGGCGGTCGGAGTAAGACCGAGACGGAGCAGGAGTAGTGGCAGGCGGTGCTGGAGTAGGGAGATCAGCAGCAGCAGCAGTCTCGCCATCATGGCGGAGGAGACCCTGACGACGTCCACAGTCAACTGATGTGGTGGAGGGATGTGGCCCGAGAATACCAGCAAAATGAGGAGACGGAGGGACCCGACGATCAGCGACGGTGTGCAGGCAATATGGGAGCCGAGAGATGCTGGAGGAAGCCATATCTCAGAAGTACGGGGGCGAACCGGCACAAGGAAGGTCTGAGGCAGTCCGTACAGAGGAGACGGGCAGTTCGGTACAGAGGAGAAGGTGGGGCGGTGGGGCAGCAGGGGGTGCAGGAGCTGACGAGGTTGCAGGGGAGGGGGCGGGTGAGTTGTCGGGTGGGCGGAGGAGGGGGGGGCGGTGTGTGTAGAGGGTGGTCGGGGGCAGTAGGTGGGCGGACGAGGGAGGCGGGGGCTGTCGGGTGGGCGGAGGAGGCGGGGGCGGTGTGTGTAGAGGGTGGTCGGGGGCAGTAGGTGGGCGGACGAGGGAGGCGGGGGCTGTAGGGGGCTCGGGAGGGGGTCGGGGGTGCTGTAGGGGGTTCGGGAGGGGGGGCAGGGGCTGTAAGGGGTCCGGGAGGGGGGCTGTAGGGGGTCCGGGAGGGGGGGCGGTGGCTGTAGGGGGTTCGGGAGGGGGGGCGGTGGCTGTAGGGGGTCCGGAAGGGGGGGCGGTGGTGCTGTAGGGGGTCCGGGAGGGGGGTCGGGGGGCTGTAGGGGGTTCGGGAGGGGGGGGCGGTGGCTGTAGGGGGTCCGAGAGGGGGGGCGGGGGCTGTAGGGGGTTCGGGAGGGGGGGCGGTGGCTGTAGGGGGTCCCGAAGGGGGGGCGGTGGTGCTGTAGGTGATCGGATAAGGGGGGCGGGGGCTGTAGGTGATCGGAGAAGGGGGCGGTGGGTCGGGAGGGGGTGCAGCCGGCGGGAAGGGGCAGCCGGAGGAGGTGCAGCCGGAGGAGGTGCAGCCGGAGAAGGAGGGAGGCCGGAGGAGGTGCAGCCGGAGGACCGTCGTCGTCGTCGGGAGAACCCTAGAGCTCTGATACCATGTTAGGAGATGACGGCTAGGGTTTGGAGAGGAATAGAATGCATTCCATTGAGGGACTCAAGCCCAATATATGTACATGTATCACTATACAATCCGACCCGACTATACATTAAACCCGACCCATCTATATGTACATTAACATGAGAAAACTGCTGTTTTTGATATTATATGTTGAAGATTATAAGTACGGGCCACCTGCATGATCTGCCTAAAACTGTTGTATGTTTTTCTAGCTTATCCATTGTTTTCTTCAAGCTTCAGGGTTGGAGCTTCAAAACACGTGAACGCGATGCGGAAGCGATTTGCATGAACACCTAGAGGGGGGGTGAATAAATGAATGATTGATAAAGCTCAAATAAAAAGCAACATCGATGGATTTTATCTTATAATGCCCTTGGAAAGTGTAGAAAACATTCAGAGAAAGCATTTGGATTCAACACAAGAGTTTTTTAAGGTGGTTCGGGCAATTCCATATGTCCACCTATAGCCCTTGATAGGATTATGCACAATGTGAGATAAGAGCTTACAAGACTCAACTCACCCAATTTGCTGGAGCGTGGAGATCAAATGCGATGCCGATCCGCTGGAGCGTGGGGATTTTGCATGCCGATTCGTGGGGACCGATCTTGATCTGTGAACTATGATGTCGATCCGAGATCACGAGATCGAGCAACACGATATGTCCGTGAAGATCAGGGACAACGACCTCAAAGAAACCTAGATGACGGCCACATAAAGATCTGATACCATATTAGGGTTTGGAATAGAAGAAAATGATATTCCATGGGGACAATAGCCCAATATACGTACACAAGTGTGGTGTAAATCCACCATATACAAGTATGCGATATAGCCTAAACTACCTTATACAAGAATATATACAAATATCTCTAACATTCAATATTCGATATATGCAGGCAGTAGCAATGATGTAGGCTAAGACTAATTGCAGAAGGATTAAAAAGGCGAAGTGAAGATGAAGAATTTTTTTTATTTTTCCGCAAATCCTAAGAGGCGAATTCGAGGGCAAGGGGCACTAATTGATTGAGGATTATCTTGGGACGATGTTTGGTGAAGATTTTAAGATGTGAGGATCATCGAGAAAATCCTCCAAAGCCTTTCATGGAAAATCGATCATATCATTTGTGAGATCAAGAGTCAAAAGATATCAGCTAGATGATAGTTGATGAACTAATGAGCCTCAAAAGTTCTTGAGTATCAATTGAATTAGAGATTGACCCTATTTAGCAAGTCCTTAAAACTTAATTGACGGTGGGTGTCAAAGTGGGGGAGGACATAGAGGTGGCAATTTGAGTTGTGGACATGGTGGTGATTGCGGTCACGGTCCTGGTGGGACACTTTCTACCAAAGGAGACGAGAGTCATCAAAATCCATATTCATAAAGAGGAGAAAGAAGAGGAAGAGGTAACTCAAATGATAACGATCAAAGTTTGACAAACATCATTCCAATGTTCTTAATGCAAAATATCGGTCACTATCAATATGAGTGTAGAAAAAAATTAGATGACGTAGCGAACAATTAAATTTTATGGAAAATAAAAATGATACCATTGCATCCGTTAATTACAATGGGTCCACAAAGATCAATTGCACAAAATATCCTCCGACAGATCCATGCGGAACAAACAACCAATCAACAAGTAGAGAAAAAAACAAAAGACAAAACAACCACAAAGAGAGGAGACGAGATTTATTGCGGGAAAAGCCACGGGCGAAGACGATCGGACGATCCACTAGAGTGAAGAACCAAACGGAGTTACAAGCCATACTCAAATCCAAAGAGATGAACTCCCTTCGCCGAGAGCACCTCCTCCAAGAACCCTCGCCAAGAGCCTTTCTCTCCAAGAAACATTGTTTCATCATCTCTTAAAATCCTAGATCCACCTTTATATATGAGGGACTAGGTATACATTAGATCTCCCCCGAACTCCTCATCCAATAACTAAAACAAATTCAAAATCCGTACAAAAATGGGTCAAACCAGTGGAAACCTGGGCTCGGGTGCCCGAGCGAACTCAAGATCGACTCGGAGAGGGGGGGGGGGGGGGGGGCATGGTAGGATCAGCGCTCGGGCGTCCAGGCGAAACAGGTTGTAGGCAAAGGACGGTTCTGCTTGGTTTGGCACCTGGGCGCCCCCAATTTGGCACCCAGGCGAACTGGGGCTAAGGCCTGTGTATAGAGCCATTTCCAACATATAATTGAATCTTAGCATGAACATTAGGCACATAACTGTGAAGAGATAAGAAAGAAGCACATAATTTGATTTCCTCTTGCAACAAACATTATAGTGCCTAGAAATACAACTAAGTGATCACCAAAAGATAATCTCTCTTATAACACTGCCCCATGAATGTGTTGGAGAGACATTCTCCACCCCTAATGGAAGCTAGGGATAAAGTTTCTCTACTTCTCAACAACCTATAACTTGAAACTTCTCTAGCAACATTGGTGGCTCTAGACTTTTAATTGTACCAACACTAGCATTCATTTGCACACTAGTCTTCTCTAGAAGACTAACTAGTCATGTTGCTTTGAACAAAATGATGGTGTTATTGAAGATAAAAACCGTTTAGTTGGTGATTCATCCCAATCAACCCACTGATAGATCAGTAAAAAATGTCGTGGGTGGCTTTCCAATGCAACCCTGTCTTATTATATGGGTTTGGTTTGCGCTTGAATGACACACAATGAAGATCATCTTTTGAAGTGGTACAACATCATTACAAAGGATAATTCACTAAGAATTTGTTTACCAAAGAAACACAATGCTCATTTTTAGATGATTAAACCAATTTCAAAACGAAGTCTCCCTTGGAGGCTTACACTTATGGAACTATGCTGCCAAATTTTTCTTACTAAGAGAACATTCATGCTGGACAACAAATCCAATGAAAAAAGAATGTCTTCCTTGAATGCCAAACACCATGATTGTAAAAAAAATTAAAACAAATTTGGTGATTTGAGATTCATAAAAATAAATATTGTTAATTACATTTTATTGTGAGGAAAACCCTTAATTAAGAATCTTGGTTAAGGCATTCGAAGAAAGAAAATAAAAGAAAGACAGTTGATAGTGAAAAGGGTCTTCGATCTTAGTCGTAGGCTTCAACTAAAGCTTAGTCTCTTTGCTTCCTTTTATAGAAAACTAATTGACCTTTGTTAAAACAACTTTGTTATCTTAAATACTTTCTATGAGACCAAACTACCATCTCACCATGGCATATTTAGGTGGATTGTGTCTCATCCACATTGTGTTCCTATGACATGTGATTGTAATTCCATTCTAGCCAGGTTACCATGCTATACTAGTGCTAGCCATAATACTTTGCTGCCAATCTATCTTGTAAAGGACTTTTTATCGCCATCTTTTGGTGCTAGCATAATGATCATAAGATTCCATGTTTTCGAGGTTACTATTTCAAAGATACTCTATGTCGTTGCTCTAGTTTGACCGCAAAGTTCCTTTATAGGCAGTCCCATATTTCATGTGGGTGCTGCACATGCATCCGCACAAATAAGCGACACGTGGCAACACGTATGCTCACCATGTGGCTGCATGATAATGACTATGGAAAACTCGAAAATCCAAAGGCAAAGATGGTCAAGCTCGACTAAGGGCAAGATCTTGACCATCCAAAGACAAATATAGCCAATGGCGTGCATGAGGAGCACAACCCACGACATCAATGCAGGATCAACCCTTGGGTGATCTAGTGGGGACATCATCGAGAAGGTCGGCCGAGGGGTGCCCTTGGGCTACCTGGTGGCTTCCTCGGGATCTAGGAGCAAGAGGAGGGAGCATGATGGCGATCTTACAGGTTTGACTGTTGAGCGACTTGGTGAGCTTCAATGCACTTGGCGATTTTCCAAAATGACTTACAACCCGAGGACGGGTACATAGACTCGCCTAGTGTGAATCGAGCGTCAGGCGATGAGGTAGGTGTCAGGCAATACACTCGCAGAGCTGACACGGTCAGGCTATTGACGCCACTAAGAGCGTTGCATGTAGCACTGGAGAGTGACGTGCTCCACTTCCCCGACTAGCCTCTGGGCGATGTCAACGTTGACCTGTGGCAATTAGATTGCGATGTGTGGAGGTTCTCTGCTCACACCTAACATCTCTGTGCTTACCTCGTGATAACATGTGGAGATTCACTAGGTGGCATTTCACCTTTACTGCGTGGCGCCGCCCTCCCGACAGCGATCAGTTTGGCCTAGAGATGGTCGTATGCGCTAGTTGATCGTCGTCACCTGGATGCCACGTGAACGGACATGTGTCGACACCTTCGTTCTCCTATAAATCCCACTCGGGGCACTGTGCTAAGTGTTCGAATCCTGAGAGTCCGACTTCATCCCTTATCCTCCTTCTTACCTTGCTATCTACACCCTTGAGCTATTAGGGGCTGACTTAGACATCGGAGGGCCGATGCTATGTAAGAAGCCGACCGTCTCTGACCTAGCTACCTCTCTTGGAGCTACCCCCACCATCAACGAAGAAGAAGGCCAGAGTCCCCGCAATGACCCTCCTCCAATGGGCAACCTCAATGATCAACGGGAATCGAGGGCTGATCTTGTTTCTAGAAACAAAACGATTCTCGTTTGGTGCAACACATCTCATGTTTATAGATCATGGTCAATGTAACTACTAGTGATACCACTTCCTCTCGTGTGTGGACTTATCACGAATAGCAGCGTTCTGGTTTTGGTCATCAACTTTATCGGTGTTTATTCTGCTTATGGAGTATGAACCCTCCCTCATTCACTGTTATTGTTTTGTTTGCTCTTCTGTGCTTTCGCTTTCTTATCCCTTGATGGCTTGATCTACTTAACTTTGTGTACTGGCCTATATTTCTTGTGGCAAAATATCATGTTATATTAACCAATTCATATTCCGGTTTTTTATGTCGCCCAGACCTTATGGTGTCTTGCTCAAGTCATTGTGTGAATTATTTATAACTGTAACTATTTGTCTCTGTGATCAAATGTGGAAATGCATTGATGGTTTTGTTTCAAGCAAGCGTCAACTTTGAGTATAATTAGTTCACGGAAAATTTGGATTGCCTGAGAAATTTATTTCAAAACAATTGTGCATTCTTTTATTATCACGTTCTTTACTTTACTTTTTTAGGGATCTTGGAAGCCAAGGCTTGAAAGGTTATATAAGTGATCAGATAAGTCTCCTATCAAACTTGGTAAGCTTGTAAGTATCAAGTTATTTTATACATAATGCAGTTTTGTGCATGCTATTTTGCTTTTGAAAGCTAACACTTGCTATGCCGATAATGATATGAAGTGTGACTTAAATATAAGTAATTGATTCAAATGTCCGATAAAAAACAAAAGAACATGCTGAAAGAATCATCTTCTCCATGGAGCCTTGGACTGCTTTGATAAATTGTCTGTTTTGGTGTTACATCCAAGTTTATCCTGTTTTGGTTGATTCAACTCTTCATTTGTTTCGCCAATCTCCTTTTTTTTTTGCACTAAGGAGAAAAAGTTTCTTATGGCCAATATATTTAGTCTCTGGGAAGTTGATTTGGAAGTTCAAACTTTGCCTTTGCAAGTTCTGTGAAAAGTTGCATTCCAAAAAATACAAAGGTCGAAAATAAAAAAGGAGAATGGAGAAACAAATGAAGAGTTGAATTGACCAAAACAGAACTTGCAAAGGCAAAGTTTGAATTCTGTGACTTGATTATACACAGTGAAATCATCATGAGTTTCACATTGCAAAAAGAAAATTGACAAACCAAAAGCAAAATATACCAAACAATTCAAATTCTCAAAGGAAGAATGTAGTAAATTTATGGATGATTCGGACGATGTGAAAACCAAGAAGTTTGAGGTCGAAAACAAGAAATCAAAGAGCACTTTGAGGATAGGAGCATGGGTTAAGATGGTTTGGTCATGTTTAATAAAGATCAAAGAAGGTACTTGTAAGTAGAGAGATAAAAATAAGGGGAAATGGATGTTAGGTCCCATACAACAGATTGGATTAATGAACATGACACTCATAAGATCTCTTTAAGGGGAGGTCCCAAATATTTTACATAAATCCGAAATTGCCCCCCTCCCTTCTCCCCCTTTCCTGTTCTCTCTTGAGCAGCTGACGACAGCAGCAGCGGCGAGGCGAGCGGCAGGCAGCGACAACGAGCAGCGGTGGCAACGAGCGGGTTCGGATTGGTTCGGAGTAGGGTTAGGATTAGATTTAGAACTCTAGGGTTCATGCCATGCCCTGTAGATCTTAGGTTTTAGGATTAGATTTAGGGTTTAGGCTTTAGGATTAGGTCTAGGGTTCACCCCATAGCCTATAGATCTTAGGTTTTAGGATTATATCTACGGTTTAGGTTTTAGGATTAGGTCTAGGGTTCACTCCATGGCTTATAGATCTTAGATTTTAGGTTCGGATTAGTTTTTATGGTTCGAATTAGGTTTAGGGTTCATCCCATGGCCTATAGATCTTAGGTTTTAGGATTAGGTCTAGGTTTTTGGTTTTAGGTTTAGTTTTAGAGGAGAGTGGCACGCAAATAAAAATTTGAAGCCAATTGAGGGGCATTTTCGTCCTCTGTCCTTAGGTTTAAAGGGATTTCATGTTTGGACCATTCACTAAGTCCCCCTAAAAATAAAGTCCTAGGTGGAAGGTTGAGTATAACTCTAAAATTGTGTGGATGGAGGTTCGAGGGAAGCATCTAAAGCGACCTGATTTAATTGCAGACGTAGAAGTGGATAACATGTATGACATAGTAGGTTCCTGTGTTCTTGCAAGTAGGTGTGGTTTTGACGGTTTGACAATGCGATTTTTGGGAGATAAAATACACTAGTTGCAGAGTTAATTGTAGGAATAGGAATGAGTATGTTAGGTTTGATTCCGGTTCTGCAATTGTGGTTTGCTTCCAGCCTTCCACTCTCTTAAAATAATTCCCCCCCAGTGCAGTTCTTATTTTGCTTCCGCTCTTGTAAGAGATTCTCCTCGTCTACCATCTCGCATAATCTTGGATATTTGGCACGAAACATGAGGTTAATGTCAGTTTGACAATAAATCATTATAATTAGGGTCGATCATTCAGCGGGTCCGTCTTGATTAGAATTGTGCTTCATAGTTGGCCCCATCTTAATATTGTAGAATTTTGGTTCTTTGAAGTTATTAATGTCTTGACTCTTGATAGATTCATCTCATTTATTTTAGCAACTGAATGCTATCCCGATTGCCAATATTTAGATGAACTATAACTGTAATAATCTTACATGGTTTGTTGTCATTTTATTTCTTGTAACTTTTAGTTTCGGATGCTCATTTGTTTCACATCTTTCTCTACCTATAGCTTGCTGATGAGAGACGAGGTACGAGGTCCCTTAGAATTCAAGAACATAATCCTCAATTCATGTAAAATGTCACTTGAATTTGTCGTCATGCAAGTAAGCGAATCACAGCTGAAATCTGCTAAAAAAGAGGTCTTGAATCACCCCAAAACAACATATTTGAACTTTCGGAGGACTGAGGTGCCATTAATAATATTTGGCCTGCGGCAGGGGGTGCCCACAACAAAATCTGGGTGCCCGGATTTTAATCAGCAACAAAAGGAAATTTGCTGAACTCTTTAATGTAGTAGGGGTGCCTTGGTGCAATTCTGGGTGCCAAAACGTTGGGGTGATGCCTCTTTTAATATGGGGTCCCCCAATTGGGAGTGGGTCTGCCCCATAAATCTTTTTTTTTTTTTTTGAGAACCCCTCCAAGAGGAAGGATGGTTAGGCAGCCCCCGACTAGAAAGATTGTTTGTCTAGGTGGTGGTCAACTAGAGCGTTGTGGACGCTCCAGATCTTCTTCTGGCGCGATCTGAGATGGAACAACCTGGCTAGACCTGAGACAAAGGCATGCTAATAACACAACTACATGGTACCTTTTTATCTCATAATCAAGGGATAAGTTGATTGATTCAAGTGCAGCGTGTGGTGTACCTCACACCGAGTTACGCCTGACCAACCCCACCAACACATAATGTTCAGCCATCTTAATGCCCCCACTTGGGTTACAGGATTGCGCTACCAAGCCTGGCTCTACCCCAGAAATCTGAAACGGAACAGGAGTTGATCTCGTGAAGGCTTTTGCAGTCGTACTAAAATACAAAGGGGTATGCAATGTTTCTTTCACGTGTCCAATGGTTTCAACCTTCTTTCACGTGGGCAAACAGAAAGGAAGGGAGGTTGGTGGTTGCTCGCAGAGAGAGAGAGGCCAATGGATTTTCTTCCTCTTTATTTCCTTTTGCTTCTTTCTTCTCGTTTTCTTCTCTTTCATGTCGGTATTTTTCTTCGCTGAGAAACAACGAAAATCGGGCAACCATCTCACGTGTTGCTTATTTATAGTTTTGTTTCACACACACACACACACACACATATATATAGGGAAAGTGTTTGGTGAAATCGAGTTCACCGTTCAAATGGTGAACTCGAATGGAGAAGTTGCCACGTGTCCTAAGAAAAGTCAACAATTACAGCTAGGTATATATATTTATATATACCCTCATATATGTGTATATATAAATACCTCCAGCTGCAATTGTTGACTTTCTAAAGACATGTGGCAGCTTCTCCATTCGAGTTCAAAATTTGAACGGTGAACTCGAGTTCAGCTTCCCGGGCCCCATATATATATATATATATATATATATATATATATATATATATATATATATATATATATATATATATATATATATATATATATATATATATATATATATATATATATATATAGTAGTGATACATTGCGGCCGAGGTTACGTGCGGCTTCCGTGTGGCGGGCCAGGGGGCGGACGGTCCGTCCAATCGTCGGATCCAACGAATGGGATTCACCCGGACACCGAAAATCGTTGTTACTGTGGCGGCCACAGTAACAGCGATTTCGGTGGTCCGGATGAACCCCGGCCATCCGATTGGTGTGAATCGAACGGCCCAAATCCTTTCCGCCCGATTAAAAGATTTCGGTGGTCCGGATGAACCCCGGACGTCCGATCGAATGATCGAACGGCCCAAATGCTTTTCGCTCGGTTAAAAGGTGTAGCCGTTCGATCGAATGATCGAACGGATGAGATCCGTGGGAAACAATCGAATATGACAAAAAATAATGATTACTTTTTGTCCTATTCGATTGTTTCCCACGGATGTCATCCGTTCGATCATTCGATCGAACGGCTACACCTTTTAACCAGATGGAAAGGATTTGGGCCGTTCAATTCACGCCGATCGGACGACCGGGGTTCATCCGGACCACCAAAACCGGGGAGGAAAGGATTTGGGCCGTTTGATTCACACCGATTGGACGGCCGGGGTTTATCCGGACCACCGAAATCGCTGTTACTGTGGCCGCCACAATAACAACGATTTTCGGTGTCCGGGTGAATCCCGTTCGTTGGATCCGACGATCGAACGGACCGTACGCCCCCCGGCCTGCCGCACGTTAACCCCGGCCGCAATGTATCACTACTCTCTCTCTCTCTCTATATATATATATATAGGGAAGGGTAAGTTTGTATGCCCATGCATTAAAGGCTTAAATGTATGCTCAACTCGTAACCCTTGGATATAGATCTAAGGGTATTAAATGGGCTTTTGACTTCCAAAAGAGACAAGGACTTGGACAATTAATGCTAGATGGGACACTAGAGTTGACAAGGTTACATGGGACACTAGAGTTCAAAAGCCCATTTGATACCCTTGGATCTGTATCCAAGGGTTATGAGTTGAGCATACATTTAAGCCCTTAGTGCATGGGCATACAAACTTACCCTTCCCTATATATATATATATATATATATATATATATATATATAGGTTTGGGATCCAGAAACACGCTACTTTGCCACAGAGTTAGACACGCATCTCCAAAACCCTAGATAAAGGTTTCAAAATTTGTTGATTTTTGGTGAGGATGATAACCTTGCCTTAGATAGCACATCATCAAAAAATCAACGCATTCTAAAACCTATAGACTAATCAAATATTCCCTTCAATTTAACGGTTAGAATGAACGGTCGATAAAGCTTTTTAGATTTGATGCACCTAAAGGGTTTAGAATGTGCTGATTTTTTATGGATATGCTAAGGGAACTTGATCATCCTTACAAAAAATCAACAAATTCTGAAACCTCTATTTAGGGTTTTGGATGATGTGTGTCTAACTCTGTGGCAAAGTAGCGTGTTTCTGGATCCTAACCTATATATATATATATATATATATATATATATATATATATATATATATATATAGGGATGCTTAGGTGCGGTCTGCTGTCCGTAGCCGTCCGATGCATCACTCCGTGCATCCGGTGCACGCGACGGGTGCATCGGACGACTGTGGACCGCAGACCGCACCTAAGCATCCCCCTATATATATATATAGGGAAGTGCCAGAATGCGGCATGCGGTGCGTGCGGCATCGCACCGCAGTCGTCTGATGCACGCGCTACGTGCAGCATACCCCTATATATATATATATATATATATATATATATATGCCGAAATGGGCAGCCACCTAGGAAGCACGGACACTTCACTAGGCCACCCGCGCCTGTGTCGGACACGTGTCGAACACGGACACGGCCCCGACACGGGCCGGATTCGGGACGGACACGGGCCGGATTCAGGATGGACTCGGACTGCACGAGCACTGAGGGGGCTAAAACCCTAGCCTGCCGACGCCGTCGATCCTCCGACCCCTTCGCCAACGCCCAGGTACTCCGACCCCGCCGCCGATCCTCCGACCAACGCCCAGCTACTCCGTCCCCGCCGCCGACACCCAGGTACTCTTTTCTCTTCCTCTCCTTTCTCCTTTTTTTTTTTTTTTTCTTTTTCCTGATTCTCTTCCCTCTCTTCTTCCTCCTCTTGTTCCTCTGCTCCTGCTTCTTCCTCTTTGCCTTCCTCCTCTCCTGTTTATGCATTCAAAAACAAAAAATCTGTGAGTTTTTTTTTTAAGAATGTTTTTTTTTTGAAGAATTTTTTTTTCTACATAAAACAATGAGTTTTTTCTTTAAAGAATGTTTTTTTTTTGGGAGAATTTTTTTTTTGGATGCAAAAACATGAATCAGTAATGACTAATTCATGTTTATGCATTCAAAAACAAAAAACAGTGGATTTGTTTTTACATAAAAGTATAAAAGAAAGTTTTTATTTTTAAAGAATGGTTTTTTTTGAAGATTTTTTGTTTTTAATGCATAGACATGAATCATTTAATTGTTTTTTAATGCATAGACATGAGTCACTAAAGTGTTTTTTTTTTTGAAGATTTTTTTTTTTTAATGCATAAACAGTGTGTTGTTTTTTGTTCTTAATTGTTAATTACTTGTTATTTGTTAATTAGTTACTACCATAGTTACATAGCTGCATATTAGTTGCTTGAACTTGCTTCCATAGTTGTTTGCTCCAGAGTCTAGTTGCTTGCTTCATGTGTTTTTTTGGTCCTTTTGGATGTTTTGGTTGTTGAATTATGGAAATATAGAACGTATGGTTGTCTAATGTCTATCTCTACTTATGCGTATTGAGGATCTCGGCTCTCGCTTGTCGATTGGAGTATGCACAAAATTTTGATTTTAGTTGTTATCTATGGGTATTTTTTTTGTTATTGAAATATATATGAATTATAACAACACATAAAATATTAAAAAATTTATTAATTTATTTTGCCGTGTCCCCGCCGTACCAGTGTCCTCTTTTTTTAGGATTTGCCGTGTCGGCGTACCTGTGTCGTGTCACACCCGTGTCCCCGTACCCGGATCAGTGCTTCTTAGGCAGCCACTCATTTGAAGCCCTTAGGAGTTTTAGTTAGTGCTATTTTTTGTGAGCATAAGCACCCTACCTTAGATAGAACACCTATAAAAAATCAGCACATTCTAAAACTCCTAGGGGCATCAAATGTTATAAGTTTTATCGAACGTCCGTTGTAACCATTAATCTGAATTATAACATTTGATGCCCCTAAAAGTTTTAGAATGTGCTGATTTTTTGTTGGTGATCTATCTAACGTAGGGTGCTTATGCTCACAAAAATCATCACATTCTAAAACTTCTAGGGGCATCAAATGGGTGACTGCCCATTTCGCCGAACTAGGTCGCCAGCCTATACCATGTATCCTCTCTCTCTGTATATATATATATATATATATATATATATATATATATATATATATATATATATATATATATATATATATATATATATAGAATGAGAGAGAGAGTGAGAGAGGCCCCCTCTATTGTGATCATATTGGTGCGACCCAGTTGGTGCGATCCTAGCACCATGGGCCGTTCGATTTAATTTGTATGGCTGTGATGCATTGTTTGGGCGGTGCATGCATCACAGCTAACATATATTGGCTTGTTGTAGGCCGTTGGATTTAATTTGTATGGCTGTGAGTCTGTGACCCAATGTTTTGGGTGGTGTATGCAGCACAGCCTAATATAATATTTATATGTTGCGGTGCTTCAGTATATGTTGCACTACTTCCATTGCATATGTTGTACTAGCCAACTGGGCGGGCTGGGCGGTGCAAGCACGCTAACATTCACATGTTATTTTGCTCCGCTGCATATATTGTAGTACTCCCAGTGTATATGTTTCTCGTTAGGGTCGCACCAAGTGGATCGCACCAACATGATCACACTTAAAAATACAAGCAACTAAAGGAAGGGGAGGAAAAAAAAAAGTCACAAATAACATCATTAAGTTATCTTCCTCTGTGCCCTGAAGACCACTTTCCACTATTTTATTATGATCCCTATTAGCCTGAAAATGTCTTCTTTGTCCAAAGCTATGTTACAAAAAAACATGTTGTTTATCTCCTTCCAAATACCCCAGCATACCGTCACATCTATAAAATCCCAGCTTTGTCTCAGTATCTTTTTTATTCTTTTCTCTCTACATTTTCCACATTGAATAAAGGGTATTTGGCCTACCTCCGATGTCCATTCCGCTCTTGATGTGTTTCCAGATCCAGTTTGCATACGGGTAGTACAAGGACAAATGATTGGAATCTTCTCTTCTATACCAGCAAAGAGTGCAAGTATCAGTAGCATTTCGGTTCTTCCTCTTCTTCAGATTGATCCTTGTCAAGAGCTTGTCCTTGGTAACTAGCCACATAAAATTTTTGATGTTCAGTGGAACCTTAGTACTCTAGAGTGTTGAAAACTTGAACCTATAGAGCAAACTATACTACCAGCATAATGAAATTATAAAAGGAATGAACTGTGAAGTTACCTGACAAATTCCAACACCATGAGGACCTAGATGAGTTGAAGAAGATCCAAAATTTCGTAGAGCTGAGTAGTAAGATGAGGTAGAATGATTCTTCTGAATCTATGATATTATGTAGTTTCTCCATTTTCCACTTTGCATTGAGTACATACTGTTGTCTTCTTGTTCCAAGCTAAATAATAAAGTTTTGGTACAGATTTCTTAAAGATCCTTCTCCAAGCCAAATTTCTTCCCAAAAGAGAGTGACCCTTCCATTCCCAATAATAAGTTTAGTGCTACATATGTAAATTCTGCCCACTCTTTATATACCTCTCCAAAATAGGGAGATTTTTCGGAAATTCTCTCACGCGCTTGCATAGGGGATAACTTCTTAAAATAACGACCTCTGAACACTGAGCTATCTCCTCGATCGTTCTAAAGCCTCCATAACCACTATCGTAGAAGTGCTTTGTTATGCTCTGCAATATTGATTATTCCCAGTGCTCCTTGTTGTTTAGTCTTATAGATTACTCCCCACATTGCTCCATGGTAAGATTTTGAATTTGGGTCTGCACCTTTCCACAAAAAATCACTCCGAATGGACTCAATTTTCCTCGACACCCACTTAGGGAGGAAACAAAAAGTTATAATACGAAGGGATAAGGGAGAGAACTGCATTAAAACAATTCTCCTACCAAAGACACAGTTTTGCCTTTCATAACATAATAATATTTTATCGTCTAGGCATTGCCTCACCTAACATGCCTTAATAACCTAGGGGTTGCTTGAAAGATTTGACTACACTGGAAATGGTTTAATAGGGAAAAAATGAAGGATTGGGGGTTCTATAGTTGATACTGTTCATGAACAATGTTTAATTACTTTTCCTGAGTAGTGATACCCAACTATGAAATGGTGAAACTGGAACTTTAAGAGACTGAATTTTGAAAGAAATTAGGCTCGACCAAGATCCGGTTAGATCATGTCGAAGTCGAGCAGGCCTAGTGAATATGATTGCAAACCAAGAGAAGGGCAATAGCATAGTAATGAGTCAAGGAGAGGGAATTGGTCCACCTCTGGAAGGTGGAGATGGGCATTCGATCCTTCTGGGGTTGGTCCAACCTTGAAACTATACTAGGACAGTAGCAGAAGGCCATGAATATTATTATCAAAGGATTTTAATGAGCTTATAGAAGTTTCATTGAATTTCTCAGGTCCAGCACCGCTCAATGATCCGAGGCAGATCTGGATAGCTCTCTGGTTAACAACAAGGCCACTAGATTCTGATAATTGTCTGACTTTTGTTGTTGATGAGTGCACCCCAACTAGATCTGATTGGAGGATACATGCAAAGGTCAAATTCTCCACCATATGGCTGGATCTCCTACGACAAGTTGTGACGGGTGAACAATCAGAGCGATGAACTTTCTTTGTTGGACGAAACTTGAGGAGGAAATGTTGGAACTAAAAACAAGGATCTAAACACTTATCTGTACCACACATGCAAGGGGTGTATACGATTGCTCAATACTGTCATGTAAATATTCATACGAATTATGTAACGAGAATAAAGACTAAGGAGTACATCAAGATGTATACCATATGAACTATAATATTTACATAAAGGCATGGCACCACACTACCTATTTCAAACAATCTCCTTTTACAGGCTATTTGCTTCTTTGGACAATATTAATACAAATAATGTTCATTTGTTGAATCTGTTATGTTTTTCCTCGGTATGTATCTGTTGTAATGTTGTATACTCTTTTTTCTTCATGTATGGTTTCTATGTTATAGGTTTCTAGTTAAATTCTGAATCTTCAGGCTTCTAATAATTTATTATTGTTTACAGGAACTTAAGCTCTAATTCTTTGGGAGGAATTTTGCCATTGGGTCTAGGTCAAGGATCTCTAGTAAAGTTGTGAGTACATGATTGATCTTTCATGTATAATATCATAAAAGATTTAAGTTTTACTTATAGATTTGATGTTCTTCTTGACTACTGCTAATTTGAAGGCCTTAAAATTGTTTGATACTTATTTATTGGTATTCATGAAAACTGTTGTTCTAGGATATTTAGCTATTCAATCCAATATTTTTGTTAAAAGCCATGGATAAAAAGTTCTTAGAAGAGATATAGTCAATCAAATCACCCTTCTTTATTTTTCTCTATTTTTGTGACTATAAATGTGAAAGTGTTTTATGGGGATAATCGGTAATATTGATGTAAACTCACAATACAAATTCTTTTCGATTCTTTTTCTGGAGATCACAGTATCATGAGATAGTAGATACCACAGGTGTGCAAAATTACTTTTCATTAAAATTCTATGTTGATATTTAAGGTTAGTCTGATGAGGATGATGCATTCACTTCATTAACTTATATATTAAAATAACATTACAGTCATATGCATTTCTAACGCTTCTTATGAGAGATGATTTGGGAAAGCCTAATTTTTATCATCTTCATTGATGATGATTCATCTTCCATGTTTTAGTCCTTCACAAAATCAAGTCAAATTGATAGGTGGATTTTGGAAAGCTTGTTCATTCCTTTAAAATACAATTCCGAAGGATAAATTATATGAATCTTATGATGCTAAGTTTGTTCAATATAATATTTGAATTTCATGACTATCCCATTGTTAGTAGGAACTTGTTAGGGTTGGAACTAAGGTTTGAGAAATCAGGTTCGAGTTTAGGTTCGGACATGGCAAAAAGCGAACCCATTCGATTCGGATTCGGGCTCCGGTTCTGCTATTTGGCATAAAATATTAGAAAACCAAAAAAGAAACTAGAAATTCAGGTATGATTCCCCGATGCGACACACATCTGTCACATTAGATCGTCTCTGTGATAAATGAATCATTGAATAACTACTAACTATGTATATATCGTTTAAACTAATAGAAAGGTGATATGAACCAAATTTGAACTAGAGCCGATTGGGGAGCATAATGTTGGTTTGGGGGTTTGGATCGTCCGAACCTGAGCCGGTTCACCTGTTCGGGCAAACCCTCAAACCATGGTTGGAACTTGGAACACAGTGTAAAAAAATGTTGTGAGTTTGGAGTAAGTTGATTGCAATATCCGAGACAAGTGTTTTGTATTGTGCAGGGATGGAAATTGTAAATTTATTAAAAAGTGGTTTTCACCTATACAAGAGTAATATTTTATCCAATTGTGAGTTTCATGAACTTTTGGGGAAACCCTAAGGGGGCTTTAAGTTGAATCCCAATGGTTTAAAGCTAAGCAAAGACCAGTTTCCATAATATACAGTGATGTCTACATCCTCTTTCAAAAGACAAAATCTTGAGGACAGTCCAAGTACAAAGTGGCAGTGTTTTTCTTCCAACTGTCTCAATCATTTACGAGTAAGAAGGTCGATTAGATCCCCTCTGCACATATTTGAACTTGCGATCATTTATTTTGTACACAAACTACGAGAGTCTAAACAATACCCAGAAGGCAAGCTAAGACAGCAAGATACAAGCTATATTGATAAGGTTATTTTCCATTCAGGCTCAATCAAATCTGTACTAGCTTTATATCTACCTCAATTTTACTCCATACTATCCAAGAACCTCACTGAACTTCTCCACTGCCTTCTGGAGTCTTGGACTCCTATATATGAGTTTCTTTTTTATCAAATCATGTTAAATAGTCCAAAATAGATTGTGGTCTCTATTAGACTTTCCAAGCAACAAAACTAACTTTGGCATGCATCTAGATTATTTTGTACTGTCCTAGAGGTGGCTTTTCCGATTTGAACTTTGTTTTATGTTAATCCATACCCCCCCAAATAAATCCGCACTTTTGGGTCCTTCCATCATTCCATCCTTTTGCATGAGTTTCCATTTTACCCTTCACCTTATCCATTAATCCATACCCAGTATTTTGAATCCTATGTCATGAAAACAAGCACAAGGGCTTGGACTGTAATATGCCATTTTTACCCTTCCCGTTCTATCCCTACACAAATCACAAATACTATCCAAGAATATTACCCTTTTGCTACTAATCAATTGAGTTATATATCCATTTAAAAAACCAAGGGCTATTATGGGAATAAATCACTAACCCATTCTTTCTTCCGTTCTATTTTTTGTTTCCCATTTTGCCCTTCTCTTCTATGCCACTAATCAATTGAATCTTATATACCCATTAAAAAAACAAGGGCTATAATGGGAAGGGAAATCCCACTAACCCACTAACTCATTCTTCCTTTCATACTACATTTTGTTTCCCATTTTACCCTTCTCAATCCTATGTTTTAAAACAACATCAAGGGAAATGTTTGGTTAGGGTATGGGTATTGGAACTCTATCCGATTAGCTTTCGGGTATGGGTATGAATACCCCAATACCCATACCCGAAACCCAATTGCCCCTTTAACTTGTGATCCGACCTCGACTCGAAACATTTGGTACGGGTATGGGTACAAATGTACTTTCTGGTATGGATATGCGTATGGGTTGTACAAGGTTTTTACAAGGTTTGGGTATGGGTTGTATAAGGTTTGGGTAGGGTATGGATATAGAAACTCTATCTGGTAGGTATGTATGGGTATGGGAACTCTACCCTATTAACTTTTGGGTATGGGTATGGGTATAGTATGGATACCTTAATACTTTTTATAAGGCTTGGGTAAGGTATGGGTATAAGAACTCTACTCGATTACCTGTCAGGTATGGGTATGGTTATCTCAATACCTATATTTGACACCCGAAACCCGATTGTCTCTCTAACTTGTGTAGATAATACAGTTTGACATATATATAGTGTAAATATACCACATATTTGGATCCTATGCCATTAAAACAAAATCAAGGAAGGAAGTGTTGCATCCTAGCACTTCCCATTGTGGCCCTACAAAAATTACCAATATGCCCCTATCATTATTTTGTGCCCATACCCTATACTCAAATGACTTTTTAATTTGTGTACGTGTAAAAGGGTCCATAGATCAGCAACCGTTGCACGTGCAACGCATGTACCCAATGTACTAGTTAGACTCCAAAAGAATGTTCAATTTCATATATTGTTTTGTCTGCATGAGCAGTTTGATGACAAGATTTCTCACATGGGCAAAAAGTTTGTATTGGACCTTTGATCAACTACTGACATGACACATATTGCACGTTATGAAAGAATTTCATATACATAGCAAGCCTAAGTTTTTTGTGGCAATTTTAATATTATTTAGAGTGGAGGCTAGACATGTTTATTTATGATTTTAAAACAAATTATAATCATTAGGATTCACATGTAGTAGACACTGGTCTTTGTTCAACCTGTTCTCCATTTCATTGAAAGTTCATTCTAGAATCATATCACACAATCTGTTTCTAAAAAGGAAAAAAAGATACTTAATCACTGATCATCATCCAAAAATACGTCGCTATCCTTCATCTCATCTAGTGTTGGCAGGCACCTGGATCTTGACTACTTGAGATAAAATATTTTCCTTGATCCTTGACAAAACTTATCAACATGTCACTATACTTGAAGAACCGCTAATAACCGCTTGGCAGCTATGTCTCTCTCCTCGTTCAACAACATCGCCATAATCGTGCTGCTCTCATCTCTCTTCTCAGTCTTCAGGCCCACCTTTAAGGCCTCTCTCGTCTCCTTATCTCTGTCAAGTTTTTGAAGCTGCACGTGCAATTCGAGATCCATTGCGCCGGAGAACCGTTGCCATATCATTCATCCATGGGCGAAGAAGTCCAATGTGGCCTTTATCAATCTCTTCTGAATACATTGGCAGGCATCAGGGAAGATGGAACATTGCCTAACGTCCATGCATACCCAAACAAACGATTGTTGAGGCGAATTCCTAACTCACATGATGATGGACCAAGGAGCATGTGGATCTTCTCAATCTTTGTACTCTCCTGATAGTCAAATACTTCTATACTAAAGTTATAAGAGGCATCATGATCCATATAAACTCATTGTTTAAACAAGGCAAATTTAATTATTGACAAAGAAATAAATTTCAATAATAAATTTATTTATTATAACTTCTTAACTAGTTAAATATTCTAGTATGCAAATATGGGTAACTGACTAATTCCTAACTTTATTTTTCATGGATTAAACTTTCCTATACTTGTTATTTATTTTTTTACTGTTTTGCAAAAATATTTCAAGTAGATAATTGCTTATTAAAAATACCTATTTTCTATTCCTACATATTTTACATGTTGTGGAATTGGGTAGGGGGATATGTGTGTGTGTGTGTGGGTGGGGGGGGGGGGTTGATATATAGCTAAACCCTTCCTAGGACTGCCTCCATTCCTGATGAGGGAGGGGGAGGGAGGCTTTGCCTATAAAGGTAGTATGGATTGAGGTTAAGAGTTGAAGGAAGTTAGGAACTAGAGAGAACGTCTAGGTAGCTTTCTAATCGTCTTGTAAGCTTTGTTGGACAAATTGCAGGCCCCTTTGTCGATGACTTGATTGCATCTTCTAAGTCACTAGACCTAATTATCTCAAGTGGAGGGTTCTGCCGGTATGCAAATCAATTCCATTATACCGGGGCGTACTCTGCCAATGGGCAAGCTCTTGAGGGGTCCTTTCAGTGGCAACCAGAGTTCCTCCAATGGCCCCCAATTATGCCTATGCAACTGGTTCAAATGCTATTGTGTGGAGAACAATGTGTAGGAGTAGGTTGGCCTCGATTGAGGAGAAGATCGACTTCGGTTGAAGAGAAGAAACTTAGTTATTTTCTCAAAATCTAAAGATGGAGAGTTTACAGATGTATTAGATCGGGTATAAGATGAAGCTAAGTAGAGTAATATTCTAGTTGATTATGTCATTGGCTCAAAACCCTACTCTGCGCTATGTGTATGTTAACAGAGTTTGGAAGCCTTTTCATATAGATATCATAAGTGAGAATGATTATTTTTCTTGTGATTTGGGTGCAAGGAGAGGATTGAAGGACCTTAGTGGTTTGTTGGTTGGCTCATCATTCTGGCGGAGTGACATGAGCTCGATCATGATATTTTGTTATAATGTCTGCATGGAAGAATGCTTGAAAGGGTTGATATTGGTTGCAATGCATTCTAATTAATATCTCAGTGTGGTGGCAATTTCTTTGTTCATGGATGATACCACGACTAAGTAGTTCAGTTTTGTTCAGAAGGTGCTGCATCGATGTCTCTGTGAAGAATCCTTTACACAGTGTAATAAAGTGCAACAAGTTTGAAAGTATATATTCAATGAAGCATTCATATGTCTATGAGAAAGGGGTGTCAATCAAGGTTTGAGAATTTGGATTCGGCCATTCCAACAAAAAATATTAACAAATTAGAAATATAAAATTGTCACATTAATATTTAAAAATCAATATAAATTCAGCAAGAAAGATCTTTTTTTTTTCCAGTTAAATGGAACCGACTAGTATGTTTACTAAAATTCCAGCAAATATTCAACTAAATTAATTTCCAATACAATTTTTCTACCAATGATGTATCAAATTTCAAATAGAAAGAGCATGTTTATAAATCATGACTTATGGAAAAAATCATATATCCTCCTATGCATTTTTTATTAATATATAAGCACACACCTCATGATCCAAGGAATATTATCCGTAATAAATCGACCGGGGGAGAAAGCGTTTTGTTCCAAGCTAATCACCTTAGGAAGTAGCACAGAAAGCCTAGCAATGATAATTTGTCACAATTTTATAGGGAAAGTTGCAAAGACTTATTGGCCTGAATTTAGGAATCTCAATTAGCTTATCCACCTTTGGGATCATAGCCATAAAAGAGGATGTTGCAGCAGTGGGGAGTGCACCCCCTCAAAGAATTCTTGCACAGCTCCATGCAGTGTATGCACATCCCTCTTAATGATATTCCAACAAGCCTGAAAGAAATAGCCCGTGAATCCATCTTGCCCAAGGGTGCTATCAGTAGGTAGGTCGAAGGTAGCATCATGAACCTCTTCCATGTATGAGATTTTCAGTAACTAAGAGTTGTCATTCTCATACCCAGGGGATGCATTCGAGTAGTGATTGGTCAAAACAAATGCCTTTGGTCAGTAGTAAATAAACAAAATAAGAGGCTGCATCCTCTCGGATTCTTGTAGGTTCTGTCGACATGCTGCCATCAAGGAGTTTCATTTAACTAATCTGGTTCCTTCTCCGTTTCACCTTCATCATGGTATGGAAAAACTTTGTATTTCGATCACCTTCCTTTAACCACTTGACCCGAGACTTTTGTTTGTAGAAGATTTCCTCTTGGTTCACCACAGTTTATGGTCCTTTTGAACCAACTCTTCTTCAATGGTTCCATCCCAAGAATGCTGCAAGCAGAGCTAAGGTTGAGGATTTCCTCTTTCGACTTCATCAAATTAAGATAGACATCCCCAAACACTTGCCAGCTCCAGGCCTTCAATGCCTTTCTAAGCCTTCGTAGCTTATCATAAAACACTGAAGTGGCGCTCCCAAAACAGGGCCTATTCCATTCAGCAGCAACAAAGGGGAGAAACTGAGGGTGGCTGATCCACATTTGCGGGAATTTGAAGGGCTTGGGGCCAGAATGAGCTTCATCAGCAAAAGAAAAGAGAAGAGGACTGTGGTCAGAAAAAACCGGGGTAAGGTGAGCAATATTAAAATCGGGGAAGTGGTTAATCCAAGAAGCATTAACTAGAGCGCAATCTGGTCTTGCCCAGATTTTACTCCTACCTGGATGGTCATTGCACCATGTAAAATTATTACCCAGAAAACCAACATCAATGTGTCCACTCAGAGAAATGCAATCCTCAAACTCTGTCATAGCTTTATGGTCTGGCTCCCTTTCTCCTATTTTTTCAGATCCATTAACCACGGTATTTAAGTCACCACAACAACCCACGGATCATTGATGATCACTGGCAGCACATTTGGCATAGACCAAAGTAAGAATATGTTAATCTTGAGCTCCTAGAGAGGTTTGGATAGAAATGCATTATGCCGAAGCCAGAACTACTCCCAACAAAATACCATCAGTATCAAGTACCCAGATCTTACTATTCTCACCATTATTACCAAAGATAAGCAAATTCTTGTCACCTAGACTCCATTCTTGAGTTGAGCTGGAAATACTCTAATGGAAACTATTGATTTAAAATATTCTCTAACCATTTTTCTTTAATTCTTCATCTATCGAGTGTATATTTTTTTCATTCATTTTCTTTTCTTTATTGTTTGCAGGGATTTATCATCAAATCAATTTTCTGGGTCTCTTCCAGATAGCTTAGGCTCATCCAGTCTACAACTTGTGTGAGTTAATTTTTTTCCCTCTATTTAACACCTTTTTAGTTCTCCTCTGACAATTAATAGTTAGAAACGTCATTCTTGTTGCACTACAAATTTTTCATGCTAACTATTGCAGTCTTTATTGTTACCCATGGAACTTTTTTGGTTTTTCCAAATATCGCAACACTCAAACAGATGATCTTACTGATCAATTGCTTAGTGTTATGTATATTTGACATTTCAAATAAACTGCGCTAGAAATATAATAATTTGCTTGGGCATGTCAAAGGGACAATTTTGTGTTAGGGTTAATTATGTTGTCGTGCTGTAGTTTACCCTCCCATTCTCATTTCATTAGTTTGGTTTTCTCTTGATGCTAAATGGTTAGATGATAGCTTCCTATCTATGATTCTTCCAATTTTCTACTTTTATAGTGAATAATAGCTCCATTTCATCATGAAAATTTTGACTTGTTAATGCTGGCTTTCTTCAAATAAATGTTCTGTTTAAGAAGATAAGGGGCTAAATTTTTGCTATCCTCTCCGGTACTGCTAATGAAATACAAATTGATGATAACATTTTGTTGTCGGACACTGTGGAGAGTAACCAAACGCTGGTTATCACTAATAAGACTCAATGACTTATATATGCTCACTTATATGAAGCCTTGTGAGTTTCAATCTATACTAGTTTATTTAATGTTGCACATTTTGCAAGTTAAGGATGATAGCTTGGACACAAGTGTGGAGAATGCAAGCATAGCTCTCACTAGGGTATGCTCCCAAATATGTGAACAAACCATACACGATTTGCAGTAACCAACATAATAAGAAGTCTTGGCAAACATACAAAAAATACATGTGCACACCTAACCCCTTAAACTCAAGGTGGATTATACATAAGTTTTCTAGGCAAGAAGTTGTTGAGTAGTGTCTCCATGAATAACTCTAATCTGTAGCCTGGATCAAAGTAAACATGGAAATCATGTGGGCAAGAAAATGATGTTGGACCAAATGATAATCAATTCAATGTGCTAGGTCTTGTTGCAATTTACCAAGTTCCCGACAATCTAAAGTGGTAATTTAATTATCACAACGCAAGAGAGTAGCAGTAGTCAAGAAAACAACCATGCACCTAGAACATATTGAAACTACACGACCTTAACATTGTTGCAGATGATGACATGATAGCTAGCCTCTGTCATCGTGCCCGTGATGTGGCATTCTTATGCACCTTGGACCCTCGAAGACATGAGGGACTACCCAAGAAAGCCACAGTAGCAAGACAAAGACTTGTGGGTTGTAATATCATTACTCCAATCCACATCAAAATACGGAACCAAAGTGTCGTGGGAAGAAAAGGCAATTTGATGTTGGACAGAAAGGGGAAGCCGTCGTCGATGGATCGCGCTATCCGAAATTAGGGTTTTTGAGAGATAGTGGAGGAGGAGAAGAGAGGAGGGGGGAGATCCGGAGTCCACCGGATTCGGAAAATCCACTCCTGATGGAATCCAGTTCAGGAAACCCTAACAAAGCCCCATATTTTTTTCATAATTTATAAGCATGTTTATTCATCAAATGAGAGGCCTATAAATAGGCTTACATTACTTGGTCTCCCAAAAACCATAAAATAACTACCAAAAATAAAAAGATAATACTTTCCACAACTAAAAGATCTAAATCTATCCTAAATCTTAACTAAATGACATCTTTAAAACTACCATATTTAATAATCCGAAAATAATATATTTTTGGATTAAAATAATAATTTCAGACTAAAATGATTATTTTATTCCGAATTTAATATTATATTCCAAAAATACTATTTTAGGAATTATTAAATCTGAATTTTATTTTAATTATGCCTTCAGCGCGTGTCAGGCTGTGGAAGTTTTGCATTCTGGGCCTTGTCCCCATCATTCACTCCAAGTCAGAAAGAACTCATCCACGAGTTCTGTTGAGCCGTGGCAGGGGCCAGTAGCGAAGCTCGCATCACCAGGGTCACCTAAGGATCATCTCGAATCCCGCAACTGATAATGGAGACCTAGCTGGTGTGGTCGCACTGCACAGTAGTCATCTCCGAGGTCCCACACGAAGTGATGCTGTCGTCGAGCGGGGACCAGGAGTCAGAGAAGTGCTGGTACTGGCTGACGAAGACTTCCCCTGCTGGTGGTTGCTCGAGCCCAACGAAGTCCATGGGCTGAAGGACATGCCTACAGAAGTCAACCACTGGATGTGATGGCTCCACTGGAAGTATAAGTGCTAGTAGGGCCGCTGGTGACATCGGACACTCAACAGTAGGCTCTGGAGAAGACCTCACTGAGGGTGTTGTAGCGGGAAGCGGCTCCACTGGAGGTGGAGGTAGGACCGACGGTGCAGGCACTGCAGGTGGTGGCATGAGCAGTGGAGAATACTCATCTGGTGGTGGAGGCACGGTGGGAGTTGTTGGTGCATGAGACACAACTGAAGCACGGGCTCTGCATTGCTATCGGACCATAGCTTCTTGCTCAATATCATCCATCAGTTGCATCACATCATCACGTCTTTTATCAATTGATCTCCCTTGATGAAGGAACCACTGGACAAAGGGTTAGGCAGGCAAAGACAGCTCTTGGGCTCGACCTCTGATGCGACCAATATATAAAATCTTCGTAAATGTAGACGAGTAGAGGGTAGGACCAGAAGTGTTCATCCAATCCAGGAGTTGTGCAAAAAGGGCGGTTTGATTGTGTGGCTGATGGCGCAGTTGATGCCGGGATGCATGGGTTGCTACTTCTGATTGATCGGACCTCACGGCCGATCGATATGGTTTTGCAAGGTCTCTGTTTACAGGAACGGGCGTAACCGATCGATCGGGCTTCGCGGCCGATTGATCGGACTAGGTAAAGTCTCTGGTTTGCAGGGACAGGTGCGCGGCTCACAAACAGGGCCTTTGGTCCCCTGTTTCACGCAGACAGCAGACGAGAAGGGGGGAGGCTCGCGATCGGGGTGCGATTCAAGCGGTGGCGACTGGCGGTCCTCTACGGACAGCGAGTGAAGCTCGGGCTGAGGTTGGAAAGGAGCTGACGGGGCTCGGATCAGGGCAGGCGGCCGGATCGGAGGGCAGATCGCAGTCGGGCGGCGCGTAGAGCGGTGCGGGTGGTCGGTTGCCGGTGGGATCGGGCGGGTGACCGACTGATGCAGGAGTCGGGATGGAGGCGGGAGGTGCGACAGGAGGCCAGTGGGCGTGTCGGTCGGGGCCTGAAGATCGCGGGGTACGCGGATTGGGACCCGAAGGCGCGGGGCACGCAGATCGGCGCCTGGAGGTTGCTCGGGAGGTGGATCGACACTTAGAGGTTGCTTGGCGATGATGACGGCGGTGCCAATGATCGTTTGACGAAGTCGGAACTCGTTAAGCGAGCTCTGATACCAAACTGATGCGGGACAGAAAAAGGAAGCCGTCGTCGATGGATCACGATCTCCGAAATTAGGGTTTTTGAGAGAGATAGTGGGGGAGGAGAAGAGAGGAGGGGGAAGATCCGGAGTCCCACCGGATTCGGAGAATCCACCCCTAATGGATTCCAATTCAGGAAACCCTAACAAAGCCCGCAAGCCGTCACATTTTTTTCATAATTCATAAGCATGTTTATTCATCAAATGAGAGGCGTATAAATAGGCTTACATTACTTGGTCTTTAAGAAACCATAAAATAACTACCAAAAATAAAAAGATAATACTTTCCTTAACTTTTTATTTTTTTGAGGAATTCCTCTCCGAGGAGGAGAGGATGGGGTTAAGCCATACCCCAAGCTATATTATTATTAAAAGAAGCAAGTTACAAATTACAAAAGAAAGAGTTTATCTCCTTGGAGTGCTTAAGAGAGAAATCGGTGGACCAGCTACTAATAGTCGTCGTAAATTTCACCCAGACAGTCGCAATAGGAAGTTCTTTGCCGGAGAAGACTCTTGATTAACTAAATGACATCTTTAAAACTACCATATTTAATAATCCAAAAATAATATATTTTCGAATTAAAATAATAATTTCGGAATAAAATGATTATTTTATTCCGAATATAATATGTTATTTTGAAAATACTATTTTAGGAATTATTAAATCCTAATTTTTTTAATTATGCATTGAGCACGTGTCAGGCTATGGAAGTTGTGCATGCCGGGCCCTGTTCCATCATTCATGAGAAATGCTACAATTCGAAGGTATGGGGAACCTTCAAGTAGTAAGCAATGTAACCGACTAATAGCGTATATTGCACATGCAAGGTTACTTATGTGAGGAAATATAAGTCTACCGTAATGAGCAATATAAGCGGCATTGCTGAGCAAATTATCAAAGTATATTGCATAGGCATTGTCAAGCCACAAGTAGGTAAGATAAACAAGACAACCAACCCACTGGCAAAATGAGGACATTTATATAATTGCTCACCATCCTAAGACCAAATCTTATGATAAAAGCTCATTATGAGTTGGTGAAGGTAGGTTTGTCGTAATTTGGCATTGGATGTAGTAATCAATACCTGTTATGATACGATTGGTTGTTTTAATTTAGATCCGATATCCGTGAATCTAGACCAAATTTTGCGTCAATCTGAGGAAAGATCTCGCTCTGATGCAAGATCCGATGAATTTATAGGTGGCCCATGCTCAAATCATACTAACAAAGTAATCGTTAAACCAATATTCTACTGTTTGATTTGGCATGCTTGAAATATTCACATTAACAAAAATATGCACGAAAGATATGTACTCTAATTCACTTGGATTTCAGTTACTAATCAAATAGATTCTAAACCATAACCGTTTCAGTCAAACCATATATGTTCCTTCATAACATCGGCTCTAATCTTACTGGAATCTTAACGTGTGATCCGAAATACTGTAGGATAGTTATAATAATTCATTTAGTGTAACCACTAACGAGTAAACTTCCATAAATGCAATCAATATTTCTATACAGTAATTAATGCTAAAACACTATTCCTTCCCATAATCAGAAATAGAGGTTATATTCCTAAAATATCATATGATCCTAGAAACTTGTCCTGTAGTCACTAAAAACTAATCAAAGCATAACCATAGTCCAACTAGTTCTTTCCAATAGAGTAATCACCAGTCTCATTAATTTTAATTAATTTAATAAATTCCATAAATTAATGCAAAACTAAGCATGCATGAGAATAACCATAATATGGGCTTCCATGAGCTGATCATAGATTTAATAGTGATCAGGACAAAATCTGGTCACCCTATAGCAAACTATGTGTGGTTGAATTACAAGGGCTAGTAGATAATGCTCGTAAAGTTAAATTGATTCAAAGAATAATCAAGTCCAACGTAGAAAATTGATGATATCATGTCCTAACAACAACTAGACCCTTGTAGGAATGAGGCTGTAATTACCTATCTTTTTTTACCTATGGGAATGTTGTTTCACTTCATAACTTTGGCTTATGATTGTGTCACATAGATGAGTGTAATTCTCTATATCAAAGCATGTCTTCTACCCTTTTCGCCTAGCCTTTTTCGTAGATTAGGAGAACCTTGGAGGGTTGTGTTGAGTTTTGGCTCAATTTTGGAGAACCAAGAAAACTTACTATCTGGTCGGTTCGTGGGTGCTATCCGATCGATCAGTTTTGCTGTACTGGAGGAATACGTTTTGGAAGACTGATCGGTCTTATTACAGACCGCAGGGCACCCCACGTGATCACAACACCTCACAGTCTCACAAGCCATTCGTATTAAATCTAAGACACCCCAGATACCACACGGCTTCCCAGAAGACCGTACGAGTCTCCCAGGCCGGTACGGTATCATGAAACCTTTTCGATTTCGTATAGCTTCCCGGCAGCCCTAACGCTTTCATCTCGTTCTTCGCAAGGTTTGTAGTTTCAGTTTCGGTTCGCCTATCGAGGATCGGTTTTGGTAGTTTTTGGAGTTTCGGATCAGAGTTTTTGTGGTTTCGGTTTTGTTTTTTTAAATTAAAAATAACAAAATAAAACAAATTAAAATAACTACACCCAATACCCATTTCATATTGGTCTTGTTTTCAAAAGAGTAGTGCTTTTGTTTTATCTCGACTTTTTGTCGAAAACTGAAAAATTGTGATTTTGAATTTTAGTTTAGTTTGGAGGAAAAGTGATGCAAAACGATGCAGATGGACAATAAATCAATAGTTCAATTGTACTAGCAGTGTGTCATTATAAATTAAAAGTTTCAGGTAGGAAATGTTCAAGCCATTAGCATAAAATGATGGATTTAAAATAAACTACTAGCATTCGGCAGTTCGATCTCAGTTCTAAGAATTAAAATAACCCATGCTTAACTTAATAGACAAGAGTCCGTCCCACAATATCAGGAACTAATGAGCTTACCGGCAGGTGGAACACTCAACTCACGAATGGTGGACATCAGACAGCACAGATAAGATAATGAAGACTTAATTATTGGTGTTATCCGATAATAACCAATCAGGAATGAAAACTCATCTACTGAGGATCACGCTTGGCCTCAGGAACCCGAATCGAACAGGAACTCCGAAAATGGTGATTAAATACCCGGGGAGCCGTCAGCATCCTCAATCGAACATGTGATCAGCGTCTGAGTCAGCCGTCAGCGTCCTCAATCGAACCCGTGATCAGCGTCCGAGTCAACCATCCAGTCGTGTGACCATGCAAGCATGATGGAGTGTGTCAGGGGACATAAGCTCGAGCACGGGGCGGGGCCGGGGAGGAGGGTTGGGAGTGGACTGTAGGAGAGAGACATGAGGGGAGAAAAGGGGGGGGGGAATTGGATCGGGCTCGGGTGGCGGCTGAAGGTTCGGTGGGGAGGAGAAAAGGGTGGGATCGGGTCGGGTCGAGTCTGGGGATTGGATCATGGGTGAGGTGAGAGGGGGTTTCAGTTCTGAGGGGTGGGAGCGGGATCGGGGTTGGGCGCACGGCAGGAGAAGGAGGAGGGGGGAATCGGGACGGGGCTCGGGTCTGGCGTGACAGAGGAGGCGGAGGGAAGGGGGTCGGGGCCTAGGGCTCGGCAGGGGAAGGAGGAGGGGGGAATCGGGCCGGGCTCGGGCCTGGGTGCGGCGGAGGGAGGCAGAGGTAAGGGGGTCAGAGGTCGGGGTGGGGGGAGAGGAAGGGGCGAGGCTCGGGGTTGGGACGCGGAGAGAGGGGGGGAAGGCGAGTCGGGCTGGGCTCGGGGAAGGGAGGGGCGTGGGCTGAGTTGATCGGCCGGGGAGGAGATAGGGAGGTAAGGGATGCGGGGTGGCTGGGGTGGTCGGCAAGGCCGGAGGAGAGGGAGGGAGGGGCGTAAGTGCAGGTCGGGTAGGGTGAGGAGGAGGATAGGGTTTGGGCTAGGATTTCACACGCCTAACACAAACCTAGGGTTTCACACGCCTAGGATTTGGTATTGGGTTTCACACACCTCACCCTGTTGTCACTCAACACAATAGTGGAGAAACAATTTTTTTTTTTCATTATTCAGTTCCTACAAAGAAACAAGGGGGGGCCTTTATATAGGCTTACAATAACTAACCTAGATAGCCGAGAGGCGAGGTGGAACTAAACTCAAAGCAGGAAATACTAAAAGACAAAATAAATGCAAATAACTGGGGTCGGCTCTGTTTAGCCGATCACAACCACAAGTTCAGATGGCACTTCCTGTGCGTACAAGCGCCGCGGGCTCAGCTCGATGTAGATGTCCGCATCAAAAAGAGTTCTTGTGAAAGAATTTTTTTATAGATTCAAAGTATTTTGTCGGTCTTTTGGTTTTTAAGTTGATTTTATAATTCTAGATTTTATGAGATTTTGTTCCACTGAGCTTTCTTTTTTAGTAAAAATTGTAGAGTCTGATTTTGTATAGAAACTGAAAAATTATATTTTGATTCTTTTGGATTTTTATTTTTCTGATATTTTTGTTAAATCCAAATGGGGGGGGGGGGTATTTACATAAAATAACTTAAAGTAAATGAATCATTTATTTAAATGTGTTTAATGTAAATATGGTTGTCAAGTTGTCTTGCTGAAATACACCTTATCCTGAACCAAATCCTGTTTTTTCTAAATATTGAATTTCGAAACCTGGAGGGTTTCGGGACCGGATTCGGCTGAAACCAATTCGAAACAACCGAAACATATCGATTTCGATCGAAACTCAAAATCCTGGTTTTTTGCTCCCCGGAATTGAAAGACACATGATTTCTTCTGCAAAGATTCATCAACTGTTTAAGGATTCCATCTCTTTCTCATGTTTTTGGTACATAAAAAAAAATGTTAATTAATCTATCCTTGCTAAATCTTCTCTTTGACATGTTTCAAGGGCATTTCGTTTGATTTTTGCGAAGTGTTTGCCCCTCATAAGGCTCCCTTAGACCATTGTGAACACCTAAAAGAGAGGGATGACAATGACAACACAGAAGTTAAAGAAGTTTAAATAAAATATTTTATGAAATGTCGGACCCCTCAATCTCTAGTCACCGTCTAGGCACCTACCTTCTTCCTCCTTGCCGCCTTTGAACACCCTTACCGCTAGGGGTTAGGGTCGAAACTTGGATGGGTCCAACCCATCCGACCCGTGTTCAACCCGACATCGGGTTGGGTTTGGGCAGGTCTAGGATGGGTTGGGTTGAGAAATGGCCAATCCAATTAATACTTGGATGAGCTTAGGTTGAGGGGGTTTGGGTTGACCAACCCAACCCGACCCGACTTTCACATATACATATATTAATAAATAGGTATAATGTAGGTTGTGTTACCTTGTTCATGATTCACTTTGGCATGTATCACCGGATTCATCAATTCTTTCATTGTCTTTCTTGCGAGCTTCTAAATATTGAATTAAGAACACCGTTTTGATGGAGATGTAGACGCCATTCAAGCCGATCATCTTATGTTTCTTATTACCCTTACTTTATGAATTTTTTCTTATTAATAAGCTTTAGACAAAATTATGTCAAATCAAAAGTCTTATGCATTTGATATGTTAGCAATACTTATACCTTTTGTATTAGCAATTTTGTATAGACAAACTTTTTACATTATATTTATTTTTTGGTAGTTCTTTTGTGAACTTGATATCTTGAATATTAGTTAAGTAGTTCTACTTTTGTTTAGAAAGAGTGAATTTTTTTTAGAATAAATACATATTTAATTAACAAAATAGTTAAAAAATAAATAATTTTGTTTAATATGGTTGACTTAATATGATAAAGGAAGTATTAACCCATCCAACCCGACAAATGCAATTGGAGTGCTTTTGATAATGTGAATCAGTGAATGCAATGCTCAAAATGCAATTTACCCTTGGCCATGGAATCAAATGTCGATAAATTTCCTACGAAATCATCGAAATATGTCTTTTTTTCAAGGGTCTAACATAGAAATTGACCGAATTTTTAATAGTAGCAAATTTCCTTCCGACATAACGAAATGTCGACCGAAATGACCGACATATGACCGAAATCCGACATTATGTCTTTTGTCCAAACAATTTCACTGAAATTTTTTATCTTTTTTAACAAGACAAAGCTTAGCTTTATCAGTAAGAAATTATATTTTTGCTCGATTTTAAATTTTTTTTTTCATAATAGACAATATTTTATTGTCATCTTTATTCTGAAGTATTGCTAAAATATTCCATCTTTTTCATATCAAACAAACAAAATCGAAATCTGACTGAAAATGATAATTTTCCATCGAAAAATATTGAAATTTGACCAAAAAACGAAATATTTCCATCGAAATTTGTCTTTTCATTTTACAATTTTTCCACTAACAAATTACCGAAAATTGAAAAAATTTCTTTTTTTGGCCGACCGACATGGACACCGAAAACGACATTTAAAACCTTACCCTTGGCAATGCTAGGCTTATTATTTTAAGTTTCCAAGATACATTTCCTAACCTAGATATTTCAGTTCTTCAAACTTTTTGTCAGTTTTTATGGGATATTTCAGTTATGTTATGCTTATTCTATTTGAGAATATATGTACTCTTTACCAATTTTTATATCGTGGGCTTGTATTTTATTTTGCTTAGATACCTCGTATGTTAACTAATTAAATGTGGGGATATGGGGGATGCAAGGGGCCTTTAGGCCCCCCTAAGGGTGTAAAACAGCCAGGTCAGACTAGGCCTAAAATACTTCAGGCCGAGCCAGGTCGAGCCAAGAGATGTCAAGCCCGGATGGGCTCGTCAGGCTAGGCCTCGGGCCAAGGGTCTGAGCCTGGTTTGGGTTTAAAATAAGGTTTTTAGTAAAAAAATATGTACATAGTGGGGTTTGAAGGCTCAACCTCTAAGAGGTTTAGAGAAGCCATAAACCACTGCACCATATTTTCTTAATGTTTAATGTACCCGGTCTTTATATATATAATAAGTACACAGTAAGTATGTCAGGCTCTTGGGCCGAGCTTTCGAGCTTCAGGCTCAAGGTGGTGGCCCGAGCCCGGCCTATGGTATGTTCGGGCTCGGGCCGGGTTCAAGCCGATGGGTTTTTTTTACACCCCTAGCCCCCCCCCCCCCTAAGAAACTAGGAAAATATAGTCAAAAGTCGAGGCGTTAGGACAATATAATCAAAAGTCCAGGTTTGTGCCTCGTGTAGGCGAAGGCACACCTATTGCACCTAGGCTGCGCATGATTCCTTTATAATTGTGATTAAATTCTCCTTTTTTCAAGCGCCAGTTTGGACCTCTCGGTTCCTTTTAAAGTTGAATCATTCCCATGGTTAGCACACTGTTATTAAAGGCGCACCTAGGCTCAAATAGGCTCACCCTCTGCGTCTCAAAAAGCACGAGGCCAGGCTCTATTAGAAAAGCGCGCGCCTAGGCTCCAGGCGCAAAAAAGGCGCGCCTAGTTGAACCATGTGCAATTATGTGCTTGCAATTGATATTTTTGACAATATGGTTAAGTTATTAAGTAGATTTGATTCATGATTACAGTAGTTTGAATATCGGTACATTGATTGAATATTATTTACATTCAAAATTATTTGTTATGCTTCTTAGGTAAGACCATATGAGCAATTGTGGGTTAGATTTGATGCCTTTGATATTATTTCAACTATTACAAGATTCCATAAGTTTCCTTTTCTTTCTCGATTTGCATATTTCATACTGATTTAGAAGCATGTGCACAAGCACATGGATGAAATAACACATTCAATCATTCACTATTTATTTTTTGTTTGCTATAATATCACATTTGATATCTTATAACTGGTTATTGAATTTGAACTATACATATTTGAAGATTAATATATTTTAAATGGCTTATTTAGAGCCGTAATTCAAACCAACAAGACTATAACATTTGTGTTGTTGCAACAACGATCTATCCAATTTATCTTGTTTTAAGATTCATATATATATATATATATATATATATATATATATATATATATATATATATATAGAGAGAGAGAGAGAGAGAGGGGCGTGCTAGGGTGCGTGCGGCGTCGCACCGCAGCCGTCTGATGCACCGCTGCGGTGCGTGCATCAGACGGCCGCGGTGCGACGCCGCACGCCGCATTTTAGCATCTCTCTCTCTCTCTCTCTCTCTCTCTATATATATATATATATATATATATATATATATATATATATATATATATATATATATATATGGAGTAGGCTACTTACCTACTCCATGGCCTAAATAGATGCCACATGACACTTTTTAATTGGGTATTTTGTGAATGTATGGTCAATCCATTATGGATAGATTAGGATTATGAAAAAAATTCCGAAGAAAAAAATCTAAATCAACCCGATCAAGTTGTAGCAAATTTAACGGTAAACTGTGCATCATAAAAATATTATTTTTTTGCATGCTAAAAATGCCACTTGGCATGTGTTTTTCTTAAATTTTTTTTTTTGACAATTGTTGGGAGCGGTGAACCTAAGTTGACAAAGTTTTAACTCCGGTTAAAAAGTGCCACGTGGCATCCATTTAACCCATGGAGTAGGTAAGTAGCCTACTCTATTGAGTAGGCTACGATTTCCCATATATATATATATGCGCTTTACTTCAATCAGGCGCGCGCCTTGAGTTGCTCCTTGCGCCTAGGCTCTAGGAGACATTTGCGCCTCATTTGCGCCTTGAGCCTTTCAGAACACTGGGTTAGCATTGACAAAAACTCACCATGTATAACCTGAGGGAGTGAATAACATGGTGCTCAGCAGAGCATTCTGTAATCTCTCAGTAGGTCCATTTCAAACACATTTAGGGAGTGAAATGTAAATTACATGGTACCAAATCTTTTGGAACAAGTTGAAAAATTCTTAAGGTTGACTAAAATGATGAGAAGAGACTTAGATCTGGCTGTAATGGCAAGAGGGAAATCCTACATTTTAATTGATAAGGAAAGACTCTAGGTCGCTGTAGTTTCTTCATTGGCGTTTTGGTAGTGCTGCATCACAGGAAACCTCACATCTGAAAAAATGGTTAGTCACAATTTAACAAGTCAGGGAGTCAACATGAAACAAACTCCAAGAATGAAGCAGCGAGCTTTGAGAGCTTGCTGAGTTGCAGCAATCTTTGTAACAAGGGGGAGAGTGGTGGGGGTTCCATTCAGTTCTTTTATTTGTTGAGCTATTTCAAGTTGCAACGGCCATGCAATCAATAGAAATCAATTAATCAATTGTTTGAACTTTGAAAACCAAAGATACATCTCAAACATGCATCTCATGCTAATAAATTGACTAGAATGCATGTAACAATCTAACATATGAACCGAGACCATTCACCACTTTAATATACGAAACAAATGCATGCAATTACTTTATGATTCATACAAAATTCGAAGTGGATAGACTTCTAAGTGGATCTAATTATTACCATCATAATTGGTTAGAGCGGTCTGCCATTTGATGTTATTTTTGCACATATGTTTTGTTGTGATTTTAGATTTGATAAGATTGTGAAACAAAATATTGAAATGCAACCGAGCTAAAGAAGAAAGCAAATTACTTGATAAATTTGTGATCTCCTTATTGTAACATTTATCGGTATTGTTCAGTTACATTTTCTTATGATCTGCTGCAGGTTATTAAACAATAATGAATTGGAAGGGCAAGTACCGGAAAAACTTTATTCAATTGGTGTACATGGTGGAGCAATAGAGTATGCTATCCTTTAATGCTCATAGGTTTTAAAAATTTCAGCAAAGCTGCAACTCACAACAAATTTTCTTCCTTGTAGCATGATACGCATTTTCTTTACTCATCTTTCTTTCATTTTGTGATAAGACATGTTTATAATGCTTGGATTGTGAAAGTAAGATAGTTGGTTGCTTTCCCAGTGTTCACTGTTCAGATGTAGGTTAATTTTTTGTGTGAGTTCCGAAACATTAGGGGGGACTGAATGAAGTGACCTGTTGCTGGTCCACGTTGAAATCTGATCTGTCCATATTATTAACCTCAGTGAAGTGCGGAGCATCTTTATGCATTTGAGCTAACTATGGGGAATTCTTTGTCTATAATTAGATTCAGAGATGTGCAATGCATGAAGGCAGTAAGGAATATAGCAAACATATAACCTTTCTTCTCGTGTTTGAGTCAACAATGAGGTATATATGAGTTGTATGTATTGTACCTGGCATGAAGGCAACAGGCTTGAAGGCCTCATAAATTAATTTAAAATAGTAGCAATTAGACCCTATAACTGGCACAATCAATTCTAAGGTTTGATTTGTTGTTGCCCCACGGTCGCAGCAGACCTATTATAAATATTAAGCTCCTTAAGCTATGGAGGGTTCTAATGAATAGGGGAAATTTCACTGAATTAAATTAAAAATTGGGCATTGAGTGAATGCCAAGAGAAGTCCTGCATTTTTGTGAGGCATGCCCCCCCCCCCCCCCCCCCCCCCCCCCCCTTTCTCCTTTTTTTTTTGTTAACCCTGCGTTTGGCGTTCCTTGTTGATGGCATCAGTGCAATCGGCCTGGCTTCAAATGGCCAAAAATAAGCCACCAAAATCTTTGAAGTAGCTGAAAATTAATGCAGAAGGTAAAAGTAAAATGATTTACAGCTCTTTGCGTGACTTGTGTAGTAGTGTATTAGCCCGAGGTAGGAATATCGGTTGCATGTTGGTAAAGTTAGTCCTTCGAAATCATTATCAATAGAAAAAGCAGGCCTAGGTCTAGATGTTGACACACATTAATTGCATAGAGGCACCTAAATTTTCCATAATTGTAGAAAACCACCTCCATTATCACTATTTGTAAATCTACATCTATATATTATTTATAAAATTATTAAAGAAACACTTATTTTTAAAATTATACAAATGCCCTCACATGCCCTCACCTTCAATCTTGACCAACAACAATCATCTTTGGGCTCGTTCCACTGCTCTCCTATCTCACCTCTACCCATCATGCCCTTTTTGTACGTTTAAGATGTGTGGGGCGGGAGAGTGTACCAATGCTCCACCGGGTACCAACCAAGCCGATTATCCTGGAGACAACACCAAATTTTTCTTTTTATGGTGCACACAAAACTTGGGCTATATCCATTGGACCTAATCTTGTTGTAGCATTTTATTGTAAAGCATACTGAGCTTACATTAAGAGCCAAAGCTCTTCAAAAAGTAAATCTTCCATGTAGAGACAAATTCTTCAAGAGATAACCATCTCTTTTGACCGTATGCCATACTTCCATGCTCTGGTCCATTCGACCATCTCTAGTCTGGTCCATATCCCGCCAACAATACCTTGTCGAACACCACTGCCAGTGCTCCATGTTCGACGCCCTCACCCCATCAGTCCATTATGCTGCCAATCAACGATGTGTCAATGTGTAATACTTGCTTTGGACCAATTTAGTCATTTCAGGTCCGATTCAGGTGCTTTGGATGAATCGGATTCGAATCGTACCCAATTGGCAAATAAGCCTCCGATGCGTCATCGTGACCTGTTTGGAGTTTGAATGACTGAAACCCGAAACTTTTCAGATGACCGATTCAGGTTCGGCCAAATCCTCGAACCATGTTGTATTTTAATAACATATGTGTTTGTGGCATACCCACGTGACCATGCCCACCCACCACACCTATTATCAATTTTCTGTCCATCAAAAAATTAAATACAGAGAAATAAATGCAACATAATGCATGACCAAGAATTGGGAGATCACAATTTTCTTATGGAAATTGCAGTTTTCAATGTTTCTCTTGTATGACTTTGTGCCTTTTCCAGTCTTTCAGGTAACAAAGGCCTATGTGGTGTGCCTTCTCTGCCTGATTGTTCTTTCTTCTGGGAAAAAGGAAATTTATCCAGTCATGGCAAAATTGCAATTGGTCTATCATGTGGTGGTGTTCTCATTGTGCTAATCCTGATGATTTACATATTCTGCATAAGAAGGGGAAGAAATGACTATGATTTTGCTCTTCCTCAAGATTTGATATGTGAGTATGATTATGAAACATGACTCCTAGTTTCTCAAGTTTTCTGTTGCTCTTTGATTAGTTTGCTTAGTAATATTGTTTGTCTTGATAATGTAGCTTCTATTCGATTGTCACTTAAGTTGTTCGTAATGTGAAAGGATTATTACTCAGAATATGAGATTAATAAAGGAAAATTTGGTAAGAAGGGACTTAAGATTTCTTTGGAATGGTTAAACCAAAGGAGGGGAATACATAAGAAAACATGGTTGGGGTTTGTGATTGGTTTCAAATATATGTGATTAGCTAATGGAAGGAAAATGAAAAGGAAATGAAATGTGAATAGATGTAGAGTGAATTTGTCAGAGAAGATGAACTTCATTGAAGAGATATCAGAGGAAAATGATTGAGACGTACACCTGTCCTTCAATTCTACAATTGAATTTTTTATTTGTAACTTAAACTGTAAAAAATTAGTAATTAATCCTAGTCAAGTGATTAGGGGTAAGTTAGTTGGGTCTGAGTCACCCGTTCTCAAGCCTTGATTACTAGAATACAAACATGGATGGCAAATTGAGAAACTTGGCCACATGGTTGGCATCCTAAGAAAAATAGAATAGATATGAGAAATTTAATAATTATAGTAATAAGCTTATATTAGTAATACAAAGAAATATTAGTTTTATCTAAGTAAATAGATCAAGATTCTAGAATGGATGGAGCATCATAAATTGTTATGAACATCTGATGCATGCTAGCTAAAAGGGTTCATGGTTTGGATTAATGAAATGCCATGAATCAAAGCATGATATTACAAAAGCTTCCTCTTACTAATCACCTAAGAAGAAATCAACTTACTGATATAAACTTCGCAATTATATCTATTTCCATATATCTGACTTTTTGAAATGGCATGGAAAGTCTTTTCATTCATATATGTAATGAAACCATTCTATAACCTATAAAAGATAGTACTATTTCAAACAATCATAGGTGTCAGTAATCCAAGTAATTATTGAATGTTTAAATGTCCTAAGTTCTCTGTTCTCCAAATAAAACATTTCTACACAACTATAATAGGAATTCAAAATTCAAAATTTTGTAGTCGAAAATATCCAAACTTTTGAATAACCCTGAATGAGCAACAAAGTTAAAGAATTTAATTGTAAAGGAATTGTGAAACTAATTTTCTCCCATGTATAAAAAAAATTCTAAAAGACAAATAACAACACAAACCACTCTTAACAAAAGTTAACTAAATGTCTAACAAATTTATAAGGAATATGACTTGGGCCTATAGCTTCTTCCATGTACATAAATACTTTTAAATTTAAAAGGAAGGTTGAGAACCTTCTAATAATGACATGTTTAAGTATTTATGTTAAATGCAGTCATGTAGAGTATATACGATTATTATCTGGAAGTTGAAAGAAATTATATTAAATCAACTATATGCTTGACTTGGTTGAAAACACGGTTTTAAACTTCGATTTTGTGTCTGATTTCAATCAAGGTCTAAATCGAAATTTTGATCGAATTGGTGAAAACAAATTCGAAATGGCCCAAAAAGATTTTTTTTTAAAAAAAAATTAAATTAAAGTCTTTATAATTGTGCATACATATTTACTTAAATTGTTTGATGAAAACACACATCAAAGCATGAATTATATAAATTTACATTGTTGACATCACAAAGTAGACAATCATTCATTTTCGTTCGTTTAAGTCAACTCTTCTTCGCTCGTCCAATTGAACTCATCATTAGCCCCTGATACTCCAGTACCACTGTAACCTCTGACTAACAGAGCAAGTCAACTGCCAGTGTAACTGGGTCCAAACTGTGCTGGCATCCAGTCTTTCTCAGGTCTCAACTTGCTCTCGCTGGGTCCGTCTCGAATTCTCTTTTGTCTCGATATCTAGACGGTACTTTATATCATCATCTGGTTCTGAACGACCCCTGGTGGAGTGAGTCTGAATCTGTCCCTTCTTTTTCGATGGCCTAGGGTCCGAATCTGAACTCTTTCATATTCCCCGCTTCTTGATAAAGTGTGCATAGCTATTTTGACCTCAGTCAGGGCATTCAAGCACTCTGCTACATCGGAGAAGAAGTTGGCAAGGTGTTGTTTTAGCTATGTAACACCTTCACTTCCAATCCATTTGTCACAGTATCTATATTGTGACTTCTGCTTTTTTGCGTCCAAGGAAAACCCGTGTTGTCAACCTACGTCTTTTGACCTCGAATCTTTATGGGGGGGAGACTGTGAGGCCGTGAGGTCATCTGTAAAAAAAAATAAAAAAAATTAATACATATTAATTTCTAAGTATTTATAATTTATAAATGCATATTAATTTACAAGTTTTTGTATTTGGCGATAGATCTGACGAATCTAGCAGTAAGATCTGGCGAATACGGTGAGGTTCGACGATGATTTTTAGTAAATCTGGCAAATCCGATGAGCTCCAACAGTGAAATCCGACGAGGCCGGCATCGAATTCCGGTGACTCCGGTGAGGTCCGATGTCAGATTTCAGTAAACTTCGGTGACTCCGGCTCTCCGGCGGTGAGATCCGACGAGGTTTCAACGGTTCGATTGAAATCCACAAAGTTGGGTGGTTTCAATTGAAACTTGATGGATGCATTGCGTGCTGAGTTTGGCTTCGGACGATAAGCAGCAAGTGAGCTAGAACCAAACATGCGAAAGTAACAGCGAATAGGATGCACGCGATGCGTGGTGAAGGCAACAGAGAAGAGGATGCACCCGGGTGGGTTGGCTATCATCTGGCTGGCTACAATAGTGGGCGTCATTGCATCTAGACGGACGGACCTCACGGTGGTTGTCGACGGCAAAAAATGGGCAGCGATGTGTCGCCAGAGAGGTGAGGATGATGGTGAAGCGATGCAGGTGAATGGGCAGCCCTCAAGAAGATTGTTTTTCCAAGCTCTAGCTCCGATAACATGATAGACCATGGGGAGCAAGGAAAGCTTGCATGCATTGGGCTCTTAGACCAAACATAAAGAATATTCAGCCCAGGTGTTCAACATTGGTGAGGATACCACTAGATAAAATAACAAAGAAAACAACATATATATACAATACATCCAACACTAATTGACCTAATTGTGGGAAGACATACCCATTTTGTTAGTATGCGGAGCATGTACAACAACATTGACACATAAACCTTAGGTACAAAATAATCCTCAATTGAATTATTTTATAGGGGGAATTAGCAAGAAACCCATCTTAGGAGATGGTTTCGAGCTGCAGTCTCGACAGCATTTTCATTTGAGCTCAAACCCCTATGGACGAAAATGCCTGTCATCCCACTTCTAATTTATGTTTGCTGCCATCATCTCGCCGTTGAAGCTCCTCCTAAACAAACCCCCCCCCCCCCCCCCCCCTCGTCGCCGAACCTAGCCGAACCCCCCACCACCGCCGCTATCGTTGTTGAACCTAACCGAACCCCGCCACCTAATATACAGGCCATGGGATGAACCCTAAACCTAAAAACCCCACCAAAATCAATCCCAACCGCCGTTGTTGCCGCCACTCGCACCCGCCGCCGTCGCCTCCACTGCTCACTGCTCGTAGTCGGATCTGCCTCCGCCGCTCACCTCCGCTCGCAATCGCCTCCGTCTCTGCCCCCTGCAGTCGGATCCGCTTCCGCTGGACCAGGCGACTGAGCTGCCATAGTCAATCGAGTGCAGGAGAGGGGGTGAGCGTGGTCCGGGGATTTAAAAAAATGGGAATAGTTTCTCCTAATGTTGGGTTGGTTAGAGGGGCTGGAGCTCAAATGAAAAGTTTCAGTGGGTTTATCCTAATGTTGGGTTGGTTAGAGGGGTCTTAGGCTAATAACCCCTTATTTTAAACACCAAACTGAAAGTGCTACTCATTTTTTAGGAATCACAATTGTAAGAAGAAAATCATCGGCAAGTCACTCTAAGAAATTTCGAATGTTCAAAACACAGTTCAAAACTAAAAACTACATGTGCAATTGCGAGTTCGGATCCTGATATAAACTGTCTTTCGGTGCATTACATTTGCATTTTGGTTATCCAAGGAGAGGTTTCTAGTGTCCAATGAGTGGTTTTGAACTATTATGTTGAAGTTTGTCCAAATGAGTGGTGTCCAATTCGTTGAGGTTTGATTTAGGTTGCATGCTGGTCCGAAAGCATTCTCAAATTTCGGTGGGTCATACCTTTTTCCATAAGTCAAAGTTGGTATATAACACGGAACTCTGACTCGACTCGAAAGTCGGCCGACTCGGCCTGAATTTTAGAACAATGGTTATAACTGGGTGTCCTACATGATTGCAGCATCATGAACACTACAGCATTGCTTTGTGCTCTAGTATTTGTATTTCCCGCTTCGTAAGATATATGTTGGCTAAATCAGAATATTAAACCTCACTTCACCTCTTTTATCTTGTCTAACTCTGCCCCTCCTTGTGCTGTATCAGCAATTGCAGCGAAAAGGAATAGGTACCAACGGCAGTCGTCGTTGATGCTTCTTGAGATGGAGACACAAAGTCCAAATGGATTCCCGAGTCCTCTTCAGCACTCCTGAAGGGAAGAGGCAAAAAAGATGTGTTGCTCTCCGGATATTGAAAGGGTTGATCGGGTCGCTTCATCTTCCAATCAATGGCTCTTGATTCAAAAGCTAGGGAATTTTTCATGGTTGATTTGGTGGCAACGGATACATCCAATCGCCTCGAGCGTACCAGAAGATTTTAGACATGCTTGCTGTTAAAATATCAAGTTCTGGCCATTTCTGTGCGGTGATCGGCCAAGGGGAAAAGTGACTGGTCCTAAGATACATGTATATTTATAGGGATGTGATCTTTTGGCAGAGATAGCAGCTAAATTTTGCCTATGGTTCTTGTCTATTATTTGTATTGTTGAGCAACTCGTGGTGTTCTTGGTCAATTGAAATGTATCTGTGGATCTCTAAGTAACATCTGTTCCTTTCTGTATGTTAATGGATAGTCCCACATCGGTAAGCGAGGCACCCATCACCCACTGTGGACCTCTCCTTAAAACCCGGGCTTTGAGGTGCGAGGGTATCTAACATAGTATCAGAGCTAGCCTGTCTCCTACTCTCGCTCCAGGTGCTACCCACCGGTCATGCCTTGTCACGCGTGCTCCGTATGAGGGGGAGTGTTAACAGATAGTCTCGCATCGGTAAGAGAGGCACTCATCACCCGCTTAATATACCCGCTGTGGACCTTCCCTTAAAACTCGGGTTTTGAGGTGCGAGGGTATCTAACATGGTATCAGAGCTAGTCTGCTCTCGCTCCGGGTGCTCCCCACCGATTGTGCCTTGTCACGTGTGTTCCGCTTGAAGGGAAGTGTTAACAGATAGTCCCACATCGATAAGGGAGGCACCCATCACCCGCTTAATATATCCGCTGTGGACCTCCCCTTAAAACCCAGGTTTTGAGGTGCGAGGGTATCTAACACTGTACACCAAAGATGGAATGACTGCTCGGTAAAAACTCAGTCACGGTGCTGAATTCAGCTGAGTCTAGATAATACAGGAGAGTTGAGCTATGCATCCAATCACAGCATGGATAAATGATTTTTTCTCCAATTTTTTTTTCTCGTTTTTTGGTACTTTTTTAGATATTTTAGAAATGATTTTGAGGGGAAGCCGAATTTTTTCATATGGAGCTCGGACGATAGCACGGAGAAGCCACTTACCACAAAATAGTTAGGACTTTAACCTATTGGAGTGGGATGTTGGGTGTTTGGCTCCCTACTCTGGCGAAAGGAGCCGGAGTAGGGAGCTCGTTGGAGATGGTGTTGGTGTAACAAAACAAACACAAACTGTATGGCCATTATTGCAACAATCCCTAAGGGGGTAAAAGTGTATTTACCGTAAAAACTTCAGGGCCGGCTATTTGTAGCACAGATTTTACTATGGGCTTTCAGGCTCAACTGCATAAGTTGCCCCCGCTCTTGGGCCAACCCCATTCTTGGGGCAGCCCGGCCCACTCCCTCTCCCCACAGCCGCACGTATCGAACCAATGCAGGATGCCGTCCATCGATCGTACCTGCAGTCCAGTCCAAACAACCCCCACCGCAGCCACCCCTTCTTCCTCGTCCTCATCCACCTGTTGGGACTATGTGTGTCACCCCTTTTGGCCATTGCCCCATGGTCCCATCTCATTGTCCTTCCTCCTTCCGCTTACACTCGGTCTTTGTAGGTCGGGTCCTTCTACTGTGCATTAGGCTGTGAGAGATTAAGTGCATCCACAACCAATTCGGCTACTAGGAGGTCGAGTGATCAATGGTCGCCGAATGGATTGTGGATGGATAGGAAAGGGCCCGACTTGCAAAGACCAAGTGTAGGAAGGAAGAGGGAGGAGGAAGGAGGGGGCAGTGGTGGTGGATTGGATGGGACTACTGTGGCTGCGGGGCGGCGGACGGTGACCTGCACAAGTGTGGCTGGAAGGGAGGAGTGGGCTACCCCCAAAATAGGGTTGCGCTCAGAAAAGGGGCAACTTACACAGTTGCCCCTGAAAATTGTGCCGCCACTAGTAAAATGTGTGCTGTAAAAAGTCGGACCCAAAAACTTCTCCAACACTTGGGACTATGATCCCTTGCAATATGTGTGAAATGGCCTCAAATACAAGTGACTTCATTCCATCGAGAGTGATATGGAAAGCGAAGACCCTATGAAGGTGAAGATTTTCTCCCTCCTGATCTCCAGGAATAAAATTCTAACAAAGGTAAACTTGTTGAGGAGGAACCAACAAGTATCAGAGTCATCATATTCCTTCTGCCTTACTGAGGATGAGACTGCTTCCTACCTTCTGATCAGCTGCCCATTAGCGAAAAGGATTTGGGATCACTTCAAGAGTAAATGTGGCATTAGCTCCCATCTGAGGAATCTAAAAGCGTTATGGTCCTCGTGGAGGAGAAGGAAGGTGTGCAGATCTGTTAAATCTACTTGGGATATTTTGGCGATGGCCATTATGTAGGTACTTTGGCTTGAGAGGAGCAACAGAATCTTCAATAGCAAGGTCGCGGCAGACGAAGAGCTAAGGAGATCAATGGTGTTGATTTTTAAATTGCGGATCATCCCTTGGGTTGGATCCTTTAGTGAGGAGACTCGGGATTTATGTAACATCCTTGTAACCTGACTTCTCTTTCTAATATAATCTGGTCAGGGGTTGCCTAACCCTCCATCCAAATGTGAGAAATGACTCTCCAAGAATCACTTGCACTACAAATTAATGGGAAAGATGTTTTTCTTGCAGCATGTGCAATGTGCCACACAACTCTTTCTTTCCATATTCATAATATATAAAACCAGTAAGAAACCCGAGCAATACCTGGATGAGCTTGATGCACACAATTTGGCACAAACATTACAACCGTCGAAAGAAGTGTACAATTTGGAGTGAGTGTGATTCACTTGTCGGGATGTGATTCACTTATTAGAAAGAGATATAGTAGTAAGGATTTTCCTAATTGACATCAAATGACCATTGAATATGTATTTAAGAGGATTTATGAGAAATAGCCGTGTTCACACACGGGATCAGGATTATGGCTCTTCAAAAGTGGCCCACATGTCAAAACATGAAAGAGAGAGCTCCATTTTAGTATTATACTAGTAAGAAACCCAGGCAATGCCCAAAGTGGCCCACGTGTTCGCTCGTTTGGTTGTGATTCACTTGTTAGAGAGAGAAAGAGAGAAGATCCTAATGATTTTTCTAATTAACATCAAATGACCATTGAATTTCATTGAATATGTATTTATAGTCTTTATAGTGGGTTTTAATAGGATTTATGAGAGAAAGTCATGTTCACACACTGGAAAAGGATTCTAGCTCGCCATGTGTCACAACACGGGAGAGGGCTTCGCTCAGCCTTCCGATGAGAAATACATGGCCCCTAACCGTAGCATGTGAGTTGCTCCCTAGAGAAAATCAAATAAAAAATAAATGAATGATACTAATTAATGCAGCGTTTAATGAGATCGTAATTTCTATACGTTCACATTGAAGGGTAGAGGTTACACATTTTCGTTTACGTGGTTGCCACGTATATGTCACAACCTCTTTGTGATGCATTTTAGTATTATACTAGTGTGACTTCCGTGCGAGGCCTAAACTTTGCTCAACCCTCCGGTTAGAAACACATAGCCTCCAATAGTTGCATGTGCATCGCTCCTTAGAGAAAACAAAATAAAAATAAATAAATACTATTAATAAATGCAACTTTTAATGTGGTCGTAATTTCTATGTGTTCACATTGAAGGGTAATGATTCTACATTTTCAAGGTTACTTGCCATGTGTCACAACTTCTTTGCTAGGCTTCCATTTTAGTATTAGACTACTAGTAAGAAACCCGGGCAATGCCCGGCTGAACTTGATGCATGCCATTTGGCACAGACGACGTCGCAATGTTCGAAGAAATGTGAAATCTAAAATGAATGTGATTTACTTGTTTTATATATATATATATATATATATATATATATATATATATATATATATATATCAAATGACCATTAATGATCCGTTCATTTCACAAGTAAAAGATCACCTAGAAAACAACATATTACACATGCAATTGATGTCCCAGAGAAAAATTTTTGTTATTCTTTTGAACTGGAGAAATTCAATAATTTTTTCCTGGGATATCAATTTCAAGTGTTCTTTTTGACCCTGGAAAAATTAAAATATAAAAATTTTATTCTGCTCTAGCGAAAAATATGGAACAATATATTTCTTTGGGATTCAACTTCAAATGTGGAGTTGTTACACATTGCCAACACGGCTTTCAAACAACATCAATGGCCACCAAGCCCAACAAGACTAAAAATTATACTGATCATACAAGACTAACAATCATCAAAACATTAGACTGATCATTCAAGACTAATTTAGAATATTATGACCATATTAATCAATCAAAATAAAAATCTAACTTACGTTATACATCAGTATTAAAAATACGTAAACCAATCCAAAGAAGCACTTAAGTAATTACAAAAAAAAAATTCAAATCATAAAGAAGTCAATCAGGACGAAAGACACTTTATCAGCCATGCCCTTCGGATGCCCTCTGGTAACGCCATTAAGAAGTCCGCCTTTTTGGAGTCCAGTGATAGAAAGTGAGCCGCGTTCACACAGAAGAAGGATTATGGCTCTTTAAAAGATGTCCATGTGTCACAACATGGGAGAGAGGCTTCCATTAAATTAGATAGAAAAATTCTACTCGGGCAATGTCCGGATGAACTTGATGCATGCCACTTAACATAGACGACATCACAACCATCCGAAGAAATGTGCAATATGGAGTGAGTGTGATTCACTCATCAGGGTGCAAATCACTTGTGTGAGAGAGAGTACTAAATCTTTCAGAGAAAGAGAGTACTAATGATTTTCCTAATTAACATCAAATGACCATTAAATGAGTATTTATCATCTTTATAGAAGATTTTTTATGAGCGAGAGCCACACACATAGGAGAAGAATTTTGGCTCTTCAAAAAAGGTCCACGTGTTACATCAAGAAAGAGAGGCTTCCATTTTAATATTATACTAGTAAGAAACCCGAGCAATGCCCGAATGTGCTTGATGCACGCCATTTGACAAAGATGACATCGCAACTGTTTGAAGAAGTGTGAAATCTGAAGTGAGTGTGATTCACTAGTTAGAGAGAGAGAGAGAGAGAGATTAACATCAAATGACCATTAAATGCCATTGAATGGAAATTTGTCATCTTTATGGTAGGTTTTTAAATGGATTTAAAAGAGAGTCGTATTCACAGATGGAAGAAGAATTCTAGCTCTTTCAAAGATGTCCACGTGTCACAACACAAGAGAGAGGCTTCCATTTTAGTATAGATATATAGACTAGTAAGAAACCCGGGCAATGCCTAAATGTGCTTGATGCACGCCATTTGGCAAAGACATCGCAACTGTTCGAAGAAGTGTGAAATGTGAAGTGAGTGATTCACTTGTTAGAGAGAGAGAGAGATAGATTAACATCAAATGACTATTAAATGTCATTGAATGAAAATTTATCATCTTTATGGTAGGTTTTTAAATAGATTTAAGAGAGAGCCGTGTCCACACACGGAAGAAGAATTCTTGCTCTTTAAAAGACGTCCAAGTGTCACAACACAGGAGAGAGGCTTCCATTTTAGTATAGACTAGTAAGAAACCCAGGCAATGCCCGAATGTGTTTGATGTACGCCATTTGGCAAAGATGACATCACAATTGTTCGAAGAAGTGTAAAATTTGAAGTGAGTGTGATTCACTTGTTAAAGAAAGAGAGATTAACATCAAATGACCATTAAAAATCATTGAATAAAAATTTATCATCTTTATGGCAGGTTTTTAAATGGATTTAAAAAGGAGCCGTGTTCACACATGGAAGAAGAATTCTAACTTTTTAAAAGACGTCCACGTGTCACAACACGGGAGAGAGGCTTCCATTTTAGTATATAGTATAGATACTAGTAAGAAACCCAGGCAATACCCGAAAGTGCTTGATGCACGCGATTTGACAAAGACGACATCGCAACTATTCGAAGAAGTGTGAAATCTGAAGTGAGTGTGATTCACTTGTTAGAGAGAGAGAGAGAGAGAGAGAGAGAGAGAGAGAGAGAGAGAGAGAGAGAGAGAGAGAGAGAGAGAGAAAGAGAGATTAACATCAAATGACCATTAAATGCCATTGAATGAAAATTGGTCATCTTTGTGGTAGGTTTTTAAATGGATTTAAAAGAGAGCCGCGTTCACACACAGAAGAAGAATTCTTGCTATTTAAAAGACGTCCACGTGTCACAACACAAGAGAGAGGCTTCCATTTTAGTATAGATATATAGATATTATTAGATTAGATAAGAAAAATTCTATGGTACACACTTCGGCACCTTACCCACAAAGTCATAAGGATCATCCGATGGCCTTACGGTTTATCACAGTCATCCACCTAGAGTTCATCCCATGGCCCCTAGAATAATGCTCCCACCACTATGTTGCAAGCAAAATGCAACCCAACAAGTCTTGAATACCTTGCGAGTTGCGACCATGATCTCCCTGCAACACATGCAATGTCTCAAAGAAAGAAAATGACATCGTCGAGATCTTCGACGTATCTCCTCCGGGGAGCGCCAAGGTACATGACGTCCACATGTCGTGCGGTGACTTCGTGTCGACGCCCCCCGGTCAACCCAATGGTCTTCAGGCGCCTCCAGCAGGGTGACTGCCTCGTGCTAGACGGGAAGCCGATGGTGCCAAGCCAATTCCTCTCCTTTGGGTACACTACCAAAGGCGTGCAGTACCCTCTGCAAGTTTCATCTCTCAAGTGCCTCTGATGGAGTCCCTGATGATTATGCTTCTTTAATTAAGTAGTGCTTGTCTTTTGTTGAGTTCCATTAGTGGAATTACGAAGGAACTAAATAAAATTGATCTATATCAAATTAAGTTTTTACTCAATTTTTTTTAGGGTACTTTTCAACAAGTCCATTTTAGGAGATCGGTTTTAGCTGAAGGAACGACAAGGTTCACTTTGATGAAAAGTCCCTGTGGACAAAAATACCTCTCACAGAACTTCAAATTTAGATTTCATACCACTCCTTTATAAAACAGACCCTAACCCTAAACCTTATGATCTATAGGCCATGAGATGAACCCTGGACCTAGAAATCTTAAACCTGACCCATCTACAGCTCGACGCCATTGCTTGAGCCCACTATCGAGCTGCCACCCAATCTGCTGCTCGTGGCTGCCTCAACCACCGTTGCTCGCACCCCACCCCTGCCATTGATGCTCGAGAGAGGAGGGAGAAAGGAGAGGCAGGTGAGGGTCATTTCAAGATATATAAAAAAAATTCAGTATAACTGAAATTTAATCCCAGACTTTAGGCTAATCTTATCTTATGTGCGTCCATTAGGCTAATCGCATCTCCTGTCAGTGACCATAGGTAAATTAACCCCCCCCCCCCCCCCCCTTTTTTTTTTTTTTACTCAAATCTGAGTAAAGATATGGGAGAGTATTGGGTATGGCTCCACCCCACTATGAAAGACCTGAAGAGGGAAAAATACCCATACACAATTTAGAAATTAAGATGTTGAGAGGGAAAAATACCCTCACACAATTTTAGAAATTACGATTTGATCCGTTCACAAGTAAATCAGCTTTTAGATTTTCAACGAAAGGTACCTGAAGGGGTCTAGTTTTTAATTACCCAATTAAGCAAGGTGGGACTGCAATACCAAGCACTTGCTAATGGCCTCAGAGAAAAGGGAGTGCATGATTTCCTTACACAGAGGAGTATATACAGAATGGAAAGCAACCCATCCTACTACGATTGATCAACCTGAAACAGAAAGGGCGTATAGTCCCAACACACACTTCAGCATGGGAGGGGTGTTCTATTTGCATCCAGAGGGCAACAAAATCAATATCTCCGCCCAGATTCCAACGCGTCCAGGATCGGGTTTGTATCTCTCATGCCGATCCCACCACGGCTACCCTCGGACGACGAAACGGTTTCCATCTCCGATGGTCTTGAACTCAGAGGATTCACGGTGGAGGTCACCTGAACGTTACTGCGTGTATCCGCCAGCATCTGGAAGTAGGCATGAGGCCCCCAACCTGCAATGAACAGGCACAAGTTCAGAAACCTCGCAGGCTACGGATGTCCCACAACTCAGCACAAAGTATGAAAATAGCAGTGGTGTGATTGATGGTTGGTGGGGTTATTATTTCATTATATATATTGGAGAATTAACATATGTGATCCTCGGATTTTCCTCTGTACCCCCAAGTTCACTTTTCTCAGTTCAGCTGTGCCCTGGATAGTGATGAAACGGACGGGCTTTTGACCTGTCTTGGCACCCGAGAGGGTGGTAAGTGAGTTAAGGAAACGGAGTTCCAGTTCATCATGGATTCCAAGGTTCTATCTCGGCAAAATCAACCAGGTTAATCGTGATTTTTTTTTTTTGTGTGTGTGTGTGTGTGGTGTGGGGAGGGGGGGTTGAGGCCAATATTCAATACACTATTTCTATCAACATTAATGGAAAGCTCTAGAGGCATTCCCTTTCACACCATGTCTCACTCGAATGACCGCTAGTGAGTTCCATTCCCTTTAAAGTAGATTTAATATTTTCTATTATTATCTTTGCTTAAAGGAGAAGAAAGATTTACCTATACAAGAAAAGGGATGTAATAGTTTATTTTCAGCTTTTTAATAAGTAAAATATTCTCTGGCATAATATTTATCATTTGGCCAGTTTTTATTAATTTCAAAACCAATTATTGAATTTTTGTTTCTTCTTCCGTCTCCTCTAAGTTGTATGTTGATCGATTTAAATTGATTCATCAACTCGGATCAATGCCGCCATCATCCATGCCATCCAACTGACCTTGAGATCATTTTGGATGCATCCCTTGTTAATGGATCAATAAAGCACATCAAGTTTTATATTTCTTTATATTTTCTTTAAGCATCAAATATGCCACTTCTAGATAATAGTCAAATATGTCTCCCCTTCATCCAACCCTACCATTAGTACAGAAGATGTCACCACTTGTAACATCCTTTTATCAACAACAATTTCAATATACCGAGAATTGTTCCACGGCAACGATACTGCCATAAAAGCAGTAAAATGGAGTTGATGATGATAGCACTTTAGTTTGAGGAATAATAATTAGACATTCATTTTCAAATATATATTTTCTTAGGGGCTCATCTATTGTAGCACAAGAAACCATGACTTGCCCCGTTACTAGGAAATCATAGAGTATACTTTGCATTCTAGAATATGGATTTGATAGTAGGAAGAACAACGAAGTAAATGTTTAAGAGAAGTACCGTCTACGTGATAAGGCGGAGGGAAGAATTGCAGATAACAAAATGAAGCAACTATTAATCCTGCACAAAAGAACAAGTTCTCATCACACTTATACAACTATGTAGGTGTCTCAAATAAACTTCCAGATAAACCATACATAACTATAAACGCCTAAAAAAAACAAACCTAAAAAACCACCAGCAAATACATCTTGCCAATGATGCCAATAATCATCAACTCGAGAAATTGCCACAAGAGATGCAGCAAGCAAAGGAAGAAACACGATGCAGAGTTTAGCGATATGGCCCTTGCGGTCAAAAACTTTGATCTTCCCTGATAGATACCATGCAAGAAAGCTTAGACCTGCAAAGGACCCTGCATATTGATAGAACAAAACCCATGAGGAAAGAACACTCGTCAACATTGCTCGAGAGAAAGAACAATGTAGAAACCGGAAACAAAAATGCTTCAATATTATCTCATCAAGTTGAAACAATTGTAAACTGATTTGACCAGTCGTAATGTCCTCATTCATGCTACCAAGTAAGCATAATGAATAAAAATTAGATTACCACGGAAATCACTTCTTGATGATTCATCCCCTGCTAGATGCAATGAAGATAAATATTAACCTTAACATCATCCAGGCACAGGCAAGCTTTCAAAGTCCCCACTAATTATCTAGAAACTAAGTCATAAGTAGTTCAGTGTGCAACAATGCATTCAGATGCTAGATAAACAAATATTATAAAGTTATGAGTTTAATGATATTAAGTATGTGTTGAATCATATGCCCCGAAAGCTACATTTTTCATTAATGGAACTCACAGATTGATGTTCATGGTACAATCCATGTATTAACATGGTAGGGTATTATTTGTTACACACTTAGCAGGAGCGGAAGAGGGTGCTGGATTAGTGGAGAGTCCATTTACAAAATGTCAAAGTGCTTGGAAGACCTACGGATATCTATACAAAATATATTTTCATGTCCCTATATACATAACCAATATTTAATACCAGCTATGGTGTCCAAAAGTGGGTTAAATACATTTTTTGCACTTAAAATATGTACATCGGCAGTCAACTTAATGTCTTATAAAATTTATGTCGATATTTCATATTAAATCGAACTAGAATAAAATGAAAAGGGTGTAATATAATAAGAATTCTCTCTTATTGCACTTAAAACTGAAATAAAGTGATCTAAATGCACATGTATAACACGTTATTGTCATTTTGAATATCGAATACATATAGTCCAACCTCACATATGGTGACTCCATGTCAAGTTTCAAGCTCTAACTCACCTTTGATTTTTTGGCATTCTTCATGGAGTGAATAATCTAGTTGGCTAAGACCCAGCAATCTACAATCTGCCCTCCCTGACAAAGGCCCCTTGACTCTTTGAAATAATCTTTGGAAGGCAATCGTTGGCCATGATTTTGCCAATAATCTAGTAAACTGTCTTACACAAACAACTCCGCCTGAGCTCAATGGATCGGGTTTCCTGTTCCACCTTGGGAAATAGGACAATTAAGGTAGCATTGATTTCCCTAAGTATTCTCCCTTTTTTTAAAAAGTGTTGGTAGTCCCAAAACTTAAAAAGAAAAAGAAGTTAAGGAAACCATCATGAGAAACTTGCTAAAGAAGAACTTGTTCATATGCACATTAGTATGAAATCCATTCCATGCTAGGTCATTTTCTCATTAATTTTCTTAAAATCAAAGTAGGAATACGAGAAAGAGAAAATAACTAAAATACCCGAAAACAACACATAAGTACATGAAGACTTCTGTTAACATCAAGTACTTGCTCTTTCTTATGTAATCAAGAATCCCTTCCCTTCATCATTGAAACCTGGGCCACTAATTATATGGCAGGTTGCTCTTCATCTTTCTCTGCTGCAAGTGAGTCCTCAAATAAAGAGGTGGACAACCTTTCAAGGTAGGCATGGCATAGAAGATTGTTAGATCCACATGATCAGAGACTAGAGCAGATAGCGCTTCTTGGATTGTCTACTCATTTCTTTCCACCTATAGGATAAACATATTTAACACGCACTACGTGTCAACTGTCAGAGCACAACAATCTTCCCTTTTGTAATAGTTATAGAAAGACATGCGCAGCTCTATATGATGAAATGCAAAAGTGAAGTTAGTGCAGTGTTTCAAGCCTTTTCTCGTATGGTTCTTACTCCGTTTGTTTGGGAAAGATAGATCATTCCTAGCTCAGACAATTTTGGAGAGAGAATCTCAAATTTTTTGTGGAAGTATTTCATAGACCATGGAATTCTTCATCAATCAGACCTGATGAGCAAATACTCCTAAAAAATACTAAGTTGTAGAATGAAAAATAGCCATCTCCTGGGAGTTGCTCAAGGACTTCTAATGGGAATGAAAGTTACCAAGTTTAGCATGACACCTGACTTTCTTTCAAGATGGCTACTTATCTTAGTAAGACGATGGCTCCTATTATTGGTGGGTGGTCTCCTCTACACCTTCTCTTTGGGCGACCTCCTGACTAGTAAAACGTAATCGTATTCAGATACACATGTTTTGTTCACATTCCATCCCGTGCTTCGTTCAAATCCTATCCAATGCACAAGACAGATTGAGCCCTACATCTCACCCTGTGTGTTTGAGAGAGGTTACCCCTCGTATCAAAATGGCTAAAAGTGTTAATGATCTTCTACATGACAATTCCACCTTTCTCAACATGTCACATTTTCGAACATGTGCCTCACTACGGAGCTCAGGGCTTTGAGATTCCCAATTCTGGTGGACAATTATGTTCCCTTGCCTCACCTTATGGGGGGAGAACTATGGAGGAGTTTATGTGAGAGCATTATCATTCTTCAATTCAATAGAGTCAGCAAGACCCGGCCAAAGTGATCAGCTTCCACTTGGGGTAGTCATCCATGGTCGTATAAGTCGATCTTTGTTATGCTCTTCTTATGCCATTCCTAGTTATGATTCCTTAATTTCTGTATGATTGGAATCCATATGCCCAATAAACCTGCCTTAATTGGATTTGCCCTTTTGAAGGCGCCTAGCACTAACATTTGAAGTGAAACCCCCATTTAGAGTTTTTTAGTTCTTATGTGTGTCTATAGTTCTTTCGTGCTAGGATGAGTATCCATGTTGCTTGCATTCTTCCGTTAGTCCTTTCTTCTTACAAGTCATCATGCAGTTATCCTCATCCTTTTCCTTGGCCTTTTACTTATTTCCTGACCAACTGATTCATTGTTGTGAGGAGGGTTGGGCTTATGCCACCAGTTGATGCTTCTTTCAGGTACTGACCCCTTTACTCAACATAGGGCCACTCGTACAGCCATGATTGGCAATGAACTCTACATGTTGGTCTGTAGGAGTGGATCTTCAGCCACCACATGTGTGTTTTGTCTTGTTGATGAAGCCAGAGGGGAATGAAACAAATCTTTTCTTTAATGTCCATTCTCGATGTATGCATCCCAATCCAAGGAAAGGTGAAGCCAGCTCAACCAGCATTAGAAGGAATCCTTTGACCTGAGAGAAAAAAGGGTCACTTATCTTACAAGTAGAAGGCCCCGGCCTTCTTCTTGGACCAGATGAGGAGGGTTATGAGACAGCTTACAGCTAGGACGGGCCAGCTGAGAACATGGAGTTTCGAGAGAACCTCATCTCTTGGATCGAAAGTGCATACTTGCCGATCGAATGAGCCTTTCACCTGGTTAACACACATATAGATAAATCTTGTGCATTTATCTATATTAAGAGTTTTCATATAGAGCAGTTGTTACCAAATATCAAGAACCATAAAAGTACTATTAAACTGAAACAATATGTTATTGGGAGAATATTCCCTGAAGGTTTTTGTTTGTATGAGCAAATATTTGATTTTTACTCAAGTACAAATTTCAAAGACTCGCTTCGAGGGAGTGGAGTACAAAATGTATATCAGGAGATTGCGAGGAAATCCGTCTTTGATCCTTTGATACTCGATTTCGAAGTACAAAGATTACAACAAGTGAGAAAATGAAAAGAGAAGAGCGTTGCGGTGCTTGATCCTTCCGGGCTTTGCGCGTGATCGGCTAGGGGCTTTGCTTTACTCTTCTTCTTCTAGAATCTTCACTTGTTCTTCGACTTGCTTTGGACTTGAATCTTCAATTTTCCATCTTCGATCTTCGGTCTTTGATTTTCTTTGGTTTGCTTCGATCTTCGATCCTTCTTCTCCGGGATTTCTTGGAGCTTTGAAGTATCTTCAGTCGGGAGCTTTGTAGGATCTTGTTGCTATGGCCAAAGATCCCTTCTTCTCTTCTTGTCCCTCCTTTTATAAGGGTCGAAGTAGTTATTGTAGAGAATAACTACTTCGGGTGGTTGAAGCAACCTCCTGGTGGTTTTTATAACTTCCCTTGGATGGTTAGAGAAACTTCCAGGTGGTTTATATAACTTCCTTTATGGTTAGGATCATATTCGAGTGGTTTTGTAACTTCCACTGGTAGCTTAATCCTTTTGAGTTTGAGTGAACCAGTCTGATTAAAACGACTTGTGGTTCGGGTCTTAAATCCGAATCGACTTACTGCGACTTAGATTTTAACCAAGTTAACTCTTGATCCGGTCCTTTCTGACTTGGTAGGTTCAATGAGTTTGTCAAAATCTAGCGTAAGCTTACTTGTAGGAGCTTAAGCTTGATTATTCTTCGGCCTTGTATATCGGCTTGTCGAAGGATGCTCATCTCTAAGTATCATTCTATTGACTTAGATATAGCCTTTGGACGATAGGGATATAGTACTTTCCTTACTCTCAGACTTGGTCAAATTTCAGAGCGTAAGGAAGCAAGAAAAATTTCCTTGGTCATCAAGGAAATAAAGTATAAGGAAGCAAAATTTCCCTGGTCATCAGGGAAATAAAGTCTTCCAGACTTAGCCAAATTTCTGAGTGTAGGCAAAAATTTCCCTGGTCATCAGGGAAATAAAGTATAAGGAAACAAAAATTTCCCTGGTCATCAGGGAAATAAAGTCTTCCAGACTTAGCCAAATTTTGAGTGTAAAGCAAAATTTCCCTGGTCATCAGGGAAATAAAGTCTTCCAGACTTAGCCAAATTTTGAGTGTAAAGCAAAATTTCCCTGGTCATCGGGGAAATAAAGTCTTCCAGACTTAGCCAAATTTCTGAGTGTAGACAAAAATTTCCCTAGTCATCAGGGAAATAAAGTGTAAGGAAACAAAAATTTCCCTGGTCATCAGGGAAATAAAGTCTTCCAGACTTAGCCAAATTTTTGAGTGTAAAACAAAATTTCCTTGGTCATCAGGGAAATAAAGTCTTCCAGACTTAGTCAAATTTCTGAGTGTAGAGAAAAATTTCCCTGGTCATCAGGGAAATAAAGTATAAGGAAGCAAAATTTCCCTGGTCATCAGGGAAATAAAGTCTTCCAGACTTAGCCAAATTTCTGAGTATAGAGAAAAATTTCCCTGGTCATCAGGGAAATAAAGTGTAAGGAAGTAAAAATTTCCCTGGTCATCAGGGAAATAAAGTCTTCCAGACTTAGCCAAATTTTTGAGTGTAAAGCAAAATTTCCCTGGTCATCAGGGAAATAAAGTCTTCCAGACTTAGCCAAATTTCTGAGTGCAGAGAAAAATTTCCCTGGTCATCAGGGAAATGAAGTATAAGAAAGCAAAATTTCCCTGGTCATCAGGGAAATAAAGTCTTCCAGACTTAGCCAAATTTCAGAATGTAAGGAAGCAAAATTTCCCTGATCATCAGGGAAATAAAGTCTTCCAGACTTAGCCAAATTTCTGATTCTCTAGCTTTAGGCAATATTTCAATGTCTACAAATTGCCCCCTCAAGGATTGACGTTTCAAGCGAAAAGCGAAAAAGGTCAATCTTTGATTTTTTTTTTTTTTTTTTTTTTGCCAGGGCCGGCCAGGTTTGACCAGGGCCGGCCAGAAACCTCCAGGGCCGGCCAAATTTTTTTTTTTTTTTTTTTTTTTTTTTTTTTAGGACGGCGGTACAGCTCGTCCTTTGACCCCCCTTTGTCTATAAAAAGGGGTCTCCTCTCCTTTTCTAACTTATTTTTCGGTATTTCTTGAAGCTAGGTTTAAAAACCCTACTTCAAGGTATTTTGCAAAAACCATCTCGCAAACTTGATTCCTTCGGCAAGTAGACGACCAAATCATCCAAGGTAATCATAATCTTGATCTTTTCCTTTGCTTTGCTTTCTCTCTGATCTTCGTTTCTCCTTTTGCAATGATCTTTGTGGGCCCCTTTTAAAAAAAACAAAACCCTAGTTCAAGGTTTTGCAAGAATGATATTTGATCTCCTCCTTTACCTTTTTGAATCATATGATATTTGATTCTTGGATCATCTTTCATGCATCTAGATGATCTTTGACTACCCATCTACTTGAATCGACTAGGTTTTTAGAAACCCTAGTTCAAGATTTCGTAATAACGATTTTTTTTTGCTCTCATTTTTACCTTTTTTTTTTTTTTTTTTTATGTATATCTCGTGCATGATGTTAGATAATCTTTGACTATTCATCTACCCGAATTGACCAGGTTTGACCAGGTCAATTTTTTTTTTTTTTTTTTTTTTTTTTTTTGCCAGGGCCGGCCAGGTTTGACCAGGGCCGGCCAGGCAATCCCCAGGGTCGGCCAAATTTTTTTTTTTTTTTTTTTTTTTTTTTTTTTTTAAGGACAGCGGTACTTATGACGGTACAGCTCGTCCTTTGACTCCCCTTTTACATGAAACGGGATTCTTTTCTTTATTTTGCTTGTTCCTTGATCTTCTTTCCTTCCTTTGCAATGATCTTCGATCTTTGATGTTTTTCGATGGTCAACTTTTGCAAAATGTATTCTAACTTTTAACGCAATCTTCTGTGTGTAGGTATGAGTACTTCAGAGAAATACATTGCTATGCCAGAAGATGGTTGGTTAGAAGAAGAAGAAGAACGAGGGGTCACTTATCTTGTTTTTCCTCATGCGAAAGTCAAGCAGCATGGGGCAACTCTGAAAAAGAATGGCCCAAACTCTTTGACTACCTTGAGAATCGTTGAGCACGAGAGTTGTGACAACGATAGTCATGGGGCTGAGAAGAGCGCTGGACCCATCAGCCGTTTTGAAAAGGCTCCGATTCTTTCTTTTCCGTATCATCATACAACGGCTGAAATGGTTCCCATTCCTCAAATTGCTTCAAAAATTGCTTCAAGATTCACTCGATGGGGGGACGAAATACGAGGTCGTGGCGATGTCCAGTATCTCAATGGTTTCAGTGAATGGATGCACGAAGTCTTCGAAGCCTTGCGCGGCCGAGAGGCTACTAGAAACATATCTGTTATGCTGGAACCTGCTTGTTATGAATATTGTAGGCCTGATGGAATGTATAGAGCTTTGTGTGAGCTCTGGTGTCCGGAAACGAATACATTCCTTACTTCTATTGGGGAAATAGGGATTTCCTTGTCGGAGATCTATCAGGTATATTCATACTTGAAATTGAATTTGAGCGACATTCATACGTGTAACTTACTTTCTTCATTTTTCTTCTTCCAGATATCAGGTTGTCTCATGAGTGGAGAATATTACCAAGAGAGAGTCCCTAATCTCTTTGAGCTTTTCGACTGTGTATATACTCCTTCAGCACTTTCCTATCTTTTCAAAGCTTTTGCAATTATTGCTGCATCTTGCCGTAGTGACCGAGTTCGGCATTGTGACTGGATTGATTTTTGGTTTCGTGGGTACCCTCGAGCTGTTAATTCTCAGAAAACCGATATCATAAGGAAAGCCAAAGCTAAACTTGACCAATCAGGAGATATTAATAGGCCGATCAGTCTTATGCCACCAGAGAAACGACCTTCTGGCTCGAAACCCAGTCCTTACGTTTTGCTAGGATTGTCAGCCAATAGCACTCTGGGGAAGATTGTCCATAGGTCTGCGGCGATTGTTCTTTTTCTTTGTAAGTTCGCCCTGCCTTGGAGTGGTGACTTGATTCGTCCTGGTACTATCATCCCAGCTGTAAATATGGTGAAAGGTACCGAATACAATTTGGCTGTTCCCATATTATGCTTACTCTACAATGGTCTGACGCGGACTTACAGCAGCCTGTCTACAAGCCCCAAGTTCAGTGGTGAGCTAGGTCGGGCTAGTTCCTTTTGTCCCCTTCACTACTTATATGGGTGGATTGGACTTCACTTTCCGAGAGGGATATTTGCCAAGAATCTTCGGCAAAAGAGATTTCCTTTTCTCATATCAGTATCTGGTGCTCTGGCAGCTTATCAACCTTGGGAAGGGTCAGCTCAAGACGCTAGGATGATTCTTCGTACTATGGGAGAAGCTGATTTTCGTTTTGCCCATGAAGCTTGGAAGCCGATCCCTGATAGAGAAAAGGGTATCTTTTATGATAATGGCAAGATGCCATACCCCATCTTCCTCTCAATGTTGAGTTGTAAACCAGGGTTTCTTGTATTTCGTCGGGGTAATACAGTACAGATAGCACAGTATAGCCCTCATCGGTTTTCTCGTCAACAAGGTTTTATGCAAACGATACCTGGAACACCTATCCCTTATCAGGAAGAAGTGTCTCCAAAGTTGGCGTTTGGTTATTGGTTAGCATTCAGTGAGAGGCATACTGGAGTTAGTTTTGCTCTTCCGTTACAAGGAGTAAACCTCAGAGACTGCGTATCTTCAGCATATTCAAGTTTAGTAAGAGGAGGAATCAAGAATCGATTGGCTATGTATCCTTCTTCTATGCTGAAATCGAGTGAGAAAAGCTCGTTTGAGTTCAAAAAAGATGAAGGCATGAGAGATAGGACGGAGATTCGATTCCAAAAGAACTCTCGTCCTGGTTCTTCACGAGCGTGCCATCGCCGAACAGAATCTGACAGAGAAGTTGAGTCTTCTTGTTCTGGCACTTCTGAGCGTCCTGTTCCTCCAGCCATGCCTTCCGAGCGACAGGGAGATGAAAGAGGTGCCAGGAAGAGGGCGAGAACATCAGAGGATAGTTCTTCTGTTCGGGAGATCATTAATCCTCTTGCGACGTCCCCTACTGGATCGAGGCATCAAATATTGGAGACTGCTCTTGTTGCAGCTTCTCCTGCTGAGATGGCAACTCAAGGTGTTGATATTACTACTTCAGGTATGAGTTGTCCCCTTTGTAATCCTTTGAATATTAATGATTGCTGTATGTTTTACCCTATCGCTTTGTTGTATAGGATATTCAGCTGGCGGCCTTTGCATTCCTAATGATGATCTAACTGAAGTGATTGGCAAAGGATTATTGGAGGATGATGCCTTTGAAGCGACATACCCATTTTTCCAGGATTTGCAAGATGAGGGTGTTGGAAAAAATCACGAGGCATCAGTAACCGTTGAGATGACCAGAAAAGAAATAGTGGGTGACTCTATGTTTGAGGAGCTTGCAGGTCCTTCCACAACACCAGTGGATCATGAAGTTCAATCTTCTTTGGTATGCCAGAAAACTCAGGCAGAAGTCCCTGTTTTTAAGAAGCCGAGATCGATTGCTGGGATGAGTCCAACTATGTCTGAGGCAACTGGATTTGTGCATGGTTCAATTGAGGAGATGGACCGTTCTTTGGCTGCTATTATGCTGGTTCCCTGCAGGTCATTCATAGACTGCTCACTGAAGCCTTTTCATCAAGCGGGATTCTCAGCACTAGAGAAGTGGTGGGCCAGTATGGGTGTTATCTTTTGTGATCGTCTTCGAAAATTCGGAGTGAACGATTCTGTCTTTGTTGAAAAGATCGAATCGCTTCTTCAAGACAGCCATACTTATCATAACCGACGTTCATCGTTTGTCAAGGAAAAGGGTGTTGTTAGTCCGGACCATATAGCGAAGATAGAAGAGACTTTGAAGTCGTTCTCCCAGTTCTTGGATGAGGGTGATTCTGTACTGTCAACAGCAAAGTCAGAGGAAACTTCTGCTCGTTTAGCATTGGAGGAGGCTAAAGCGTTGGTTATTTCTTGAGAAAAGCGTTTGGCTGCAGCTTCTGATGCCGTGACTTTACAAAATGATTACCTCAACTCCCTGAAGGCACAAAAGACTGAAAAAGAGAAAGAACTGACCGAACTCAAGGGTCAAGAGGAAGCTGGGGCATCTTCTGTTTTAGCTATTGATGGCGCACGAGAGGAACTTATGCAGCGTCTTCGTGACTTAAGCTCGATATATTGATTAATAAGCTTTGTACTTTTTCCTTTTAGACTTCATTAAGATTTATGCAATATGAATTCTCCTGGTATTTCCTTCTTGATTGTTCTACTGAATATGGGTTATTATTTTTTTTGTTTGGACTGAACCTGAGGGGTTTCCTCAGGCTGCCTACGTACCCTTTTTCAAGGGATCAAGTCGCACGTAGTTCCCTTGGATTTTTTTTTTTTTGCTTGCATCACCCTGATCGATATGCATCCCAACTAGGTTGGCACCCACATCTATCAGGACTATCATTTGCAATATAGAGTGATTTTCTTCATGCATAATATCGCTTGAGGAACTTGCCGTTGATTGGGCCAAGTTGTCCTCCTTCTGGTGTCATAAGTAGATATGCTCCATTAGTATAGACTTCTCTGACGACATGAGGGCCATCCCACTTAGCATCAAATTTTTTTCCTGCTCTGTGAGACAAGATGATGGGACGTCGCACTGCTAGGACCAAGTCCCCTTCTTGGAAAGAGCGAGGCTTAACTTTTTTATTGAACGCTCGAGAAATACGAGCTTGATAGCATTCAAGTCGTTGCTGAGCCTCAAGTCTTTTCTCGTCTAGAGCTTCCAATTCCACAAGTCGGAGTTGAGCATTTTCATCAGTAGTAAGACCTTCTTGGATGGCAATTCTTAGAGAAGGAATTTGAAGTTCTAGAGGTAGAATCGCCTCTACTCCATACACAAGGGAATATGGTGTTGCTTGAGTCGGAGTGCGAAACGATGTTCGATAAGCCCATAGAGCCTCGTGCATACGCTCGTGCCAGTCTCTTTTAGATTTAGAAACCACCTTCTCCAAGAGTTTGCATAAGGTCTTATTGAAAGCTTCTTCTAAACCATTGGCGGGAGCATTATACATTGTAGAACATCTCTGTTTGATTTTATACTTAGCACAGAAATTATCCATAGCAGCGTTTTTGAATTGCTTGCCATTATCAGTAACGATGCAACGAGGAACTCCATATCGGAAGATGATATCATTTTGAATAAAATTCATGACTGAATTTCGGTTCACTTCTCTGAGAGGGACTGCCTCTGCCCATTTGGAAAAGTAGTCTGTCGCCGCTAGAATATAAAGGTGCTGCTTAGAAGATTTGGGTAATGGACCGACTATGTCAAGTCCCCAAGAGTCAAATGGCCATGAAGCGACTGTAGGATGAAGTGGTTCTGGCGGCTGACGAATATAATCACCATGGATTTGGCATGCATGACACTTTTTGGAGAAGTTTAAGCAATCTTTAACCATGGTAGGCCAGTAGTATCCCATTCTTTTGATACGAAAGTGAAGTTTCGGCCCTGACTGATGAGTACCACATATACCTGAATGTGACTCCTGGAGAGCAAACTTGATGTCTTCTCCGGTCAAGCATCTCATAAGTGTACCATCATAGCTTCGACGATATAATTCGCCATTGAAATGCAAGAACTTGGGGGCTCGTCTTCTTATCTCAGTTCTGTGTTTAACTTCTTTAGGGAGTTTGCCACTCTCGAGGTAATCAATAAGGGGTTGTCTCCAGTCTTGTTCTTCTATGACATAGGAATGATCTTCATTTTTCTGACCTATAGCCTGATTGAATTGATCTTCCAGAGTGAGTATCCACCTTCGACAAACCGGAATATTTAACTGCTCAAGGTCTTGAATAGCAAGCGATGCTGCTAGATTCGCCAATGCATCAGCTTGTTGATTCGAACTTCTTGGTACATGTTGAATGCTTGCTGCTTCGATGCTGTTGAATAAAGTAAGAGCATATTCATGATAAAACTTGAGGTCTTCCTTATTGACTTCATAATCTCCCAAGACTTGATGAATGATGAGTTTGGAGTCACCATAAATTCGTAGCCCTTGAAGTTTCATGTCCCGAGCGAGTTCAAGACCAATAATTAATGCCTGGTATTCGGCTTTGTTGTTTGAACAAGGCTCTGCCAATGAGAAAGAGTATGGGAGAGTTTCGGAGTTTGGCGAGACGAAAACAATCCCTGCCCCCGCAGCTTGTCGTTTTGCAGCTCCATCAAAGAACATTTCCCAAGAAGGGATTATGTTTACAAAGAAGACCTCCTCATCTGGTAATTCCTCAGTTAACTCCCAATCCGCAGGAATAGAGTGATGAGCCAAGAAATCTGCTAAGGCTTGCCCTTTGACTGCTCTCTGGGGGGTGAAGATGATATCAAATTCTGACAGGAGTAGAGCCCATTTTGCTAGTCTTCCTGATAGAACAGGTCTTGACATAATATATTTGAGGGGATCTGCTTTAGATACAAGTTTAATAGTATGAGCCAACATATAATGCCTTAACTTTTTTGTGGCAAAAATAAGGGCTAAGCATATCTTTTCTATAGGAGCATACTGTAATTCTGCCCCCACAAGAGTACGACTCAAATAGTAACAAGCCACTTCCTTTCCGAATTCATTTTCTTGTGCAAGCAATGCCCCCAGAGAGTGTTCTTGTGCGCTTATGTAAAGTATCAAGGATATCCCTGGAATGGGTGCTGTCAGAACTGGTGGTTTCAAGAGATAGTCCTTAATATCTTGGAAAGCCTTTTGACATGCTTCATCCCATTTGAAAATAGCATCCTTTTTCATGAGCTGGTGAAAAGGGTGACATCTCCCGGAGAGGTTGGCGATAAATCGCCTGATATAAGCCAAGTGACCTTGTAAGCTTCTAAGGTCATGAAGTGACTTAGGGTCGGGCATGTTGAGAATAGCATCAATTTTAGATTGGTCTATCTCAATGCCTCGATGCCTTACGATGAAACCGAGGAATTTTCCGGATGTAACTCCAAAGGCGCATTTAAGCGGATTCATTCGTAGTTGATACCTTCTTAATCTATCAAAGATAGCACGCAAATCATCCAGATGTGAAGACCTTTGTTTGGACTTCACGACTAGATCATCAACATAGCATTCTACATTTTGGTGAAGAATGTCATCAAAAATCCGCTGCATGGCTCGTTGGTAGGTAGCTCCTGCGTTCTTCAGTCCAAAAGGCATTACTTTATAACAAAAGATGCCCTTAGGCGTGCGGAAAGCTGTGAGTTCTTCATCCTTTGGTGCCATTCGGATTTGATTGTATCCTGAAGAGCCATCCATGAAGGATAGAGCTTCATATCCCATTGTAGCATCCACCATAAGTTCGGTGATTGGTAAAGGAAAATCGTCTTTGGGGCATGCATTATTCAAATCTCTGAAGTCGACACATACTCTGATTTGCCCATTCTTCTTCTTCACGGGTACAACACTAGAGATCCAAGTAGGATACTTAACTTCTCTAATGAACCCTGCTTCAATCAGTTTGTTCACTTCGGCTTCAATTTGTGGAATAAGTTCTGGGCGGTATCTTCTTTGGCCTTGCTTGATAGGATTAGCACCACGTTTCACGGCAAGCTGATGAACAGCAATTTTGGGGTCTAAACCTGGCATTTCTTTATAAGACCAAGCGAAGACGTCCTTGTATTCCGCTGTGACCATAGGAGATTTTGGCATGTCGAGAATGAGCAAACCTGGGTGGGCGGGAGGGCTTTGCGAAACCAAGTTCAAGTCTGTCAAAGACTGATTGTCGTGGATGATTATTTTTGACGATTTCAGATCTGATTCTTGGTTTCTTTATCCTCTCAAAGACTGAAGTTTGATTTGGCTTTAACTGGTGATGTACATCGGGCATCTCATATTGTGCCATGAGTATTTCTTTCTTCTTTGCACGTCGTCGCCTTCTTTTTGCTGACTTAGACAATGTCTGAAAGTCTTCATCTGTGTTACCGAGATACTTCTTTTCTACTGTGTCATCATCTGCATCATATAAAGCTTTTGTATAGTCTTCTTCATCTTGGGCTTCAATGAAGTTTGCGGACATAGTTTCTTTTGCGCTTGTTTTGAGCACAATGGGGATTTGCTTGGCTCCAATGCCAGGTCGAGTTTGTGGTATATTTTCTCCAGCCAAGAAGAGCCGCTCTTGGGTTTTAGTTAAACCGTAAGGGGCTGTTCGTGGTGGTAATGTACCTAAACGTTCAACATCTTTTGGAGTGAATCCAGCTTTGCTCAGGAGACTTGATGCTTCGCTTCCCCATGTTCCTTCTGGTTTGAATGTAGAGTTGCCCTTACTTGAGTTAGTAGCTGATGTTAGGCTGTGCAGCGGCAATACCAAGTCTTCTTTTAAAGTGACCAAATTAGCATCTGTAAAAGAGGTGGATGGCTTTGTATGCATAGGAGTGAATGGTGGCTGTCCTATCTTTCGGCCTCTCTGTGGTACGAAACTTAACACCGGAGCAGATTCAGCCATTTTTGTAGGATATTTATTAACCTTCTGTTTTCCTTTTATACTCTTCATTTGAACTGGCACCGCTTGCTGGTTTGATTTCTTCGGATAAAGGACATAAAAATCGAATTTCCCTGAAGGTTGGCCAAGTCAACCTACTTCTGGGTCACCGTTCTCATATCTTTGTTTGAGAGATTGTTGTGATGACTTCTTGTTTTTCCTTCGCCGATCTTCATCATCTTCGTATTCCAATTCCAGAGCCTCTTCAAGGCATTCGTCACATTCGCAATCACCAAACATCGTATGACGTTGGGTTGGAGGATTTGGAGAGACCCTGACTGATGGAGTCACTTCTTTTGCCTCTGTTTCTTGGAGAGAATTTGTAGCTTTGTTGGGTGACGTTTCCTTGATAACAGAGCCTTTACTGTCGTAGAATTTGGCGTCGGCGAGATAAGCTTCTGCTTCATTAAATGGTCTATCATCTGCCAGAACGCACTTCTCAATGCCCCCTTGGTGATATTTGAAACATTGATGTAATGTTGAAGGCATTATTTTATTCATATGTAGCCAAGGTCTTCCAAGTAAGAGTCGATAAGAGGTTTGACAGTCTATGACATGGAACAGAGTCATAGTGTCAAGTTCTCCGATTGACAACTTCAAGCGTATGATGCCGACAGCTGACTGTGCCCCTTGGTTGAAGCCTTGAATGACCAATTTGCTTCTGGAAAGTTGATCACTTTTTATGCCCAAGTCCTTCATGGTTTGACTAGGCATGATATTGACAGCCGATCCGCCATCTATCAATATGCGAGTTACTGGTTTTTCATTGATATAACCAGAAACATAAAGAGGTCGGTTGTGCAACCGTGCTCCCAGCTGCAAATCTTCGTCAGAGAAGGAGATAGTCATATCACATTGGACTGATTTTTCTTCATTAGTCTTCACTTGATAACTTTCTGGGTCGGTTAATGCCGCAGCCATAGCGTGGCGTGCATCTTCCGAAAGATGGAAAGCCTCTATAAGTGGCAAATGTAACATAGCTTCATCAGAAGTAGCTGCGAGGTTTCCTTCTATCGGCTCAACAGGAGGTATATTATCTGACATTTCTGGAGGCTGAAGAGTTAGTTCCTCATTTGATTCTTTCTCATGGACTTCTGCCGTATAGCAAGTTGACGAAGAGGATAAATCATTTTCGAAGAAATCTTCAGGAATGAAGTCTCTTAGTGTAAGAGGTCGCCGGACGGCTTGATGTAGTATTTCTTCATCATTGACTGTAACAACTTTAGGCATACTTTTCTTTTGGCCTTTCTTCTTTAAAGACTTCTTGACGTAAGTCTTTTCTCTCTTTCCCTTAGACTTATCATAGATTATGGGAGAGACTTTACGGAGAGGGGCTCGAGGGGTTCTTTTATTTCGAACCACCAAGGTCCATCCGTCCTTCTGTTCCGAATTCTCTTTTTCAAGGGAATAGTCATTCTCTTTTGGAGGCAAGGGGGCTTCTTTCGTTGGTAGACTTTCACGACTCTTGATCTGATTTTTGCGCATCTGGATTCTGAGTTCTGGTGCCCCCAAGCTTGCAACCTGAGTAACATGCATATGCCTCCTTACTGAAGAATGTTGCTTGTTGAGGAGGGCTGAAGTTTTTATCTTGAAAACTAGCCTCTTCCTTGCTGCTGGAATTTGAACTGGTGGGAGAGAACCGAAGACAATGGATGTCATGTTAGTTGCGACTATCTCATCTGAAGGCAACTCAATCTTTCCTTGACGTGCCAACGACATGATTTTCTCTTTGAACACGAAACATTTTTCGATAGGGTGACTCACGACCCTATGATATTTGCAATATAAAGGATCATCAACTCTATTTGCTTCTTCTGGTCTCTTGGATAAAGGTATTTCGATCATCTTCTCCTCCAAGAGTTGGTCAAACATAGCTGAAACTTCTGAGTCTGGAAAGGGATACTTCTTCGCTTGGAGCTCTTCTAAAGTCATCCGGGGTGGCCTTTGCTGTGAAGACTCAGTAGTAGGCTTGGTGTTGTCTGGTTTTTCTTTCATCTTCAAAGGTTTGGAAGAAGAAGCAATGTTTACAACATTTGTTTGTTTTGCTTTTGGAGCTGACATTTTTTCTTTACCATCTGCCTTAGACTTCGAAAAGTCCCTTGGCTTGGAATCTCCGTGAGTGGCCAAGCTAAGCTCCATATCGTGAGCTCGTGTGGCCAACTCTTCAAAGGAGCTGGGTTTGATTCCCTGGAGAATGTAGAGTAATCCCCAATGCATTCCTTGAATGCACATCTCTATTGCTGAAGACTCGGAGAGTCGATCCCGTGAGTTGAGAGCAAGGTTTCTCCATCGATCGATATAGTCTATGACTTTCTCATCTTTGCGTTGCTTGACAGCAGTAAGTTCCACCATACTCACCACACGCCGAGTGCTGTAGAACCGAGTGAGAAACTCCCGTTCTAATTGTTCCCAGCTATCGATAGACCCCGGAGTGAGGTCTACATACCATTCGAATGCGGTCCCTTTGATAGACCGAACGAATTGTTTGACCATTTCATCATCATAAGTGCCAGCATTGTTACAAGTTTCTATGAAGTGGGCAATATGTTGCTTTGGATTGCCTTTTCCTTCGAATTGCTGGAACTTGGGTGGGTTGTATCCTGCCGGAAAGCGTAAGTCTTGGATACGTTGGGAGTAAGGCTTGGTGTACCCTACTGTGGACTTAGAAAATCCGTCTCCCCTTGCTTGGATCATACTTGCGACCATAGACTGTAATTGTTCAACAGTCATAGGTGAAGATGTAGGCATGATTGCACCTATCTCTGGAGAAGTGATCATCGGCGGCATCAAAGTCCGAGTAGTCGTGGGGAGGGCCTTGGTTGTTGCAGGAACCAAAGCCTCTTCCTTAGTATCCATTTTTTTGAGAAGACTGTTGATTTGACGATCCTTTTCTGCCATTGTCTGGACCATCTGAGCCATGAGTTGGCTCATTTGTCGTACTTCCTCCTCAAGTTTAGTCATTGTGGAGTTAGTAGAATTTGGGCGAACTTCCTGGCGTGCCTCGAGAGTCTCAACGTCGTCTTCCGAGACATAGTCATGATGAACAACAGCGTCCACATGACCATCTGGATTGAAGATTACTTCGTCTCTCACCCCGAGTTCCTTAGTGCATAGGATATCTCCCTCGGTTTCGACTTCAGGTAGAACTGAAGTAGTCTTCTTGCGCCTAGTGTAGACACGTAGTGCAGGGGCCTCCTCGGATGCCGAAACATTAGCATTCGTGGTGACGTTCTCCTGGTTGCCTTGTTGGACTGTATTTGACTCAACAAAAGGCATAGTGACGGGAACAACCATAGCATCGCCGATACCGACCATGTTGAAAATTTGAATTAGAAGAATCCTTCGTAAGGAAGAAAACTTCGAGTATGAGAACCAACGAAATGGAGGGATGAAAGGAGACGGATGTCCCACCGGGCGTGCCAAAATATTTGTATGAGCAAATATTTGATTTTTACTCAAGTACAAATTTCAAAGACTCGCTTCGAGGGAGCGGAGTACAAAATGTATATCAGGAGATTGCGAGGAAATCCGTCTTTGATCCTTTGATACTCGATTTCGAAGTACAAAGATTACAACAAGTGAGAAAATGAAAAGAGAAGAGCGTTGCGGTGCTTGATCCTTCCGGGCTTTGCGCGTGATCGGCTAGGGGCTTTGCTTTACTCTTCTTCTTCTAGAATCTTCACTTGTTCTTCGACTTGCTTTGGACTTGAATCTTCAATTTTCCATCTTCGATCTTCGGTCTTTGATTTTCTTTGGTTTGCTTCGATCTTCGATCCTTCTTCTCCGGGATTTCTTGGAGCTTTGAAGTATCTTCAGTCGGGAGCTTTGTAGGATCTTGTTGCTATGGCCAAAGATCCCTTCTTCTCTTCTTGTCCCTCCTTTTATAAGGGTCGAAGTAGTTATTGTAGAGAATAACTACTTCGGGTGGTTGAAGCAACCTCCTGGTGGTTTTTATAATTTCCCTTGGATGGTTAGAGAAACTTCCAGGTGGTTTATATAACTTCCTTTATGGTTAGGATCATATTCGAGTGGTTTTGTAACTTCCACTGGTAGCTTAATCCTTTTGAGTTTGAGTGAACCAGTCTGATTAAAACGACTTGTGGTTCGGGTCTTAAATCCGAATCGACTTACTGCGACTTAGATTTTAACCAAGTTAACTCTTGATCCGGTCCTTTCTGACTTGGTAGGTTCAATGAGTTTGTCAAAATCTAGCGTAAGCTTACTTGTAGGAGCTTAAGCTTGATTATTCTTCGGCCTTGTATATCGGCTTGTCGAAGGATGCTCATCTCTAAGTATCATTCTATTGACTTAGATATAGCCTTTGGACGATAGGGATATAGTACTTTCCTTACTCTCAGACTTGGTCAAATTTCAGAGCGTAAGGAAGCAAGAAAAATTTCCTTGGTCATCAAGGAAATAAAGTATAAGGAAGCAAAATTTCCCTGGTCATCAGGGAAATAAAGTCTTCCAGACTTGGCCAAATTTCTGAGTGTAGGCAAAAATTTCCCTGGTCATCAGGGAAATAAAGTATAAGGAAACAAAAATTTCCCTGGTCATCAGGGAAATAAAGTCTTCCAGACTTAGCCAAATTTTGAGTGTAAAGCAAAATTTCCCTGGTCATCAGGGAAATAAAGTCTTCCAGACTTAGCCAAATTTTGAGTGTAAAGCAAAATTTCCCTGGTCATCGGGGAAATAAAGTCTTCCAGACTTAGCCAAATTTCTGAGTGTAGACAAAAATTTCCCTAGTCATCAGGGAAATAAAGTGTAAGGAAACAAAAATTTCCCTGGTCATCAGGGAAATAAAGTCTTCCAGACTTAGCCAAATTTTTGAGTGTAAAACAAAATTTCCTTGGTCATCAGGGAAATAAAGTCTTCCAGACTTAGTCAAATTTCTGAGTGTAGAGAAAAATTTCCCTGGTCATCAGGGAAATAAAGTATAAGGAAGCAAAATTTCCCTGGTCATCAGGGAAATAAAGTCTTCCAGACTTAGCCAAATTTCTGAGTATAGAGAAAAATTTCCCTGGTCATCAGGGAAATAAAGTGTAAGTAAAAATTTCCCTGGTCATCAGGGAAATAAAGTCTTCCAGACTTAGCCAAATTTTTGAGTGTAAAGCAAAATTTCCCTGGTCATCAGGGAAATAAAGTCTTCCAGACTTAGCCAAATTTCTGAGTGCAGAGAAAAATTTCCCTGGTCATCAGGGAAATGAAGTATAAGAAAGCAAAATTTCCCTGGTCATCAGGGAAATAAAGTCTTCCAGACTTAGCCAAATTTCAGAATATAAGGAAGCAAAATTTCCCTGATCATCAGGGAAATAAAGTCTTCCAGACTTAGCCAAATTTCTGATTCTCTAGCTTTAGGCAATATTTCAATGTTTACATTGTTAAAGAAGGATTTTTTGTAAATATAGTTCCTCCAAAGTTTTTTCAAAATGCAATTTGTATCTCATCATGCCCCAGATGCCAATTGAATCCATAACCAAAAGAAATTCAATCCTTAAATTCTTCCAAACTTTTTTTCTTGCAAGGTACTGGACTCCACTAGAGTCAAATGCAAACAAGAAGCGAAATAGCATCATTTAAGCAGCAGCTATAAGAAAGTAGTTCCCTCTGAGGCTTCCCCTGTGGTGGATTTGTTATAGGGCCTTATTGTAGGGGGTAAGAACTACATAGCATTCAAACATATTTTGAAATTTCAATCGAAATACTGAAATATCGGCGAAATAATTCGGTTTTGGTGAGCCCCAAAACACCAAACCGTTAGGACTTCGATGGAATTTTGGTATTTCGATCGAATTTCTTATATTTTGACCGAAAGGGGTGGGGCACATCGAAATTTCGTACGAAACATTGGGGTCCCATCAGGAATCGGTGCATTTCGTCGTTTTAGATAGAAATTGACAGGGGTCCGCCGAAATCACGCGGTGCCCCATAACGGTGCCGATTATGTCAAATTTGTCCATATTGATTATTGGGTAATTCAATCATTACGATTTTGGTTGATTTAGGGTGGCTTGAGTCGACCGGATTCTGAGGCTTCCCCTGTGGTGGATTTGTTATAGGGCTTATTGTAGGGGGTAAGAACTACATAGCATTCAAACATATTTTGAAATTTCAATCGAAATACTGAAATATCGGCGAAATAATTCGGTTTTGGTGAGCCCCAAAACACCAAACCGTTAGGACTTCGATGGAATTTTGGTATTTCGATCGAATTTCTTATATTTTGACCAAAGGGGTGGGGCACATCGAAATTTCGTACGAAACATTGGGGTCCCATCAGGAATCGGTGCATTTCGTCGTTTTAGATAGAAATCGACAGGGGTCCGCCGAAATCACGCGGTGCCCCATAACGGTGCCGATTATGTCAAATTTGTCCATATTGATTATTGGGTAATTCAATCATTACGATTTTGGTTGATTTAGGGTGGCTTGAGTCGACCGGATTTCAATCGAAGCCATTGGATTTTGATTGGAAACAGCTACACACTTCGCCAAATTTCATCGAGATCTCGTCAAATTTCGCCGGAATGCCGAAGTTCGTCGTCATACCTCGTCGGATTTCGTAAAAATACTGGGCTCTGTCGTCGAACCTCGCTATAATTCACCGTTTCGCTGGATCTCGCCATAATTTGCCGAATTTCGTTGTTGGATCTAGCCGGATTTCACCGGATCCAACCGAAATTCATTAGATCTTGTCGGGATTTACTGAAAATTTCGCCTTCGGGCCTCGCCGGATCAGCTAGTGGATCGCCTCGGATTTCACCACATCTGAACGCCGAACCTCGCCGGATTTCGTCGCATCCCGCCGGACTCGTTGGAATTTGCCCAATCACACTGTCGGGCCTCACCGGATTTCCCAACATCCAGCCAGACCTAGCTAAAATCTACCGAACCTCGTTGGTCTTGACATGCATATTTCTCGCTGGTGTTCTCTTCAAGATCTAAGTTGTGGCAATAGGCATGTACCCGTCATTTGCGTTGAAGAATTGAACGTTGTTGGGTGGCGTAGGTGAGACATTCCAAACAGAGTTCATTTATAAGGGATGAGTAGTATTCAAAAGAATGGGATGAGGCGTAATGTTATATACTTATATGGCGAGTCAGACAGTACGCTAGGATCAGTTCCCTCTTTTTTAAAAGATTGTGAATAGAGATGCTACTTAACGAGAGGCGTGTCCCTCAACATGGACGTCATATTGTTTAGAGACGACTAATAAATGAAGCGGAAAGATTGAGTGAAATAGAACTCCAACCGTTGTGACAAAGGGAAAGAGAGAACAATTAACAATGAGACAACTATTTAGCATCATCATTGATGGCATTATAGATACCCTCTCGCCCCAAAACTCGGGTCGTAAGAGAAGGTCCACCAGAAGGTATTTAAGAACACCATTACCTAGCCCCTAGCCGATGTGGGACTAAACCAAACAATCCCCCCTTCAGGCCTTCACACGAGGCTAGGGCTGAACCTCCCACCAGCCCCCCCCCCCCCCCCCCCCCCACCACACTCGTGCGGCACCAAGGGACGAGACACCCATGGGTACCATCAGGCCACACCCGATTAAACCTGGCTAAGCAGAACCTAGCTTTGATACCATTTGTAGATACCCTCTCCCCCCAAAACCCGGATCGTAAGGGGAGGTCCACCAGAAGGTATTTACATCATTGCCTAGCCCCTAGCCGATGTGGGACTAAACCCAACAGGTATTAAATAAAACAATGTAAATATATGAAGTTTTTTTTAAGTTTATTCACTTTATTGACATTTCATCTTGGTTATCATGATCCATGCAAGCTTACTATTATTTGGTAATGTGTTTCCCGACATGTTATTGCACCATTCGGCGGGAACCCGTCACGATTCGAGGTAAAGCGGACGAGCAGGTAGTCATCGGCGACTCGACAGGGCAGACAAAGATGAGTTCTTGAAGTTCTGCAACAAAGCAGACGGCTAGGTTCCTAGTTGCTCTCAGACCCCACCTATAGGTTTGCTCGATGAGTTTTTCCATCAAAATACCATCTTTTTTTGACATTTTGACTTTCTCCACCATTTCGTCCAAAATTTTGGTTTCAGCCCAGACACGAAACTAAAGTTTAAAACCTAGCATTTAAATCAAGACTCCGTAAAGGGAGTCCTGAGCCTATCTCCACGCAAATGAAGTCTTTTTCTTCTACTCCATCATCTAGGTCCCATGACTGGAAGTATTCTTTACTGATCAATTGGTAGTGTGTTCCCATTCTCGGCTAATTTTTTTCTTTTACCTGCTCAAAGTTTGTAGAATGCCCCACCCAAATTTATAGAAATGTCCGCTCATTGTTCTACACCACCTAATACCACCTTCGTATATAGACTAAACCCAAACTTAAGCAATAGGGACAAGCCCCGGATACAAATTGAGTCCATCACCCAAAGAAATAATCCCTTTTCATCCTCAATTTTGGTTTTACAACACCTAATCCTCCTCTAGATATAGCCTATAACCCATACTTAAGTGACAAGGAAAGTTATGAAACCCATGTGTGACATCAAAGTAAGAAAACATACCAAAAGTAAAGGAAAAGATGTTGCCGAGAGAGATAGATTACATGAAGTCCCCTACTCTCCTGCCTACGTGTATAGATCTTTCCTTCTCTCTCTTACACAGCCTTGTGGCCTAAGATAAAGCGTGATCGTCTCTTGTTTTCCTCTCTTTCTGATAACATGGTGTATATGTGGCATTAGCTCCTTAAAAATAGCCTTATTGGTGTCGGAACTTAAATAGTTTCTTGAGACTGCCATATGGACTCTTTAAGACTACTTAATCTCAAAAGAAAGGCTTGAAACTGAGAATAAACACTGTAAAAAAAGAATTACAACAAAATTACTTGATATAACATAAAGACTTGACCCTAAATATATCCTGATATTGGATTAAAGCAGGTGCTTCTCTTGTCCGTGAGATCTAGCCGGAAGATCTTCATCTTAGTTGTCCACCATTCAATCGCAATAGTGTTGTGATGGACCTTGATGTCTTCTCTTCATGTAATTGAACCATTAGATGAAGACTCTAGAGGTTCTAGGATGTTAGACCGTCCATCAGGGTAAGTAGGGATTGGGGATATTAATCTATTGGACCTTGATCGTTGAACGCATTGTGGCATTTGTACGGTTCCCAAATTGGTGTAGCCGTATGTATTAGGATTCATGAAGTAGGGTTCCCAAAGTCTCCAAACTGTAATTATGTCGGACTTTATCTGAAACTAAGGACATGTTCGTAATTTTCTGCACTGTATCTAAATGATTTGATAGCAGAATTTCATTGAATACATTTCCAAGAGCAGTGATAGCTGATAATATCAGTACAGGTAATTAAAACAAGAGCAGAAATTAAGCAGAGTATATTTTCTACAACATGAAGAGCAGATTAACAAAAAAGAACAAGGAAAATTGCAAAGAAATGAAGAAATGCAGCCTGTAAGAGATTAAGAGTTGAAATCTCTGAGTATGATCTGATAGTTCAAAATTTGACCATGTATGTCAATAACATTGCAGAGAATTTTTTCACAATCAGCAAGTGTCTCTAATCAAATAAAACAGTAATAACTATATCAAGGATCAGAATTCTATGCATAAATAGAAGAAAATAATAGAGATTACAAAAAAAAAAAAGGAAATCAGAAAAGGTGGGAACAGATGAGAAAGGAATAGAATGAAGGACTGGGGAAACTCTCACAGTTAAATCTATAGGATAGCTTTGGTTCATGGTTAAAAGTTATTATACATGGGACAAGAAAACCAGTTCAAGCTTAAAAAAAAAACTCATTATTTTGGTTCCACAAGACAGGGTTTTGTGCATTTACATGATAGCAGATATACAGACTATTTTCAGGACATCATGTGAAGGGTATAGATATATAACCCCAAGGACACCAAGTTATATTTTGGGAATACATTGTTCTAACACCCATATCCATGTAGTGCCTGGCTTCCGCAGATACCGCCTAGAACAGCAACAAGGGCCACATGATAAAACTACAAACATTTAGAATTCACATAGAGGATACGGTGAATCAGAGATGATAAGAACTTGAGGAGGAAAAAGATGCTCAAAGAGGCGGAAAAATTAAGTATCATATTTGGCATTGCAAGAAGTATCCAAAACGTAGAGGACAGTAGCACCATCAACCGAGTTAACAGTCAGCAGTAGAAGTACATAAAAAACCTACAGTAAATGAATGGTTGTCGTGTTTCTTACATGATGAATGCCCACTTGGAAAGCTCTTATGCCCTTCCTTGATGACACTCTTCTCTCCATGGCACACCACATTTGTTGTGACTGGATCATAAAACTAGACATGCCATGTTATCAACAACATTTGATCAGACTATCTAATGCTGACTAGAAAGAAGAAAAAAAACATCTGACATCAAGGCGAACAACTATAAATGGAGGATGGTTATAAAAATGTGCCTCACATCTTTTCCATCAGGAAAACAGCGCCAAAAGAAGTCTGGACGAGGTCGACCAACACCATCCTTAATCGCATCAGTTAAAACCGCGGTAATGAGCACAGAATACAAAAGGCCTGCTTACATATGTCATCGGTTCATGACTTCATCCACTCATATGGTACCATAAATGCAACTACTCCGTTATTTAAAGCACCTACATAAAAGTAGACTTACCCAATATAGCATGATGCAAATCATACACATTACTCCTTTTGAAGTAGATTGCGATAAAGATTACAAAAGGTAGTAAAATACCAATCAACTGTTACAAGAAACAGAACAATGTTATCACACGCATGCGCACATCCTATACAATACCTAAAGAGCATAAATATCTCCAAGAGTTGATATCATGCAACAAAAGCGAGAACATACTGGAACGGCCCAAAATGGCACAGTGTTACTTTTTAATGGGTACTTCAGATCTGTCATCATGTCTCTTCCCACGAAGCGGTGAAAAGGATCTATGACATTTAATATAATGTCTATCACCCCAAGAAGTACAAGTATAATCCAGTCATGCATGTGAAACCTTGCCACCTTGACTCCATGGGTTTTAAGTGTATGAGAACCCAATTGAATGTCTGCCATTTTCTCCAGCTGCAAGGAAATAAATTATAAGTTCCACAAGAACCTAGATTGTGGGTGCCAACTTTTCATACCATTGAAAGCATTAAGACCAACTAACCAAGATAGACATTGTTTGCACAACATTCACGAAGAGAAGGCCAAAGACCAAGGTTTCAATGCAAATCAAATCCAGCATGTGCAATTTTCAATCAGCCAACAGTTCACTACAAAAACCTCATGCTCCATTGGATAGATGTATTGCAAATGCCAGTAATAAGTAAGGTATGCTGATTATTTAAGTATTCAGTATCTGAACACATCAGCATTCATATACCTCTTTTGGCTTGGAATAAAATTTGTAGAAATTGGTAAGTATAAAAAAGTTTATTAAAATAAAAAATCTTCAAAATTACTAAACATAATACAAATATAAATGATGAAAGATCCCTTTCGTCTGGTGGCCTGGGTGGCAAGTCTGGCGACCAACTGTGGTCGTCGGAGGTGGCTAGACGAAGGTGGTCTCTAGCGACAACCGGCATTGATTGTCGGCGGTGGTGGTGTCTGGGGCGGTGGTGGCTGACGACGGTAACGGTAGCCAATGGCGAAGGCCTTTAACTCAAACACAATTGATTCGGTACATCTTTAATCATTTTTTGCAGTAACAAGAAGGGATGCTCAATGTATGGAAATACAGCAGAATCACCATGATACACTACCTCATACTCGTTGCCTCAAACCAAACGAAATAATAGGTGCAATAATCAGTGAATACTTACCAACACGCGAGTCACGCGACTCATCGTATTAGTTACTTCAAAACAAACGGAACCTTAGAGTAAGCATGTTCTGAAACTAAACAACATTAAGGGTGGATATATTTGTTGAGATATCACGAATTATCCAGGGTTGTTCCTTGGTCTGGATAAAATAAGTTCATAAATCAATATATATATATATATATATATATATATATATATATATAGACACACATTCAGTAGGATCTCAAATTCTATGCCTCATTAGACATTTCCAATTATATAGTTGTATGAACTCCGTGTTTCTTCTATATTTATTATCTTTTGCAGCCAAGAACCCCAAAAACAATTGACTTCTTTCTTTAATTTTTTTGTGGATAAGTTTTTGGGTAAATTACACTTTACCACCCCTAAGTTTAGCCGGAAATCACTTAACCCCCCTACAGTTAATAAACTACATTTTTCCCCCTTTAACTCAGTTTTGATCAGTCTTTTAAAAAACGTGCCATAGGGTACGCTCGGGGTTCGCCCCGGGGCGGGGCCGTCCTAAAACGCATAGGGAGGCTCAATCTGGGCCTTTTTTCCTGTGGGGCTCATGCCTGAACCATTGGGGCGTACGCTCCGAACGTCCGAGAACGCCCTTTACGCCCCAATGGCTTAGGCTTACGCCCCACTAGAATTTGTCTACATAGTTGAAAAAAAATGATTTGATTGCCACCGTGTGATCTTTTATATTGCATCTTACTCTCTTGGATGATAATTATGATATTTTTGGAAATTAAAGTTGTTTTAAATTGGTTTTGTATCATGTATGGAATGATCGAATCTATGGAATATAAACATATATAGTTTGAATTGTGGTTAGAAACTTAGAATTATATCTCAAATGATATTGAAAGACAATGACAAGTTCATTTTTATTATCGTTTTTTATATATTTGTGATTTAACAACTATGTTTGTAGGCTTAAATACTTTGTTTGCTTATAGTATTTTTTATTTTGTTTATTTTTAATCTACTTTCACTATTTTATATTATATGATATTATATATATATTTTTTTTTTTCAAATTAAAAATCAAAAAATTGTGGGGCTTACGTCCCACGTTCTGGGGCTTACACCCCGCCCCACAGTAGGCAAAATGCCCCGTCTTACGCCCCCGCTTCTAAAAACACTGGTTTTGATTAGATAGAAATTATCAAAAGAGAAAATTTAGTAGACTAGTAGTTGACAAAAAGGGGTATTGTGTTAACATTTTAAATTATAGCAACCGATTTGGAACAAACTACATTTTTCCCCCTTAAATTTAGTTTTGATTAGATAGAAATTACCAAAAAAGAAATTTTAGTAGTTGATAAAAGGGAATTGTACTAACATTTAAAACTATAGGGAAGAACAAAACAAATTCAGGGGGGGTTAAGTTATTTTGAGCTAAACTTCAAGGGGCTAAAGTGGAATTTACCCAAAAAAATTTTATAAAAGATTGTTGAGGGTTGAAACCCTATTTTGAGGGTGGGAATTCTAACAAATACCATAGTTCTTTTCCAAACTAGCAACTGAAAGTCTGAAAGAAAGGGCCTCTATGTTGTTAATCATTGCCATGGTTTCAAATTTCGGTCGAAATTACCAAATTTCAGTCGAAATATTTTTGTTTCGGCCAGGACCGAAACAAAAAGAGGGTCAAACTAAGGGGACTAACCACTTAGATCAATTTCGGTCACTTTGGTCAATTTTGATCAAATTTCGGTTGGCTTTCTGAAGTGGAGCTGGAACTATAAATTTCGGTCAATTTTGGTTTCAGAACTAGAAATATAAATTTCAAATTTTCGGTCAATTTCATTTGAAATCTTAAAATTTTGGTTTTGTCTTGGACCGAAACCCGACACGAAATCAAAATTTAAAACTTTGATCATTGCCCTTAATCTTTTCTCACATGCACTCCTAATATTTATGACCACCTTGTTAGACATGCATCTAAGGTAAAGAAATATGTTTTTTACCTCTATTGGTATAACATTATCATAGCATAGCATATGCTTTCTCATGCAATATGAAAACAATGACATATTTTCTCGGCTTCAATTACTTAGCTTTCCGTAATTTAAACACACATACATATTTTTGTCGATGATGTATCAGACAATTCTCTCTTGTCGCAATTTTTCAAAAGATGTAATTCTTTATTTTAGCAAAAAACACAAGAATTTTATTATGTATACATATTAAATGTGTGCATGCGCTCAATAGTACACCTTCAAATCTCATGTTATTATCACTAAGAGGGGATAGTGGTTTGGTTGATTGCTACATGTGGATTAATAGGAACCAAACCAACATACTCCCAAACCAAATCTCAAAGTTCGGGGTAACTATAGAGGTGCTAAGATTTTACCTAGAGAAGATTGACCCAATCCAAAAGAACCCCTAAGAAAAGGTTTCTAGAAGCAGCACCACCATTGATGCAACGCTGGACTCATGCATGCACGTTTCCAAAAGCTAATTCTTAGGCATAAATTTCAAAGAATAAATTATATTTTCAATTATTTTAGTATGTTTTCAGTCCCTCAAAATATATTGGTCATTTAGTCAAATGTTTAGGATTATGTGTCATTACTCAAAAGTTGGGATGTATTGCTAATTTAGCTAATTATGGGTGCACAAAATTTCCACCATCGTCGTCAACGAGGGCCAACCAATAGAGGACACATGACATTGCTCGTGTCACCTTCACGAACCCATGGGTGGACTCGACAAGAGGATTTGCACACATGCCGCACGGGTTTTGACGGTCTTCAACCACAAAGTCCCCCCACCAAGGACGCCCCGGCGAGGTCTCCATAGCAAGTGATCTCTCCACATCCCCAATGATAAACCAAGGCTTGCGAGACTACAACCCCTCGATCATGGCAACCTCTCACGAAGCAAGTCGCCTATTCACCAATAGTCCCTACTGGACCCGTAGAAAAGGAACGTTGACAAGCTCTCTAGAGACCTTCACGAGCCAACACCAAGGCTTCCAAACCCAACAAGCTCTCAGAAGAAAGGCTCTCACGTCCCCAATGCTCCACAAGAACCACCATAAGGCTCGCCCCGCCAAGCGACCTCGGCTTCAATGTACATTGTTACTGTAGACACACAAATTGTGTCTAACCCGGACCCGACTCGCATGCGCCAATTCGGAGGCAAACCCGACACGCGCTCCGACGCGAACCCGACTTGCGTGCACCTACGCGGATACAAACCCGACGCGCGCTCCGACGCGGACCCGACTAGCACGCACCAATGCGGACTCGGACCCGACTCGCGCCCAACAAGGGAACCGGGCGGGCCCACCCTCAAGTGGGGCCCACCCGGCAGGCCCCTACTAGGGACCCGAACCCCATGGGGGCCGGCCCCTAGTAGGGATCCGAACCTCATGGGGGCCGGCCGGCCTTGCAAGGAAAAAGAAAAGAAAGGGAAGAAAAGAAAGGAAAGAAATGAAAGGAAAGAAAAGGAAGGAAGAGAAAAGGAAAGAAAAGAAAAGGAAAGAAAAGAAAGAAAAGGAAAGAATTACCGCCATGCGCGGGGGGAGGTTGCGTATGACGTCTGCTCACACGCGGATCTGCGCCGATCCCTCGATCCGACAGACAAGAAGAAGAGTCGGGTCGCCATCGATTTTATGTGCAAGATTCCAAATGAATCCAAAAATGATTGAGCCATAATTACCCCGCCAGAAAAGGAAAACAAATAAAGAGTTATTTCCCTCATCAATGGATGAATAAATCCTGGGTAATTATGGGGGAGATATAAAAGGGATTTAAAATAAACTTCCCATATCTCTCCCCTCCCCCCTTCACCTATAAATAGAGGGGGAGGGGGGAAGGCTCAAAGGTCGGATGGCAAGGCGAAAAAGCTCTGTAGAAGAGGAGACGCGCTCTTCATCGACCCAAGGCTTCACGAGGCACGGGCAAGCCTGTCCCTTCGGGATCGGCTTAGTCCATTAAAAGCCCTCATCAACGTGAAGACCCTTGCACAAGAAGATCATCCCTTCGATTCCGTGCACGAAGAAGAAAGCTCGGAGAAGAAGAACCCTTCGACTCCGAAGACGCCAGAAGCAAAGGCCGGAGAAGAAGATCGGAGCGGCACCACCCCGTCGTCTCCAACGCCCCTTCGACTCCGATCAAGCTCAAAAGCCCGGAGAAGAAGAACGAAACGGCGCTACACCCGTCTCTTCAACAAAGCCTTCGACTCCGATCAAGCTCAAAAGCCCAGAGAAGAAGGGAAGCGGCGCTACACCCGTCGTCATCAACAAGGCCTTCGACTCCGATCAAGCCCAAAAGCCCGGAGAAGAAGCTGACGCCATAACCGCCACGAGGTCGAAGATTGAAGACGAAGTGCGGGAGCTCTGCAGAAGAGGAGACACTCCTTCATCGACCCAAGGCCTCACGAGGCACGGGCAAGCCTGTCCCTTCGGGATCAGCTTAGTCTATTGAAAGCCCTCATCGACGTGAAGACCCTTGCACACGAGGATCAAGACTTCGACTCCGTGCACGAAGAAGAAAGCTCGGAGAAGAAGACCCTTCGACTCCGAAGACGCCAGAAGCAAAGGCCGGAGAAGAAGCTCGGAGCGGCACTACCCCGTCGGCTCCAACAAATCCTCTACTCCGATCAAGCTCCAAAGCCCGGAGGAGAGAAACGAAGCGTCATCACCCGTCGCCTTCGACAAAAGTCTGCATCATCCACGAAGAAGAAAGCCTGGAACAGACCGCCTGAAGTGTCGTTACCCCCGCCGTCTTCATCAACAAAAGCCGACGCTACAACCGTCGCACGGAGACCGTCGCTACCCCCGCCGTCTTCATCAACAAAAGTCGACGCTACAACCGTCGCACGGAGATCGGTGCTACCCCCACTATCTTCGAAAGCATTCTTCGACCCCGATCACGCCAAGGAAGCCCGGAGAAGAAGAGAAGTCCAGCCGACACCCAAACCGTCGAAGCGCCGGAGAAGTAGCCCACGTCGTTCGAAGAAGAAGACCGAGGTGACGCTGAAGCTAAAGCCAACGCAAGAAGCCAAAGCAAAGCCCCAGTAAAGCCCGCGCCAAAGCAACGCAAGTACCAAAGCCAAGCGACTACGCCGGCCACGAGCAAAAGCACCGCACGTTCTAGCCGATACGACGCGAAGTCCGGAAGAACGAAAGGATCGCAAGTCTCTCCCGGCTACGTCCAAGCGCAAGCGCCGAAGCAAAGCAAAGGCCAGAGCCACACCGGAGCCAAGCCAAAGCCAAAAAGCCAAAAAGCCAAGGCCAAAGCCGACGCCCAAAAGCACGATCGACACCATGAACCGACGATCAAGGACGCCGAGGTCAAACAAGGAGCGAGGAAGACACGAAGACCGAGGAACGAAGCTGAAGACCCCCTAGCCGAGAAAGCGCGAAGCACGGAAGGGACCGAAGAAACAACGGATATTCCTTAGCCTCTCCAAAACCCTCACTTTGTAAAGACCTCTGTCTTAGGCAACTCCTTCAGAGCTCTCGCACGAACACCACGTGGAGACGCGGATCAAAGGGATCCTCCAGAAGATCTTTCCCACAAATCCCCTGATCAAAACTCGCCGCAACCCGGACTCACTACACCCGAGCCACCCGGGTCCCGGCCACACTTGTAATCTCGTTTTGCGCAATAAAGACGATCCGTACCTTTTCCGCGCATACAGTTACCTAAGGCCAGAGTGCTCGGCGGACTGTCCATGATGGATGCCTTTTGCAACAAGTCTCTGGACAAAGTCGTAGACGAGCCATGCGGGCCAACATAAGTATTAAATGTCGAGAAGTCGCATCAAACAACTGAACGTCCGCCTCGCTGCCTGACATGTCGCAGTCTAACGAGAAGTATGACGAACACGGCATCACAGAAAGGCTGCAACGTGCGACCACCAACCCATTCTAGTCATGACACATTGGTTGATGCAGCATAATTGTCGCATCAAGGAGAATTCACCGCATATGGACACCTACCCACAGCCACACGATGAGCACCACGTGCTTTAATTGAGTTTTCCCCGTATTATTTCTAATGCTTTTACTGGGTATCATGCTTTAAATTGCAACTAAAACATCACAATGACTCCATATATAGCAGAGGGCGAAATACCGAGTGATGATAGTTTATAGTCATCCTATGTAACTAATATTATGGTTCTAGACAATGCGACTGATGAAGATAAAGACATAGTAGCTTGACTTTGTTAATGCTAATGGCTTGATTTTTGCATAAATGACATTGTAGCCATTGAACTCACCATTATTTAGCCTACTCTAATACCAATGGCAAAATCAGTTTTGTAATTCTATCCGAGTAAGCAGTGTTCTAAAAAGCAGTCTAGGCGCTAGGCGGCCCCCCATCACCCAGTCTAGGCCCTAGGCGCTCCAGAAAAGCAGCCAAGCTCCCAGGCGGAACTAGACGGCCGCCTAGGCGGTCTAGGCGGGTTGAGGCTGGTCAAACGGGCTCAGACTGGCCAGGCGGGCTCAGACGGGCTCCTCAGCGATAGTCACTCTCTTGATCCGGCCTTCCTCAGCGGCAGTCCCTCTCTTGAATCCAGCTTTCCTCAACGGTGGCTCACCCTTTTTTAAAAAAAAATTTAAAAAAAAACAAATACGCCTAGGTGCCGCCTAGGCTCTAGGCGGGCCCCCACCATCCGACTAGCGCTTTTTAGAACCTTGCGAGTAAGTGATACAATTAGATCGCTATAGGAGAACCAGAGGCGCTTCGATACCCGACCATTTGATGCGGAACGGATGAAGGGTCCTACAACGTTGAAATCTCGCTCTATCCTATGGGCTGGGAAATCTGATTTGCAGGCTTTCTGATTAGCTGCAAGGATGTGGTACGTAGATCGGGCTCGTCGAGAGCTTCAAAACGACACCAAGATCACTTAAATCAGGCTTGCCAGTCTTAACACATGGGCCAAAAGGGTTTAGCAAGTTTGTTTGTCTTAGTGCGTCTGGTTTATTGTGCAAGTAGATTTAGACTAAGTTGAAATGGGTTTTGAGCGTTAAGTCAAGTGGATTTGAGGGTCGAGTTCAAATTATAGTTGGGTTATATAATTTAGGCTAATGGGTCAAGTTGAATGTAGAAAGAAGGCTTAATGGTTCCAACTAACTTGTATATAAAGTGTTTGATGATGGATTGTGATCAGATGGCTAGAGTGGAGATTAGCGCAGGGCTTTATTGGGCTCGGTTTTTATTGGTTGGGTCAAGATGGCTTAAAGGGTTTAGAACTCAACCCATTGAAGGTTAAAAAAGGAGGCGGCAAACAGAGGATAGTGTTTTTTTTTGGTGTAGGATTTTGTGAAAAGGGTAAAAGAAGATGAGGACAGCAAACATCTATGGCAATGCTCATCAGAGCGCACGGTGGTGGCAATCAGCATGGACAAGTAGGAGTGGCAATGGAGCACGAAAACCTAAAAATCCGAGCCCGACTTCAAAGTTCGGTCGGGTATAAATTTTTAATTTTTGCAACCAAACAAGATTAGAGTAGGGCACGGGTATAAAAACAGTAACTGATCAATTCTCGAGTATGTAAGGGTGCATCAATATCCATTCTCGAAACCCAATTGCTCAATATACACAATTCGAGTAGTAGGGCATGGGTATAAAAACTGTAACTGATCAACTCTCGAGAATGTGAGGGTACATCAATATCCATCCTGAAATCCGATTGCTCAATATATACATAATACACTATTGGCTTATCTATATTGGGTTGAACTTAAAATATAGTTAGAATTGTTTGCAGATTTTGGATATTGTATGGTGAGAATTGTGTCCATTAATAAGTCTATATGCAAAATCAAGTTTTACAAAAATATTAGGAAATCATAAATGGTAAAGAAAAATACAAAATACAAAAACCGTACCCGATACGTACCCAAAACCAGAACTGAAACCCTAATGGGTCTAGGTTGGGCATGGACCTTCCAATGCCCGAATGGGTATCGGTCGGGTATGGATACTCCCATACCCGAATTGGGTATTCCCAGAGGGACCTTGAAACCCTAATGGGGGGCTGAGGGACATTGAAATCTGGTCAAAACGAAGCTGATGACCCTGGGGAACAAGAAAAACAAGAACCAGGGTAATCAGAAGACGAGTCATCAAGACTGACCTGCAAGCCCTCGGGGCTGGGAAATGGCCGGAGATCCGGAAGCAGGGTGGGAACAGAGAGGCGAAGGAGTGGTGGAGGATGGGGAAGAGAGATATTTGTGGGTCTCGGGCCCCGCGAAGGGAAACGAAGAGAGGGAAAGAAAGAAAGAGAGAGAGAGAGAGAGAGAGAGAGAGAGAGAGACAGAAGAGAGAGAGAGGTTTTATTGTTGCTATTTTTATGTGTGCATATAATCTATCTGCTCATTGTTTGCTGTTATTTAGTTGGGATCTCTCCCACACTCTCCGAGCACAGCCTGCCACGCAGATCGAAAACACAGTATAAAGGGAGCTTTTGGCACCCTGAAATTTTGAAATGGCACCAAATAGACATCACTTAGTTTTGGCACCCCTTTTTACTTTATGGAATTTGTGTTGGTGCCCAACTTACACTTAGCAACCTAAGCTTTTCGTCAATGGATCCACTTTGGACTCGGGCTAATCCCTTCGAGAATACGCACCGACCACTCAAAAGAAACTAGGGTTTTTTTTAAATAAAATAATTGAGGAGTTATCGTATATGAGTCAAGGATTGGCCCTATAGAAAGGGCATCGTTAGTTCTTGACAGACCAAGTGAGGGTATTGATCAAAGATTATTTGTAGAAGAAAGTTGTCATATAGCTAACCACAATCGATTCTTGATTCCAAACAAGACTGAATGATCAACGTTGGCTACAGAGAAGAGTAGGGTCGACTTTCGCCTTAAGTTTTCAATAGAGGACGTTCATTGTGCTTCTGAAATTGTTTTAGACGGTAAGTGAACCTATGCAGCAACTTTTAAGAGGAATTCCGACAGCCAACAATGTAGGAAGAAGAGGACGAGGACGGTCGAAGGGGAGAAGGAAGAGCAAGAAGCAAAAGAGAAAGATGAAATAAGAAACATTTGGGAATTTTTATTTTTTTTTTGGAAATCGTTTGGAGGGTATCATATCAAATAGATTCATTTGGAAGGAAACACATCCCACCATTGGCACACCGAAATTATGGCCTACCAATAGCACCTATTAAAATTCGGTTGGGTGCAACAGTAAATTGGATGCCATTATGAATCCAACGGGTGCAGATAGAGGCTCCCCAATAAAGAAGGTATTATGTGAGCAGAATATAATATGTTTAAGTCGGATATGGATAGCATTTTTTGATCAGATGATGCCATAATGGTCAAAATCTGATAACCCATTTACTTAATAAATCAGATATGGATTTAGACCAATTCGATCTGTTAAAAACATGATCCGACAAACTATAACATAAGATATTTTATTTTATCCACAATTAGACTATTTCGCTTAAATCCAAGGCCCTAAGAGTCAATATAAAAAGAATCCAAAGTACATAATCGACTGCTTTTCTATGGATCCGACGCTTAACGTTATCACAATTGTTCGATGCATGTAGACCTTTCAATGATCTGGATTCTGATCCAAATCCGATTAGATCCACACTTGAAAGGATATGGATTGGGTTTTTTAATCCGATGGTTTGATGATGATCCACATCGGATAGCATTTTTACTTAAGGATTGTATTAGGATATGGCCTAATCCAATCCAAATCTGATTTGTTGACAGGTCTAATATTAACATTTGCACCATAATATTCTCCAAGGGCCACCGTCGATCATTTTCAAAATACTCATTGTGTCCTGATATCAAATTTCTATGGGTGCCACCTCCAAGCCAGGATCTTCCATCGAACACTGCCACCAACCACCTCCACACAGAACACCACCACATAATCGGCTCTCAATCTCCTCCTCGTCCCCATCTTCCTCCTCCTCCTCACCCTTCTTCCTCCTCTTTGCTCCTACAACTTCCCCACCGAAGCCCTAACGTACCTTCGAGACTGGCGGGCAGTAGTCAAACCTGAATCTCCAGGAGCAGGATCGAAATACGTGCAACTATCTCTTTAACTTCTCTGCTAAAATCAGCATTTAGATTTTCATGTAGCTGCTCATCTACATAAGGTGCATTCACTTAGATTATATCAGAGTGATACTATATGTAAAATAATTTTTCAGGATTTTTACTACTTCGGCTTTCCATTTAATATTACACTTAGTTGTTTGATAGAAGACGAGGGATTGAAGAATCATTCTTAATGATTTGGATTTTTACATAAAAAGGGTACGTGATTATAACTCATTCAAGCCATGGTATGTAAATTTTATAAAAATAATAATAATAATGGTATGCAAAGTATGCTTTGTAGATTTGGGTGTTTGTGTTGTTTGAATCTCATTTTTCTTGAAACTCATGAAGGTGTTTCAACTATAAAAACACTATTAGTACGAATCGTGTGTATTGCACAGATGATTGTGATGCCACTTGAATGGATCACACGTATGATACTGAATCTAGCTCTCCATCATTTCACACACACAGAGAGAGAGAGAGGCAAAGATGTTTAATTATGAAAAAAAATAAAAGAGGAGTGAGAAAAAAGAGAGGGGGGCTGTCACGTGACACAGAAATTTCTCAACTTTATGAGAGTGGTATAGATTTTCTTTTCATCGTCGAACTCTAAATCACACAAAATACTATTCTATCAATTTAATTATAATTTAATCACCACTAATCATTGTCTACGATCAACATTGTTGGTGTTTTGTGGCTTTTGAAAAGCCAATGTAAATGTTTTGGGGTGGGAATGCAATCCAAGTGGGACCTTGTTTCCCACCCCAACACAACACATGAATTTCCAATATTATATATATATATATATATATATATATATATATATATATATATATATATATATATATATATATATATATATATATATATATATATATATATATATATATATATATATAGGGCTGGCAATTTCGGACCCGACACGACCCGACACGAAGTTAGCGGGTCTGGGTCAGGGCTAAATGGGTTCGGGTCGTAAACGGGTCGACACGATAGACCCGTTTAATAAACGGGTCGGGTCCGGGTTTAGTGTCTGGACATGGTAGACCCGGGAAGACCCGTTTAGTATTCAACGGGTCGTGTCGAGTCGGGTCGGGTCGGGTCTACCCGCAATCCGATACTATAATATATAATACCAGCGAGTCTTTCGGGTCAGGTCGGGTCGAGTCGGATTGGGTCGGATCGGGTCAACTGAATAGTCCGGGTGATAAACGGGTCTTATCGGGTCTACCCGTTTATTGGCGGGTCGGGTACAGGTTTAAGATCTAGACACGATTAGTTAAACGGGTCGGGTCCGGGTCCGGGGTTTTTGGACACGAACCCGACTAGACACGACACGAACACGACCCGACCCGACCCATTGCCACCCCTATATATATATATACTAGTAATGCCCGTGCCTGTCGGCACGAAAAAGATTTCGAGGGCGACAAAAATATTTTGAGGGCGTGATAAAATTTTAAGGGAATAGGCAATATTTTAAGGGTGGCAATAATAATTTAAAACTAATGATAATATTTTGATAAAATTTTGAGGGAATAGGCAATATTTTAAGGGTGGCAACAATAATTTAAAACTAATGATAATATTTTGAGGGATGTGATAATATTGAGGACAACATTCTATGCAGACGCCCATGTTCGACGGGGGAGCCTACATTCGACCTCAACCGACCTTCTCCCTCTCTCTCTTTATATATATATATATATATATATATATATATATATATATATATAGTAATGCCCGTGCCTGTCGGCACGCACATTCGGCGAGGGCATGCTAAAATTTTTGAGGGAGGAGACAATTTTGAAGGTGGCAACAAAATATTTCGAGATCGGCAACAATATTTCAAGGGGGGATAATATTTCAATTGTGATAACAATATTTTGAGAACGGTGATGGTATTTTGAGACATTTGATAATATTTCGTGAGTAGTGATAATGTTCGAGTATGTCGGCACTCAAACGGGACAGTGAAATTGGTTCGGCAATGCCCATAATTGACGGAGACACTCATATTCAACTGCCGAACCCATATTTGACAAAAATAACATAATTTATCAGCGAGCAACACTTATCCTTTTTTTTATTTTTAAAAATTTATTTTTTTAAATGAAGTCACACATATATCAATTTTGGATTGAAGATGGTATTACATCAATGGTGCAAATCTCTCACTTAGCATCTTCAGCAAAATCCTCATGTAGAATTTTTTTTTTAGATAAATTATACTTTGCCCCCTTGAAGTTTAGCTCAAAAACACTTAACCGCCATATAGTTAAAACAACTATATTTTTCCCTCCTTCAATTCAGTTTTGATCAGATAACAATTACCAAATAAGGAAATTAAGTAGTTGACAAAAGGGGCAATGTGCTAACATTTCAAACTTTAGGGAGTGATTTTGATGCGAAACAAATGCGGGTGGGCAGGAAATCAGTAGTTTAATTGTCCTAGCAATGTTTCGCTACGAATTAAAAGTCTCAGGTAGGAAGTTTATTCAAACCATCAGCAGGGAATAATGGGTTTTAACAGAAACTACTTGCATCAGGCAATTCGATCTCAGTTCTAAGAATTACAATAAATAATGCTTAAATTAAACGGCACGAGTCCGTCCCGCAATATCAAATACTAATGAACTTAATAGGCAGGTGGACACTCAACCTCACAACAGGGGCAGCAGTTGGCAATGATAATATACCAGAGACCCAATTGATGAAACACGTCGGTACCTGGTCGAATAGGGAAATCCTTACTGTTGAGATGCTGATGATGGTGCAGGCACATATTCCTCCACGCTCTCTCTTCCGAGTCGAGGAAGGGGGAGTTGATGTCGAGGCACCCTTCTTCGTCTTTGATCATTCCATGGTCCCCGTCGGGGTCAGCCTTGTGAGTATGCCGGGGCGATGAGAGGGGGTGGGTTTGGGTGTGCTGTAGGGAAGGGGAGGGGAGGGGTTGAGGTGAGGCCGGAGGACTAGGGGTGGCCGGCTGCACCGGGACAGGGTCGGGTCGGTTCGGGCCGGCAGTGCCGAGGAAGGGGAGGGGGTGGCCGGGTGGTCCAGCCAAGGGGGCAAAGGGGAGGGGCAGCACTGGGTGGAAGGGAGGGGATAGGGGTCGGGTTGGGTGTTGGGTAGGGGTCGGGCGGCCAGCAGCAGCAGGAAGGGAAAAGGAGGGGACCGGGTGGGGAAAAGGAGGGGACCGGGGTGGGGAAGGGGTGTCGGGCGGCTGGGGGCCGGGTCGGATGGGGGATGGGGGATGGGGGAGAGAGGGAGGGGGTTCGGGTGGTGGGAGGGGGTTGGGATCAAGTGGGCAACAGGAGGGGGAGGTTCGGTTAGTAGGTGGGGGAAACCGGGTGGGGCCGGCGTCGGGTAGGGGGCACGGACAGGGGGTGGAGGGTGGTGGATCGGGTGAGAGGAAAGGAGGGAGAGGGTCGGCGGCTGGGCTAGGGGAAAATAGAAAACAAATTAGGGTTTCAGATTAGGGTTTCACACACCTAATCTGAACCTAGGGTTTCACACACCTAGGGTTTGGGTTTGGGGTTTCACACGCCTCACCCTGGTTCTCTCAACACACAAGTGGAGGAAAACGAGAATTTTATTCATTCAATCCATGCATTACATGTTCCATGGGCAGGCCTATATAAAGGCCTGCGATAACAAACGAAAACCCCGGAAAGTCGAGGTGGGACTAAATAACACAATGCAGAAAATAAAAAAAACAAATACAAACATCCATGATGGTGCAGGCTGTCTGATCAGAGCCATAGGCTCAGGTGGCGTCTCCTGCGCTCGTACACACGCCATGGGCTCTGCTCGATGTCCCCATCATTCTCCCGGGGTGGGAGAGAACTCGACTCCGTCGAGTAAGGCTCGGTGCGGCTCTCGTACAGCTCCAGCAGGTCTGGGTCCATCTACTGGGGTCCCTGATGCTCAATCTACGCGTCCTCAGAATGGGGCTTTCCTTTCCAGCAAACCAGGTACCGCCGAATTCCACTGTCGTCTACCGGAGATAATCTCGTCATCCAGAATATTATCAATGCCTTGGGCTGTATATGGTGGGGATATTTCTGGGAGTGGGGGTAGGGGGGGCACTCAGGGGCAGGGTCCAGGGTAGGCTCAACTATCAGTGGATTTTCAGGGTTAAAATATGGGCCATTATAAGCCACTAGATCTTTAATATTGAAGGTGGGACTGATGCCAAAACCCTTGGGTAATTTAATAACATAAGCATTATCATTGATTTCTTTTAGGACCCGAAAAGGACCTGCACTGCGTGCATGTAGTTTCTTAACGGCTCCCGAAGGAAGTCGTTCCGGACGAACCCGGACCATCACATAAACTCCCACACTGAAAGTCTGAACTCGCTTCCGGGCATCGACCCTTAATTTATAGCTCGCATTGCTCTGTTCAATTTTTTTACTGATTTCCATATGTAGATCATGCACATGAGATGCAAAAACAGATGCCGACTTGGAAATTCTATGATGCTCAGACATAGGAATAAGATCGACTGGTTGCCTAGGTTTGAACCCATACATGACTTCATGAGGACTCATACCGGTGGACCTATTGACAGATGTGTTATATGCAAACTCAGCTATTGACAGTTTCAGATCCCAAGTCTTAACGTGTTCACCTATCAAGGTACGGACAAGGTTTTCCGGACTCCTATTGACAACTTCAGTCTGGTCATTGGTCTGGGAATGGAAGGTAGTGGAGAACTGGAGCCTAGTGCCCAGCTTGTGCCATGGGATTTTCCAACAAAAAATAGTGATCTTGACATCCTTGTTGGGCATGATTTCAGGCAATCCGTGTAACTTTATGACGCCATCGGACGTCTTGGAACAAGGGAGGAAATGGGTCACCTCAGAAAATCGGTCTACGAAGATTAGGACCGAATCATGCTCCTTGAAAATCTTTTTAGCTAGAGTTGATTGCTGTTCGGCCTGACTACTCTTAGGTGGGCAGGGACCCAGTTTGACCTTCTTGTCCTTGGGTTGAGACAGGGCGCACCTAACAACTGACATGGAGGAAGATGACATTGGTTTAAGGGAAGTCAAGATGGCTTCGTCATCATCATCAAAGTCTCCATCTTCTTCTTCAGCTTGATAGACGAATTCTGCCTCTTTAGCCTCTATCACTTCAATGAGATTGCCATCAATGATGTTGACTTTGACATGGCTTGCACAGTTTGCGGCCACATGTCCGTAGCCTTGGCATTTACAACACGTGATGAGGGGACTAACTTTGGAGAAGTCTTTCTCAGGGACCTTGTCATGGTTGTCTCTCTCATTGCTTCTACTGGTGGAGTCAGCTCTTGGTTGGGATTCGTTGGGGTAGGGCCGACTTAGGTAGCTATCCGAGAAAGGTCGAGGGACTTTGCTTCGGGAATCTTGATCCCGATGGAAATGGTTGGACCTAATGCTATCGAGGTTCTGAACTAAGGCATAGGCTCTTTCCAACTCTGTAACATCTCGGGTAAGGAGCTCACTTCTCAGGTCTTCTCTCAAACCTGATCGAAAACGTGCCAGGACCTGGGCAGGGGTTTCTGTTCTGAGGACATTGCAGCGAGTTAGGAACTCGTCGAATTTGGTGACATAGTCCCTGGCTGATTTGTTGCCTTGGGTGAATTGGTACCACTGGTCCAATAGGTGGGCTCGATATGATGGGGGCACATACCTGCCTTTTAGCTCATTCTTCATGGCGACCCAAGTATCAATGGGGTCCTGAGTTTTGGCGGCTCTCAAGGCTTCTAAATTAGTCCAGTATTGGCTGGCAGGTCCACTAAGCTTCATGGCAGCGAATTGCACTTTTCGCGGTTCGGTTAAAGGATACCAGGCAAAGTATTGGTCCATGGACTGGAGCCAGTCCAAAAAGAATTGGGGATCGTGCCTGCCATCGAAAGAGGGCACCTCTAACCTGATGCTCCGGAGATACTGTTTACCCGGATTTTGATTATTCTGCCAAGGTGGCCGAAAATCTTGAGTGCCTAGGAGTGGTGGAGCTAGCGGTGGAGCTTGGTCCAAACGGTCAAAACGGCCATTGGTGTCACGCTGACAAGCGGTGAGGTTCTGGTTCATAGTTGCTATTCCTTGGGCTAACTCGGCAAGTGCCCTAGTTAAGACATCAGGATCCATATTGTCCGACTCACTCGACTCTCCTAACAGATAGGACCTACCTCAGGGGTTGGCATGCAAAGACAAACTCACAACATGATGCATGCTGAATTTTTTTTTTTTTGTTAAATATGGCAATCAAATGCAAAAGTTAAAAGAAAAATTTTCTAGATGCAGTACAACTAATGCATGACAGTTCCTACCTACAACCATGCTCTGATACCAAAATGATGCGAAACAAATGTGGGTGGGCAGGAAATCAGTAGTTTAATTGTCCTAGCAATGTTTCGCTACGAATTAAAAGTCTCAGGTAGGAAGTTTATTCAAACCATCAGCAGGGAATAATGGGTTTTAACAGAAACTACTTGCATCAGGCAATTCGATCTCAGTTCTAAGAATTACAATAAATAATGCTTAAATTAAACGGCACGAGTCCGTCCCGCAATATCAAATACTAATGAACTTAATAGGCAAGTGGACACTCAACCTCACAACAGGGGCAGCAGTTGGCAATGATAATATACCAGAGACCCAATTGATGAAACACGTCGGTACCTGGTCGAATAGGGAAATCCTTACTGTTGAGATGCTGATGATGGCGCAGGCACATATTCCTCCACGCTCTCTCTTCCGAGTCGAGGAAGGGGGAGTTGATGTCGAGGCACCCTTCTTCGTCTTTGATCATTCCATGGTCCCCGTCGGGGTCAGCCTTGTGAGTATACCGGGGCGATGAGAGGGGGTGGGTTTGGGTGTGCTGTAGGGAAGGGGAGGGGAGGGGTTGAGGTGAGGCCGGAGGACTAAGGGTGACCGGCTGCACCGGGACAGGGTCGGGTCGGTTCGGGCCGGCAGTGCCGAGGAAGGGGAGGGGGTGGCCGGGTGGTCCAGCCAAGGGGGCAAAGGGGAGGGGCAGCACCGGGTGGAAGGGAGGGGATAGGGGTCGGGTTGGGTGTTGGGTAGGGGTCGGGCGGCCAGCAGCAGCAGGAGGGGAAAAGGAGGGGACCGGGTGGGGAAAAGGAGGGGACCGGGGTGGGGAAGGGGTGTCGGGCGGCTGGGGGCCGGGTCGGATGGGGGATGGGGGATGGGGGAGAGAGGGAGGGGGTTCGGGTGGTGGGAGGGGGTTGGGATCAAGTGGGCAACAGGAGGGGGAGGTTCGGTTGGTAGGTGGGGGAAACCGGGTGGGGCCGGCGTCGGGTAGGGGGCACGGACAGGGGGTGGAGGGTGGTGGATCGGGTGAGAGGAAAGGAGGGAGAGGGTCGGCGGCTGGGCTAGGGGAAAATAGAAAACAAATTAGGGTTTCAGATTAGGGTTTCACACACCTAATCTGAACCTAGGGTTTCACACACCTAGGGTTTGGGTTTGGGGTTTCACACGCCTCACCCTGGTTCTCTCAACACACAAGTGGAGGAAAACGGGAATTTTATTCATTCAATCCATGCATTACATGTTCCATGGGCAGGCCTATATAAAGGCCTGCGATAACAAACGAAAACCTCGGAAAGTCGAGGTGGGACTAAATAACACAATGCAGAAAATAAAAAAAACAAATGCAAACATCCATGATGGTGCAGGCTGTCTGATCAGAGCCATAGGCTCAGGTGGCGTCTCCTGCGCTCGTACACGCGCCATGGGCTCTGCTCGATGTCCCCATCAGATTTGGAACAAAATACACTACAGGGGGGTTAATTGTTTTTGAGTTAAACATCAAGGAGCAAAGCGTACTTTACCCTTTTTTGTTTGATCTCTCCACGTAATTCTCTATCTAATGGACGATGTGATAGACCAATTTGGCCGTAAGCAAATACAGCACCGTGCATGGATCAGCCCTGAGAACGATTTTGTTCTAACTCCTAAAAGTGATTGGAGCGTCACCCTCTTTCTCATTGGTCGATTGCAAGGGCTTTAGGTCATTTCACCATGATGAATACCGGAAAATAACATTTCAAAAAAAAAAGCACAAAATGACATACATATCCTTGAAATGGACCAATGAGAGAGGGGGTGATGCTCCAATGCCATTTTCTCTAATCATTTGTAAGAATTTGAGATGGGACTTTTATATTTTTTTTATTCAACATCTTTCTCGCAGCACATGTTATGAAGATTTATATATCTGCATAAACTGTTTCATCTGGTTTTAATAGCCAAAGTATGAATCCCATGAGATTGTCCCTTGTACATTCAAATAACATTTTGGTGTACATATCACCCTCTTTCTCATTGGTCGATTGCAAGGGCTTTAGGTCATTTCACCATGATGAATACCGCAAAATAACATTTCAAAAAAAAAAGCACAAAATGACATACATATCCTTGAAATGGACCAATGAGAGAGGGGGTGATGCTCCAATGCCATTTTCTCTAATCATTTGTAAGAATTTGAGATGGAACTTTTATGTTTTTTTTATTCAACATCTTTCTCGCAGCACATGTTATGAAGATTTATATATCTGCATAAACTGTTCCATCTGGTGTTAATAGCCAAAGTATGAATCCCATGAGATTGTCCCTTGTACATTCAAATAACATTTTGGTGTACATATTTACCTCAAAAGAATTACATTTAAATGCCCAACGAGAAAACATTTAAGAATTACAACTCAAAAGAATTACATCCTCAAAAGAATTACAACTTTAGAGCGAAAATTAAATCACACTGATACTTCAACATAACAACTTTAGAGTGAAAATTAAATCACACCGAACTGAAGAAAAAAAAAATTGAGAGAGGGAGAGGGAGACATGGACTGCAGGCTGCAATTACCTCAAAAAAAACGAAAAAAAGAGAGGGAGACCGAGACAAATCGGCCTACCGGGGTGGACGGATCTCGGCTACTCTCTGCTCTTTCTCAACTTCTCTTCTTTATCTGCTTCTCTCCATTCTCCATCTCTCGCCTGTCCTAAAACAGAGAGCGAGGGAAAAAGGAAACAAGATTAACCCTAAACCATATACACATAAAGAGGGAAAAAGAAATTCTGCATAAATTTTTCCATACCACTTAATTTTTATTGTTCTTTTAGCCGGAAAATAAAGAGAATAAACCAAACATGAAGGGAAGATTCATTTTGACCAAAACTACAAAAATTGATCAAAACTGAATTTTTTTGTTATTGCCATATTTCAGTTAAATACAACCAGAAAGCATTGAATTGGGGCTTCAATGATTTTTGAAATCCCCACCAGATTCCTGGACCGGATTAGACAAAAGCATATTAGATTTCAAATTAAAAATGCGTTTCCAAGGGGTGGATGTTGTCGGAAATGAAATGTAGATGGAAGGGGGAAGAGTTACACCTTTTCCGACTGGCGAGGGTGGCATACCTGATTATCTCATTTTGCTGTTTTTATCTACAGAAAAAAAGAATAAAAACATTAAACATAGAGAGAGAGAGGGGAAAAAAATCATCAACCTAAAAAAGGATGAGAGAAAGAGGGAAGAAAAAAAATCTGAGATCGAGTGAGAGACCTGTTCACCGGCGAAGACCCCGACCCCATCGACGACAGCATAGGACTGCAAGCCAAAAAAAAAACCTGAGATGAGAGAAAAAAAAAAGAAAAGAAAAAAAGAAGGGGAAAATCATCACCTCCATCTCCCCCAACCCAGCCGGCAACAGCAAGCCTGCAATAAAAAAAAAAAGTGAGATCGAGAGAGATTAGGGATCAGGGAAATAGGGGAGGGGGGATCTGGATCCAGCCCCTCCCCTGCTGCGAATCTACCGGAGGAGAGCCCCTCCCTTTCTGCCGATCCACGTACCAGAGAAGAAGAAAGGAGGGGGAGCCGATCAGGGGGGCTGCCGATCGATCAGGGGGGCTGCAGATCAGGGGGGAGTGCCGGTCACGGGGGGCTGCCGATCAGGGTCGGACGGCGTGCGATCGATCAGGGCGGAGTGCAGATCAGGGTCAGACGGCGTGCGATTTACCGATCGATCAGGGGGGCTGCCGATCAGGGCGGAGTGTCTGCCTGCGGGACACCGGTGGGCGCGGGATAGTGGCGGCAGTGCGATGAGAAAGAGAGAGAGAGAGAGAGAGAGAAAGGGAGAGAGAGAGAGAGAGAGAGAGAGAGAGAGAGGTGGAGGTGTGGGTCGGGAATGGGGTAGGGATTGGAATAAAAGAGGGAGATGAGAGATAATGGCACAGCTATTGGGAATAAAAGAGGGAGAGATGAGAGATAATGGACGGCTGTGAAGGAGAGAGGGAGAGATAATGGCACAGCTGTTGGGATTGATCACCTTCCATTTTTAACTCAGCTCTGATGGGTCCGGACGGGTATTGATCACCTTCCATTTTTGAAGGGCTGGTCGGATCAATCACAGCCTTTAATCCATCTCTTCCAAATGAATGGCACTCACCCTAACAGCAATGAACGACTGTGTTTATCTCTTACGGTTTGTCTCTAGATTCAATTAAATGTTTGTCCCCCCCACAAAACCCTGAAATATTATATATATATATATATATATATAGATATATATATATATAGAAAGAGAGAGAGAGATAAATGCTATACTGCGGCATGCGATAAGTGTGGCACCGCATCGCGGCCGTCTGATGCACCACTGCGTGCATGCGATGCACGCAGCGCGTGCATCAGACGGCTGCGATGCAGTGCCGCACGTACTGCATGCCGCATTATAGCATGCCCCTATATATATATATATATATATATATATATATATATATATATATATATATATATATATATATATATATATATATATATATATATATATAGAAAGAGAGAGAGAGAGAGTAGTGATACACTGATACATTGCGGCCGGGGGGTGTACGGGCCGTCCGATCAACCGATCCAACGATCGAGATTCACCCCCCCACCAAAATCGTTGTTACTGTAGTGGGCACAGTAACAGCGATTTCGATGGGTGGTTGAACCTTGGCCGTCCGATCATCGTGAATCGAACGGCACAAATCTTTTCGCCCCAGTTAAAAGTTATAGTCGTTCGATCGAATGATCGAACGGATGAGATCCGTGGGAAACAATTGAATGATTTTTTATCCTATTCGATTGTTTCCCACGGATCTCATCAGTTCGATCATTCAATCGAACGGCTACAACTTTTAACCATGGCAGAAAGATTTGTGTCGTTCGATTCACTACGATCGGATGGCCGGGGTTCAACCCCTCACCGAAATCATTGTTACTATGCCCGCCACAGTAACAACTACGGTCGGTGGTTCGGGTGAATCCCGATCGTTGGATCAGTTGATCGGACGGCCCGTACACCCCCCGGCCCGCCGCACGAAAGCCGCACGCTAACCCCGGCCGCAATGTATCACTATTATATATATATATATATATATATATATATATATATATATATATATATATATATATATATATATATATATATATATATATATATATATATATGGGTCAGGTTCAATGGACACTGTTTTTGCACTCAATTTTTTACACCGATTTTCAAACCATTAGATAGAGGTTTCAGAATTTCTTGATTTTTTGTGAGCATAATCATCTTGTCTTAGATAACACATCTACAAAAAATCAGCACATTCTAAAGCCTCTAGACTTATTAAATGTGCTCTTCAAATTAACGATTAAAATGGACGGTTGATAAAGCCTTTTAGTTTTGATGTACTTGGAGGCTTTAGAATGTGCTGATTTTTTGTGGACATGCTATCTAAGTCAAGGTGATTATGCTCACAAAAAATCAAGAAATTCTGAAACCTCTATCTAGTTGATTTGAAAATCGGTGTAAAAATTTAAGTGCAAAAACAGTGTCCATTGAACCTGACCCTATATATATATATATATATATATATATATATATAGACAACACCCTCATCAAATTTCATCAAATTCCAAAACTTCTAAGATGGTCAAACAATGTTTCAAAGCAGCAAAAAATGCTGCTTTGATAGGCAGCATCCCATTCCTCATATAGAGAAACGGGATGCTGCCTATCAAAGCAGCGTTTTTGCTGCTTTGAGACATTGTTTGACCATCCTAGAAGTTTTGGAATTTGATGAAATTTGGTGAGGGTGTTGTCTAGGGTAAGATGATCATCCTCACAAATTTTCATCAAATTCCAAAACTTCTAAGAGGGTCAAATGGTCGAAGCAAAATGCTGCAGATTTTAACGGTGACTGCAGACGACTGATTTTGCTTCGACCATTTGAACCCCCTAGAATTTTTGGAATTTGATGAAAATTTGTGAGGATGATCATCTTACCCTAGACAACACCCTCACCAAATTTCATCAAATTCCAAAACTTCTAGGATGGTCAAACAATGTTTCAAAGCAGCAAAAAATGCTGCTTTGATAGGCAGCATCCCATTCCTCATATATATATATATATATATATATATATATATATATATATATATATATATATATATATATATATATATATATATATATATATATATATATATATATATATATATATATATATATATATATATATATATATATATATAGGGGCGTGTTAGGATGCGGCGGGCGGTGTTGCACCGCTGTGTGCATCGCACGCACGCAGCGGGTGCATCAGACAGCTGCGGTGCGACACCGCACGCCGCATTTTATCATTCCTCTCTCTCTCTCTTTCTCTCTCTCTCTCTCTCTCTCTCTCTCTCTATATATATATATATATATATATATATATATATATATATATATATATATATATATATATATATATATATATATATATATATATATATATATATATATGGTCGGGATCCAGAAACACGCTACTTTGCCACAGAGATAGACACACATCATCCAAATTGTTAGATAGAGATTTCAGAATTTATTGATTTTCTGTAAGAATGGTTATCTTCCCTTAGATAGCACATTCTAAACCCTTTAGACTGATCAAATGTTCTCTTCAATTTAACGGTTAAAATGAATAGTCGATAATGCTTTTTAGGTTTGATGCACCTAAAATGTTCTAATTTTTTTATGGATGTGCTATCTAAAGGAAGATGATCATCCTTACAAAAAATCAATAAATTCTGAAACCTCTATCTAACGATTTGGATGATGTGTGTCTAACTAGTAGCGTGTTTCTAAATCCTGACCCATATAATATATATATATATATATATATATATATATATATATATATATATATATATATATATATATATATATATATATATATATATATATATATATATATATATATATATATATATATATATATATATATATATATATAATTAGAATTGGTGAGGTCTACAGCTTGTAAAAACCTATAGTTAAGCTATATATGGTTGATAGCTTAGGATTGCAACTTGGTACGTACGTTAGTATGTATTCTTATTATAGAACAGAGAGCCATGGCTATATGGTAATCCACTTGAGTGAGAGAGTCAATAGACTGGTCGCATGTAACCTAAATACATTCGCAGCTCTGATTAGGGTTGGTCGCCCTATCAAGATAAACTATTGCGATGACAGAGCGTGGGTGTCTCCACTACGATCATTATCAGGCACAGTGTCTGTGGCCGAACGGAACCAACACGGTGCACAGATCGGTGAGCAGACACTGGTGCACTAAGCCGTGTTTCTGCTTAGGGTAAAATGGTCCTAAACCCACCCTGAGGAACCACGCCTGATGGACTAACCAGTTGAGTGGTGCTTTGGCGCACCAATGTGTGGGGATCCGGATACAGTGATCCAAAACCACGGTGTACTGGGTTACCTGGCTGGCGTTACATCAGCGTGTCACTCCTGCAGGCCATCCATACCCCTAAAGGGAGGTGCGTTCCTTAGTCTGACCTACATCGTATTAAACCCTGGCCAGGTGGTCATCAGTTGGACTGGTGACGGATCCGGTTACTTAGCAGAGTAATCGGAGGTATGATGTACGTGGTCAACTTGGAAAGAACCGAGTCATATGAGCACTCGAGTCTGACGGTATTCTCCATCACTCGAGTTGCATCATGGCACCAAGTGGAGGAACATCGGGTTTACCATACTAAGCAGAGAGCAGGGGTATATGGGATAACATAGTAAGTCCGGGAGAATTGAAGTGCAGCCTACATCGCACTCTGGGTGGCCACGCAATTAAACTCAAACTTAGAGAATCGATGGTACACTCGGGTAGTGTGTCGATCGAGTCTAAGTTGGAAGCCATGAACCCTGGTCCCTGATGGTTCCACCTTATCCACATTATGTACAGTCCTTGTAACATCTCCTCGAAACACAGGACGCAGTAAGAGGAAGCGAGAAGTTCAAACCTATGCTCCGTGAGTGCTTCGCACTAGTGCACGGTAGATGCGTAGCTACGTATGTGCACTAAGAGGAAACCCTAGGTTAGTGCAGAAACACATGTAGTTATCCCTCGCCATAAACGAACTTCGTTATATGGGTACGATGCACCAGGACATGTTATGAGTTGACTAGTTGACTTTACTAGGGGCACCCTCCGATGACCTCAGTTAATAGTAAAGTAACTTGTCAAAATCACTTAAGGAAGAATCGCTAAGTCTCGCACACTAGAAATGGTTAATTTGAGGCATAAGGGCATTTTGGTAAAAACACGCACTGCCAAGCCTCGCTAGTGGCTGACCCTAGTTGTGGGAGACCCATGCAAGGCCGGCCCCTATATACTGGGGATGAGAATCCCCCAGTAATAGGGCCGATCAAAGGAATAAGATAGGGGTTTTGAATTGGTCAAAATAAGCCCTAAAAGTGGGGGAAACGGATAAAGAGAATGAGATATAAAGGGAGATTTTTGGAGAGATTTTTGGGGGATGAACTTGTCCCCTTGGAGCCTTATCCAAGGGGATAGGCCGGCCTTATAAAAGGGGCTAGGGGGGGGGGGGGCTGGCCATGGGTACTGAAAAATTGACCCCCGCCTCTCCTTTATTCTCCCTAGCTCTTTTCTCCTCTCCTCTCTCATCTCTCCCCCTCGCTTGCACCATTGGATGGCGACTCGTCTTCCTCGCGTGGTGTTTCGTAGAAGGAGAAGGCTCATCGAATGGAGGCACTCAAAGATCCATCAACAAGGTGCCATGCATCGTGCGAGATCAAGTGAACTAGAAGGCGTCTCCCGCAAGCTTTTGCTGTCCAGAATCTCACAAAAAATTAGTGATATTTTTGTGATTTCAGGATCTACAGAACTCCAAACGATGTGAAACCACTTGCAAAAGTTGCCTCTCTAAGTTCTCTACTTGTAGTCCAAAATTCAGCCCATCAGATTTCGGAACAGAAAGTTATGGCTGTTGCATCGAAGGTATATCGAGCAGATTCGAGTCCGTCTCCATCGACAAAGAAGAAACTTGTCGCGGTGAAAGAATCTGCATGCAGGTATGATCTCTAACTTGTAGATCTAGCATAGATAGAACATGCATGCATGCTAGATTGTTCTCTCGTGTTAGATCGACGTTAGGGGTTTGTGTTTTGCCATGCTAAGTTTATACACACATGTGTAGCGTTTCGTTGAAAATTTTGATATGTAACGCACACCGCTCCCGGTCTTTGGACCTTCACTTTGCTTCCGTTGCAGGCCTCTACCATGGATTTATTTCCAACATATATAAATAAATAAATAAATATATATATATATATATAGGGGGGGATGCTTAGGTGCGGTCTGTGCGGTCCGCGTCCGCAGCCGTCCGATGCACCACTCCGTGCATCTGATGCACGCAGCTGGTGAATCAGATGGTTGCGGACTGCAGACCGCACCTAAGCATCCCCCTATATATATATATATATATATATAGGGGACAAGGAGCCTGGACCTCAGGTGCAGCATGAATGCTGCACCCGTGCCCTGCATGGATGCCAACTGTCCTGCCGAACAGCCCGCCAATTAATTCCTGCTCGAACAGCCCGCGGAATTAGCCTGAGCCGTTCGATCGTCAGATCCAACTACAGGGATTCATCCGCGGGGTTGATTCTCGTTGTTACTGTGGCGGGCACAGTAACAGCGAGATTTACTGTGGCCGTTCAATTCGATCGATCAGACAGATGGTATTCATTTGAGATTGAAATGGCCGTCCGGGTGAATCCCATACGTCTGATCGATCGAATCGAACGGGCCAAAACAATTTCGCAGTTACTGTAGTGTAGGGGTGGGACTTGGGCGGGTCTGACCCGAACCCGACCCGCCCAACCCGAACAATGGACAAACATGGGCAAAGCTGGTTAAAAACTTGGACGGGTTTGGACAAAAAATGATCAACCCGATTTCAATTTGGACGGGTTTGGGCACCGATCTCCCCAACCCAAGGAACCCAAGGAAGTGATACACTAAGGTTGAATGCTTTGATAGTTTTTTTTATGGAAATCAAAGACCGCCTATTTTATGTTGAATGCTAAGAATTCGTTTGAAATATGTGAGGATATGGGTTGGACTTTATGTTTTTGTTATGCAAATCAAAGATTTTTTTATTCAATTCAAAAATCTGTTGAATTTTGTTTCCATCTACTTATGTGCACAAGCATTTCTAATTGGGCCCAACCCGCTTATTATTTTACAAATTGGGCAACCCGAGGAACCTGACGAACTAGAATGGGCAAGCACGGGTTGGGCTTCCACGGGTTCCCCGGGTTCCATGAGCAAAATGGGAAAAGGTTTGTGCAAGTTTGGGTTGGGCATGGGCAGACCCTTCAACCCGCCCAAGTCCCACCCCTACTGTAGCGGCTACAGTAACCGCGAAATTGTTTTGGCCCGTTCGATTCGATCGATCAGACGGATGGGATTCACCCATACAGCCGAACAGCCCGTCGGTATTTGTTTGAGCCGCCCGATCGCAGGATCCAACAGCTGTGATTCATCCCAGCCGTAAATCTTGATGTTACTGTGCCCGCCACAGTAACAGCGAGAATCAGCCCCGCGGATGAATCCCTGCAGTTGGATTTGACGATCGGACGGCTCAGGCTAATCCCGCGGGCTGTTCGAGCGGGAATTAATTGGCGGGCTGGGCTGTTCGGCAGGACAGTTGGCATCCATGCAGGGCACGCGTGCAGCATTCACGCTGCACCTGTGGTCCAAGCTCCCCGTCCCCATATATATATATATATATATATATATATATATATATATATATATATATATATATATATATATATATATATATATATATATATATATATATATATATATATATATATATATATATATATATATATATATATATATATATATATATATATATATATATATATATACTAGTAAAAACCCCGTGCCCAAGGTCACGGAAAAGATTTCCAGGACGACGAAAATATTTCGAGGGCGGTGATAGGTTTTAGAGGGTGGCGGCAACATTTTGGGGGCGGTAAAAGATTTTGAGGGCGTGAAAAAATTTTAAAGGAGGGGTCAATATTTTAAGGATGGTAACAATAATTTAAAAGTGGTAATTTAAAAGAGATGATAATATTTCCATAAAAGCATTTTGGCAAGGACACATACATTAGTTGGGGGCGACAAAATTCACTAATAACACAACTGCACTAATATTTTGTGTGAATGGACTCACGGACTACGTCGTATGCTCACAATATTTTGATGTAGGTGGGCCCCACTAATAAATCACATTCAGCACTCCAATGCATACACATGAGTGGCTCGAGTGCGATTTATTGGTGGGGCCCATATGCATCGAACGTCTGTGTTTATACAACACACCGCATCAGATTCATGCATCCACCTTACAATAATATTTTGAGGGTGGCAACAGAATCCTGACGGCTGTTGACTCCACTCAGCCCGACCGTATGCAAACAAACGATTGTGCTGAGGTATTAACTCGAAAACCCCATCATCTCTCTCTCTCTCTCTCTCTCTCTCTCTCTCTCTCTCTCTCTCTCTCTCGCTCTCTCTCTCTTCGCTGAAGGGGACAACTCCCAGACGACTCGACCCAAGACCTCACCCATGCTCTAGTGGCATTAGATGGTTGTCAACTAATATCATCCCAGACTGGCATGCAAACAAATATTTAACGTACTATACAATCCATAGACGACCCAACCCAAGGCCCCATGCACCCATGCACGCTCTGGTCATTTGACGTCTAACATCGCGCTCTCTTTCTCTCTCTCTCTCTCTCTCTCTCTCTCTCTCTCTCTCTCTCTCTCATAGTCGGCGAGAAATTCTTCCACGGTGGCGCGGCACCCACATTCAACGGGGACGTCCACATTTAGTTGTGGCACCCATTTCCAACAGGGCGGTTATATTTTGTAGCAATCACCCCCGTCAAAAAAGGTCGTAGCTAACGAATGATGTAAAGTTGACGAATGACAAAATCTACCACATGGGCTACTAAAGGGTGTAATAGGGCTACGCTTGCGACCAGAAGTATGTTACACTATTACTGCACATGTTATTCCACTTTAATGGCTCATGTTATAAACCTCGATTGGACCGTAAGCAAGTATAGCGTTCCAGTCTATTTGGAAGTATGTATTTCCTTTACTGTATTCTAGTCAATTACCACACCCAACAGGGTTATAGAAAGTAAATTTTATGAATGTCATGATCGATATCACAGCCGTGCGATGAACGATCGATTCATTGGGACGATCAAAAGAAAACAACTATGTTAAAACATACAGATCGAGCATCAAAAAAAAATCCCATACCTTCAGTTAAAGGATGACTGATGGTCCATTCGATGCACAATGTTGTTATGGTTTTTGAAAAGAAAGAAAAGAAGGAAAATAAAGGAAGAAGAGGAGAATACCCACTTCTATGAATCCACTCCTTTAGAGTTAGTACCTTCTTCGAGTCATAGAGGCGCTTGTTCTCCAACATTGTAGATTGATATCTTTGAACTTAGTTGCCCACCTTTTGTCAAGCATGTGGACATTGCCTACAATTGCCACCTAGCTGATGGACTTCACTGCTCCGACAACCACCTGTAGTTATTGCATCTCCCTTGATCACCGAGGACCGCTCCCCCTCGCAACCGATCCCAACCAACTTAAGATAAAACATACAAATGGGAAAGACCAATGTGTATTCTACACACTGCACCGTCCTCGGCCTATATGCAACACTCCTTCACAGATTATTGAGTGGACTCATTGTAATATATTTGAACTCATAAAACTATACACGTTGAAAAAACACCAACTCAGAAACAATCTGTACTGATCCAATTCACAAATCATATACATTACCCACCAAATGTATGCATAATCAGTGAAACTTTGCCCAAAATTAAATACTGTAAGAGTGTCGAGTGGAAATTGAGTCATGTAAGTGATTGCAAGGTGTGTAGTTGGGAATACAATCAGTGTCTTAGTGGTACATCCAACACATGCATCTAAGCTAAGTGTTACAACAACCAATGAAGCATTATAAAGGTGTAAAAAGTCTGCACCCAAATTCATGAGAACAAATCTTCCAGGCTTTCTCCTTGCATTGGTACAGCAATCACAGTCGAACCTTAAATTTGATGAATCATTTAAGATCCATTTGAAGGGTTTTGAAGAAAACATGCAAGAATAAACAACATGATTGCCTAAGATTAGTGTGAGCGTCTGATGCCTTCCAAAGTTTACACATGAAAACTGATGGTACATTAGCAGTCATAAATGAGCTATCATATCAAGAATGTGCTACCTGTGCAGATCTGCATTATGGATGAGGGCTGACTTTGCATGATAAGTTACTAACACCCAATCAAGTGATGAATAGCGCCGCATTGCATCGCTATTTCATCTGCCATCTCGATGCACAATCGCTCGATATCTTCTAAACTGGAAAAAAACGAAAAACAAACAACCAACCCAACTTCTTCTCGGCCATCTAAATCACAAAGCTTTGAATTCTACCATATAAATAGAAAATGGAGAAATAGAACATCATCCGGATCAAGAATGGGCTTACAAAATTACCTGATCACCAGCAAAGATGATCCAAGCATGACAATGAGTAGGGATGACAGCCGACTTCAGGTACTTGAAGCAATACTTTAAATGACACACAACAGAAGCTACTGTAGTGAATTCCCTGAGATCGTCGACGATATATCATACCAAAAACATATTCCAAAACAGAAATTAATAGGTTAAAATAATCAAAAGGGGAATAAATTGAGGACCGATGGGGGTATTTCCCGAAGGCAATGGGGCAGCGAGACTTACTCGAGGGAGTCAGAGAAGGACCACTTATGGCGCACCTCCGCATCGAGCAAGAGAGTTCTATCGGCCATCGCAGTGGTTGAAGATGTAATTCATAAGGATGAAGTCTTCTTCGATGATCCAGGACCCTCTTCAATGGTTATGGCATACCTGCACACACACACATATACACACACACACACACACACACATAGGAGCGTTGAATGTTTCTACTAAAGGGTATCAAACCTTTCTGATCACCAATATGTTTATATACTGAAATCTCAACTGAATGTATGAGCATTGAATAACCTTGTAATTTAGTTCAATGAGAAACATCGATTGATCAGTGTTTCATCATCTGAAGTGTAGTGCAGTGATATGTAGAGGCATATATGATATAAACAACTGAGCAAGGAAAAAAATATGAGACTAAATTAGAATTTTAGAAAGAGATACTTTATTCCTTTTTTCTACTAATTTGTAGAGCATAGAGAGGCATATAAAATGCATAAGCATTTCAGTAGTAGGGAAATGCAATGATCAAACTTCTATCGTACTCCGCCAAAAATTTTATAGGTTAATTGAATGGGGAAATCAATGCCGTAGTAGGGCGAAAATTTATGTACAAAAAATATCAACCTATGTACAAAAAAGATCAACCTAGTGGGTGATTCATATCGATTTTCCCATCGTGCCAAATATTGGGGCGGAGATAATAGAGCAAATTTAAAACCTAAACTCATTTCATATTTGAACCCTATACATTAGCTGTGTTATATCTTATTAACTCAATATATATTTTTTTGCATTCTGGATTGATTTTCTCAAACACAAAAGAGTTCACATGAGATGTGGACTAAATGTTTTTTCTAATGTACCCAACATATTTTGAGATGTGGACTAAATCTCTCTCTCTCTGGAGGGGGATTTAAGAGGGGATTTAAGAGGGATGGTGAGTGAGATTCGTTGGTTGGAGATAGAAAACGGACGACTCTGATCAAGTCTTCTTTATTGTACTTCTTAATGTACTTCTTATATTCTTCAATGCGAAGAAAAAAAAATAAATAAAGAAAGAAGATTGTCATCTCCAAAGAAAAAAAATCCTTCAATCCATAATAAGAAAAAAATCATTCAATCCATATTTGAGAAAAAGTTTGCCTTGGATTAAAGTGATAGTCTAAAACTGAATGCATTTAGAATTTGGTTTTTAATTATTAAGAGAGTGCAAAAAGCCAGGTAAAAAACTGAATGCATTCCAAATGTACAATCACTTTAATGCAAAAAAACTGAATTCTAAACTGAATGCAAAAAACTGTGCAAAAAACTGAATGTAAAAACATTGTACTATAATGCTATAAAAATAATGCAACTCAAGGGACAGAGGCCCCTCTTCAGCGATGGAATGTAAAGGAATCTCACCTCATATTGGTCCGCGCCTTGGTGGTGTGCGGTGAAGCCTCCGCTGACTGCCAAAAAAAAAAAAACAAATGATCAACTTTTTTTGAAAAAACAGAAAATCAATTTGCGAGAGAGTGAGAGGTAGAGATGGTACCTGGGGGCGTGAGCTGGGTTTTGTCCATTCAGGATCAAGTCTCTGTATTCAATGAACCTAACATTCCATGATGCTACGACTGCAGAAACACAAAATCAGGGATGAAAATCAAACTCAGCAATGAAAAATCTGATTTTTGCAATGGTTAAAAAAGTTTCACTGATTAGCACAATACAACTGTTTTGGTAGAGAACCCTGGAACCAACGGCTTTGATCGAAAATCCCTGACCTAAGGGGCTTACAAGCATACGTTGTAGCGATCGATCGATTCTGAGGAGAAGAGAGAGAGACCGGCGGCCAAGAGATGAAGAGAAGAGAGAGAGAGAGCTGCGGGGTTTCGAGAGATGAGGAGAAGAGAGAGAGAGAGAGAGAGAGAGAGAGCTGCGGGGTTCCGAGAGACCCACTCTCTCTATTACTGTCGCACGGTTGCCAGGGTTTGAATGGGGGCCTTGATACGGCTTTTCGGTTCCCAAGGGTGGCTTGGGCGGCTCGATTTTACCGAAGATGGACAGTGGGAAGATCGGACGGCTTTCGATCGTCCTCTCTCTCAGCCTCTCTCTCTCTCTTTTTCTATATAGCTGATGTAAGGGGGAGAAAAAGGGGATGACCGTCACCGAGGGCTCAATCGGACGGATTAGATGAGGCTCCTCTCTCTCTCTCTCTCTCTCCGGAGGGGGATTTAAGAGGGGATTTAAGAGGGATGGTGAGTGAGATTCGTTGGTTGGAGATAGAAAACGGACGACTCTGATCAAGCCTTCTTTATTGTTCTTCTTAATGTACTTCTTATATTATTCAATGCGAAGAAAAAAATATAAATAAAGAAAGAAGATTGTCATCTCCAAAGAAAAAAAATCCTTCAATCCATAATAAGAAAAAAATCATTCAATCCATATTTGAGAAAAAGTTTGCCTTGGATTAAAGTGATAGTCTAAAACTGAATGCATTTAGAATTTGGTTTTTAATTATTAAGAGAGTGCAAAAAGCCAGGTAAAAAACTGAATGCATTCCAAATGTACAATCACTTTAATGCAAAAAAACTGAATTCTAAACTGAATGCAAAAAACTGTGCAAAAAACTGAATGTAAAAACATTGTACTATAATGCTATAAAAAAAATGCAACTCAAGGGACAGAGGCCCCTCTTCAGCGATGGAATGTAAAGGAATCTCACCTCATATTGGTCCGCGCCTTGGTGGTGTGTGGTGAAGCCTCCGCTGACTGCCAAAAAAAAAAAACAAATGATCAACTTTTTTTGAAAAAACAGAAAATCAATTTGTGAGAGAGTGAGAGGTAGAGATGGTATCTAGGGGCGTGAGCTGGGTTTTGTCCATTCAGGATCAAGTCTCTGTATTCAATGAACCTAACATTCCATGATGCTACGACTGCAGAAACACAAAATCAGAGATTAAAATCAAAATCAGCAATGAAAAATCTGATTTTTGCAATGGTTAAAAAAGTTTCACTGATTAGCACAATACAACTGTTTTGGTAGAGAGAGATTAGAAGACATTATCTGCATGAAAGGGTTAAAAAAATGGTAGAGCAATTGACAGCAGAGAAGAACTGCAGCCGTACCTGGGCGATGGGCAATGGTCATTCGAGGGAGAGAGGTAGAGAGATAGTGATTTCGTGTTATAAAGGGTAATGATCAACATAATATTGGGAGAGGAGGTGCTCGATCCCTCCCCCTTCCTCTTCTTCCTCGACCGCTGCTGCAGATCTTCAATGAAAAATTCACCTCTATCTCTTGATATTTAGAGAGAGGGAAAAAAAAAGAAAAACTCGATCTGAAATAGAGAGAGAGAGAGGAAAAAAGGAAGGCGAAAAAATCATACATCGCCTCTGCCTCCTCCCCGAACTGAATCCCACCCATGTAGATAGAGATCGGCTGGTAGGGGGGAGGGGAGCACTTAACCGCGAGGGAGAGGAGGGAGGGGGCGAGAAGAGAGAGAGAGAGAGAGAGAGAGAGAGAGAGAACCTGTGGGTGCGGGAGGGGGGCCAGCAGGGGCTTCATCGCGAGGGAGGGGGATCAGCAGGGCCTTCATCGCGAGGGAGGGGGGAGGCGGGCTTCAGATCTGGGGAGAATCGACAGACTTCATCGCGGTGGCGGTGGCGGTGGCGGGGGCGGGGGCGGGGGCGGGGGCGGGGGTGGGGCTAAGGGCTTGAGAGAGAGCGAGGGTAGTGGGGGCGGGCGTTTGGTCTCCCGAGTGAGAGAGAGAGAGAGAGAGAGAGAGAGAGAGGAGAGAGAGAGAGGAGGGGGGGAGAGAATGGGTGGGTGGGGCTGATGGCGTGGGTTCCAAAGGAGGGCGGGGGTTTGGTCTTCAGAGAGAGAGAGAGAGAGAGAGGGGAGGGGGGGGAGAGAATGGGTGGGTGGGGCTGATGGCGTGGGTTCCAAAGGAGGGCGGGGGTTTGGTCTTCAGAGAGAGAGAGAGAGAGAGGGAGAGAGAGAGAGAGAGAAGGAGGGCTGAGAGTGTGGGTTCCAATGTTGACGGGATTTAAGAGGTGGATTTAAGGACTGTGAGTGGGATATGTTGGTTGGAGGGACTTGAAAATTAGATGGCTCAGATTGGATGGGATTTGGATCGGACGGGCTTGGAAGGGTTTGGGATGGGATTTAAGGCTAAGTGGGATTCTTGGTTGGGGCTAGGAAACGGACGACTGTGATTTATTCTCCCTGTTTATCCCCCTCCTCTGTATAAATCTGAGCCGTTGCTTTGTCTCAGTTCATTTGTCCCCCCCACAACCGTCGTCCCTTATTATATATATATATATATATATATATATATATATATATATATATATATATATATATATATATATATATATATATATATATATATATATATATATATATATATATATATATATATATATATATATATATATATATATATATATATATATATATATATAGGGTCAGGATCGGATGACCCATCAAATAACCAGCGCCCTTTGATGTACCTAGAGGTTTTAGAATGAGCTGATTTTTTGTAGACATGTTGTCTATGGTATGTTGATCATCCTCACAAAAAATCAGCTCATTCTAAAACCTCTAGGTGCATCAAATGCGCTCTTTAAATCAACGGTCGCAATTGACAGTCGAAAACCGTTGATTTGAAGTGTGCATTTGATGCACCTAGAGGTTTTAGAATGGGTTGATTTTTTATGAGGATGATCAACATACTATAGACAACATGTCTACAAAAAATCAGCCCATTCTAAAACCTCTAGGTGCATCATAGGGTGCTGGGTTATTGCTGGGACAAAATTTGATGGGTCATCCGATCCCGACCCATATACATATACATATATATATATATATATATATATATATATATATATATATATATATATATATATATATATATATATATATATATATATATATATATATATATAGAGAGAGAGAGAGAGAGAGAGAGAGAGAGAAAGAGAGAGAGAAATGCTATAATGCGGCATGCGGTAAGTGCGGCACCTCACCGCAGCCGTCTGATGCACCGCTGCGTGCATGCGACACACGCAGCGCATGCATCAGATGGCTGCGGTGCGGTGTTGCACGTACCGTATGCAGCAGCATAGCATGCCCCTATATATATATAGGGTCAGGATCGGATGACCCAGCAAATTTTGACCCATTAATAACCCAACACCCTTTGATGCACTTAGAGGTTATAGAATGGGCTGATTTTTTATAGACATGTCGTCTATGGTATGTTGATCATCCTCACAAAAAATCAACCCATTCTAAAACCACTAGGTGCATCAAATGCGCTCTTCAAATCAACGATTTTTTACTGTCAATTTTAACCGTTGATTTGAAAATCTCATTTGATGCACCTAGAGGTTTTAGAATTGGCCGATTTTTTGTGAGGATGATCAACATATCATAGAAAACATGTCTACAAAAAATCAGCCTATTCTAAAATCTCTAGGTGCCTCAAAGGGTGCTGGGTTATTTGCTGGGTCAAATTTTGCTGGGTCATCCGATCCTGACCCATATATATATATATATATATATATATATATATATATATATATATATATATATATATATATATATATATATATATATATATATATATATATATATATATATATATATATATATATATATATATATATATATATATATATATATATATATATATATATATATATATATATATGGGAAATGAGTTCCTATGACATGTCATAGGGAGTACCCTATGACATATGGTGAGTTAGTAACCCTAGAATATTTAGAATGTTCTAAATTTTTATGAGGATGATCACCCTATCTTAGATAGGACCCCCACAAAAAATCGACTCATTCTAAAACTTATAAAGGCATCAAATATGGTTTTCAATTTAACGGTTAAAATGGATAGCCGATAAAGCTTCTAGCATTTGATGCCCCAACAAGTTTTAGAATGCTTTGATTTTTTGTGGACATTCTATCTAAAGTAAGATGATCACTCTTAAAAAAATTCAGCCCATTCTAAACATTCTAGCATTACTAATTCACCGTATGTCATAGTATATATATATATATATATATATATATATATATATATATATATATATATATATATATATATATATATATATATATATATATATATAGAGGGCTGGGTTCCTATGATATGTCATAGAAAGTACCCTATGACATACGGTGAATTAGTAATGCTAGAATGTTTAGAATGTGCTGAATTTTTTTAAGAGTAAACATCTTATTTTAGATAGAATGTCCACAAAAAATCAAAGCATTCTAAAACTTGTTGGGGCATCAAATGCTAGAAGCTTTATCGGCTATCCATTTTAACCGTTAAATTGAAAACCATATTTGATGCCTCTATAAGTTTTAGAATGAGCCGATTTTTTACGGGGGTCCTATCTAATATAGGGTGATCATCCTCATAAAAATTCAGAACATTCTAAATATTCTAGGGTTACTATCTTACCATATGTCATAGGGTACTCCCTATGACATGTCATAGGAACTCATTTCCCTATATATATATATATATATATATATATATATATATATATATATATATATATATATATATATATATATATATATATATATATATATATATAGTTATACATATATATATATATAGATATATAGATATATATATATGTATATATATATATATATATATATATATATATAGTTATATATATATATATATATATATATATATATATATGCGTGTTAGGCTGCGGCGTGCGGTGTCACACCACAGCCGTCTGATGCATCGCTGTGGTGCGTGCGATGCACGCAGCGATGCATCAGACGGCTAAGGTGCGACACCGCACGCTGCATTTTATCATTTATCTCTCTCTAGATCTCTCACTATATATATATATATATATATATATATATATATAGAGAGAGAGAGAGAGGGATGATACGTTGCTCTGTGCGCTGCCGAGAGAAAATGAGCTGCGATTGTTAGCCGTTCGATCAAGTGTGACCAAGGGCTAAGATTCACCCCATGAACAGCGAATTACAGTAACAATGATTACAGTTCTCCCGTGAACAGCGAATCCAGCCCGGCCCGCCCTCCTTCTCCGACTCCGTCACGACCTTCCCTCCTTCTCCGACTCCTGCCCCGCCCGCCCTCCTTCTCCAACTGCGGTTCCGCCCCGCCCTCCTCCTCCGAGTCCAGCGCCTCCCCTCCCTCCTTCTCCGATGGATCGTTGTACCGGGGACCGGAGTCAGAGGAAGTGGGGTCGGAGTTGGAGAAGGAGGGCGGGGCTGGGGCCGGAGTTGTAGAAGGAGGGCGGGCCGGGGCCGGAGTCGGAGAAGGAGGGCGGGGTCGCTGTCGGAGAAGGAGGGAGGGGCTGGAGTCTGAGAAGGAGGGCGGGACGGGGCCGGTCGGAGCCGTTCACCGGAGAGCCCCTCAGCTCGGGATGATGGCACGCAGGATTCGCTGTTCACGGGAGAACGAATCGCTGTTACTGTAATCGCTACAGTAACAGCGATTTCATTTTTTTAGGGGTGAATCTCAGCCCTTTGTCTCACTTGATCGGACGGCTAACAATCGCAGCTCATTTTCTCTCGGCAGCGCACAGCACAACGTATCATCCCTCTCTCTCTCTCTCTCTCTCTCTCTCTCTCTCTCTCTATATATATATATATATATATATATATATATATATATATATGTATTGCAACTCCATATTGAGCGGATCAGAATACCACACACACACACAAAGATTAATTTCTCTCATCAATGTGATCTTCGGTTCTCGGGTCTTCTCTTTTAGAATTTATTGGTGCTCTTTTGTGAAAGATTTTCATTGCCGATCTCATATTCGGTCTCTCTAACGATTCTCTTGCATGTCGAGGTTTAGAAAAGGCTTGTCGAAGGTTTTGGATAGTCACAAAAAAAAGTGTGATCTTTCTTGTTATTTGCTATCAGTGAATTCCTTGTAGCATTGTACTAGCCTTGTTTTATAGTGAAGATCTCTTGTTCCTCTGATGGGCTTGGTCTGATTGGGTGAACCACTTAAAATGCATGTATTTATCTGTTTATTATTTTATGGTCCTTCATATATGGTCGATACAGCTCGTTTTGTATTGCCATAATGTTCAATCCATAAAATTTTGCTGCCAAGTCACTCGATTTCATAACAAACCAAACAATAAAATGATACAAGAATGAATAAATATGAGTTCTTAATGAACTCCAAACAAGTGGCATTAAATATAGTCATCCAACTACTAAATATAAAATATTGAAAACCATGAAAAACAACTATAATACATCATGACAATTGTTATAAATGTTAATGAAAATTACAATATTTTACTTTTGTGTGAATTTCTTTAATTTTTTGAATTTCTTATTGTAAAAAACTAAATCACTAATTTTTGTGAGAAAATTTGATCAAGGCAAAAGGTCTGTCATTGGTGTCAGATATTAGAATCACAAAAACTTGAGAAAAAAATAAGCCATGGCAGGATATCCCTTAATATGCTCCAATAAAATTCAAAGCCTCGGAACTTTAATAAGATGCAAAATCTCTTTAAAACTTAACTTTCTTAAGAAATACTTGGTTTTTGTTAAAGATGTGGCTCTAAAACAAGTCACATAACATCCCAAGGTTCGTGTGCGAAGGAACGAGGAAGACTGGGCGAAACAGAGCGCCAAAATGAACCTTACAAAAGAAATTCACCCGAGCAAACCATATGGCAGAACCCGAAGTCCTACTGCCAAGAAATTCACTGGGCGTCCTAGTCTGGCACCCAGGCAGAATCTTGCTAGCAGCATAGGTTGAAGCCGATTTGGGTGGCGTATTCGAAGGGGTTCCTCCGACAATTCATATACGAACGTGTGCTTATAAATATGAGGTTCTATCACAAACCTATGATGATCAAGAGGCTTGTCTACGGTTTAGAGAGTGACCATCATCAAGGGAGAGGGAAGGGGAACCCATTGGAGGCTCTAGGGATTTGGGAAGGGTTTCTTCTTTGTTCTTCAGGATGACAGGGTTGCAGTTCTTCTTCTCTTTGTTTGATCTCTTCGAGGTTGTGTGAGAAATTGTAAGAGACAAACAAACGTATACTAGGGTTTTCCCATACTAGTGAATACATTGATCGTCACTGCTGGGATTCATCGTGTGTGATTGCTTCTTGTACTTGTTTCTCTATTTGATCTTCTCAGTAGTGGTGACTCTAGCTTGTTTTCTCGGCGGTGGTTCTTCGCACCGCACGCTGAGGCTCGCTCTTTTCGCTGCACGGGGCCTCGGATCTCAACAATTTTAAATTGAGAAAATAAAAAAATTTACATTACAAATCAAAACCTAAAATTATATTGTTAAAAGAAAAAAATATATCATATAGTAAATGAAATAAGAACTTTAAACATAAGAGAGATCCATGTTTGAATCTTTGGCTTCATGCAGAATTTTCTCTAGAAATTTTATCATCGATACCAACGCATAAGGGTGTTCATGGTTTGGGCTTATTTAATTTTGGAGAATTTGGGAAAGAATCAGTTCTCTACAATATGGAAGCGAACCAAACTATTCCTTAGTAAAAACCTGACCAAACCTAACCTGAAAAAGTTTAATTAAACATATAAATATAGAACCAATAAAAAATAAAATGACAACCTTGTCAAATAAACATACAACCAAGTTCACGCAATATCCAAATAAAAGTTTAGTCAATGCATGATTCGTGAAGCATAATCTAACCAACAGAGCAAACAAACAAACATTCACACATCAACTTCATACAGCATCAAAATAAAAGTTCAACCAATGTGCAATTCATGAAGCATAATTGAGCCAACAAAGCAAACATAACTAATGTTTACTGTTCAACACACAGACACATATACACGATTCGATTCGAGTCACAAAACTCGGAATCCATAACCGAACTCACCAATGTTTTGATTTTTGGAACCGAACCAAATATTAAAAAAACCCGATCCAAACCAAACCGATCAGGTCAGTCTAGTTCGACTTACGAACCAATGAATACCGAGCAATGCTATTGTTAGGAGATGACGGTTAGGGTTTGGAACGAATGAAATGGTCTTTATTGAGGAACTCAAGCTCAATATATATGTACATGAATACACAAGCAACCTGACCCGACTGTACATAGAGTCTGACCTGGTATATACATTAACACTCCCTTCAAACTCACGGTAGATCATGTACCGAGAGTTTGCTTATAAAATGATAAAATCGAGCAATCGTAAGGGGCTTTGTGAGAAAATCAACAGTTTGCTCCGTCGAGGGAATGAACGGCAAGGAGATGATGTTTGCAAGAAACTCCTACCGAACATAATGACAGTCGACCTCGATGTGTTTGGTCCGCTCATGAAAAACCGAGTTGCTAGCAATCTGAATAGCACTCCAATTGTCACAGAAGAGAGGTGTAGCCCCGGAAATACTGACTCCCAAGTCAAGTAAAAGGTGTCGAAGCCCGACAATCTCTGTAGTGGTGGAAGCCATAGCCCGGTATTCGGCTTCGGTGCTGGAGTGTGCAATAAACTTATGTTTCTTGCTACGCCAAGAAATGAGAGAATCACTAAGGAACATATAGTAACCGGTGGTAGAGCGGCGGGTAGCAACATCTTCAGTCCAATCTGCATCGGAGTGAGCATGCAGAACCAGTGGAGAGGTAGAGGGAAATAACAGCGAACGAATGACGGTGCCACGGAGATACCGAATAATCTGAAGGATCGTTGCAAAGTGAACCGAGCAAGAAGCCTGAACGAACTGACTGACAATTCCAACGGTATAGGCAATGTCAAGCCTAGTCATGATGAGATAAACAAGCATCCTAACTAGCCACTGGTAACGAGAGATATCCTGTAGAGGCTCACCATATGTAGAAAGGAGCTTTAAGTTGAGCTCCATGGACGTATCAGCAATACGAGAATCAGTGAGAGCAGCCTCGGTAAAAAATATCGGAGATGTACTTCTGCTGGGAGATCAATAACCCACGAGCTGACCGGACAATCTCAAGACCAATATATATGCACATGAATACCCAAGCAACCTGACCCGACTATACATAAAACCCGACCCGGTATATAGATTAACAACTATTCAGCCCGAAGGTTTTTCCGATTCCGCTCAGCCCGATTGACGTGGCAGCATGCAACTGATGGTGTAAATCACTTAAATGTCGCTAGTGGGTTTCAGCCACCAGTTGTATGCTGCCATGTCAATCGGGCCGACGAAATCGGAAAAACCTTCGGGGCTGAATAGCATTTCTCATGAATACCCCTAGCAATGCATAACCGAGCTGGGCCCGGGCTTGAACGCTCGGCTTGAGCCCGGCCAGAGCCCGACATGCATGACCAAGCGTCTCGCTCCTCAACCAGACCCGGCCCAGCCCGATACCACTTGAGCTGGGCCCGATCTGATTTACACACGCACCTTACTCCATCCACTAGATGAAAGTTACTCTGTATAAGACAACTTATATGTAATATTTGTTTCCTTTATCATGGAAGAGGAGCACCTTCGAACTGGATAGAGGTGTAGTGCCAGATCTCCTCCAGTCGGTGGGCCCAGCGCACATCACAGCAGCAGGCGATCGGTTGATCTAAACGATTCATTTTTCTGATCACCTGCCATCGTGCGGCTGTGATGCACATCGGGCCCACCGACTCGAGGAGATCTGAGCTCGTAGTGTGAACGTTGGCTATTGAGTTTGAATTATATCTAGGTATTCCTTTATGACTGCAGAATCTAGCTTCATGTCACCATCCCATAGTCCGAAAACTAGGGCTTCTTCTTCGTGTTGAGTGCAATGGTGATAGTAGTGGGTTCCACACAACCCCCATAAAATTCGGATTCATCGTTGATTAACACTCTTTTAAATTTTAATCCCAACCCAAAAGTTCTCAATAGATTTGGCGGTTATACCGGAGACCTAGGATCGAATCCCGCTTTCATTGAATAATTAATTGTTACGGGTCCAAATCTTAATCTTACTCGGATGTGACGTAGATGGATTTCTCAAAAAAATTAAAGCGTGGCTTAGTGGTATCGTGGGTCCCTGGAATAAGTTCCACTTCACATTAAGGATTAAAAATAAAAAGTTTCATTTCATTGAACATCTCGGGCGAAATAATTGAGCAGAAACTTGCTCTGATAACAACCTCAGAGCTGGGCCTCAAGTCTCAACACTTGAAATTGTCCGCTTTGGTTTAACTCCAGATAACCCAAGGGCTTAACAACCTTACGGCTTAGAGATGATGTGCGACTAAAGGCTCAATAATTTCACATTATGTCCCTGGTTCAATTTTTGCAATAAGTCATTCGTTACTTTTCCCTGGACTAAATTGTTACTCATTTTCCTCTCATCTTGTACCAAAAAAGTAACAATTCAGTATAAAAAAAGGGTAACAATTCAGACCGAATAATAACTAATCGGTCCAAAACGGGTAACAAATGAATTATTATAAAAATTATAACTTGGAAAGGGACTTAGTGTGATTTATTTCGTCCTGATTATTAAAATTGAAAACTTTCAGGGATCTGCCCCGCAGACGTAAGACCTTTTGTAGTGATATGCCAAAGTTTCCATCATCCATTAATCCCTTTGGGGCCCAATACTCACATAGGACGCATGCCTCATCTTGGTGACATTGGACCATATCCTTGTTTAGGTTATCCACTGCCATCCATCCATGATTCCTCCTCCCCTCTAAGGAGAAGGGGACACAAATGATCACTTTCAAGACCATTAGCAATATCATTAATTTTCATAATATACAATTATATCGTGGTCGAGGTGTGATGATGGACAACAACAGAGGGTCGCTATAGAGGAGAAGGAGGAGGAGGAGGAGAATTCTAAAGTGCTCTAGAATGAGGGGACGAAAAGCCCTTTTTTTATTTTTTATTTTTTGGACCAACCACGTGGTCAGAGGACAGGGCGATAGAGGAAGAGCTCAAAAAGATCCGGAGATCGAAACAGGGGAGGGAGGCAGCAGCTGTAGCTGATATTTATTAATTGAGTAATGCTACTCATACAATCTCTATCGACAATCTAAAAAACAAACCAGGGCCAAGAAGTGGTGGCGAGGGTCAGGGGTCAATGCATTGGAATTCATACCAAGCACTGACGGTCACTCTGGACCCCGCCGCCACTTCTTGGGTTTGGTTTGTTTTTTAGATTGTCGATGGAGATTGTACGAGTATCATTACTCTTATTAATTCCATAACCCCGTGAACATGATGTCATCGCTCAGGATTCACACACGCAAACAAAGCACAACTGCCTTGAGGGAAATCTCGGGGTGCGTCTATTCATACTCATTTGTTACTCGGCATCCACAATAACCCTCGAAATGCCCCCATTAGCTCCCAACCTCCTCACTATTGACGTCCATGCTCGACTACCAAACCCTAGCTCCACCTTCACAACCATCCCCGCCCCACCTCCCCTCCTCACCCAGCCACCCTCCTCCTCCATCTTTTCCGTGCCGAAACTCTAAGCTACTGCCCAACCTTCTCCTCCCCATTCCTTCTTCCTCGTCCTTAGGAATGGCAACGTTGTAGTTTTGGTGTGATTTTGGGTAAAACCGAAACCGCAACGCGACAGTGTACCATTATGTAAACCGAAACCGCACCATGCGATGCGGTGCATCACGATTTATCATTATAATGGTCTAAACGGTGCGGTTTTATGCGGTTTTGGTCAAAACCAAAACCGCACCGCTACACCGAAATCGAAATCGCACCACACCGCACCGCAACGGTTATTATATTTTGGCAAAACAAAACTGCACCATGTGGTGTGGTTTACCGCGGTTTTCGGTTTTAAACCATATCATTGCCATCCCTACTCGTCCTAGCTCCTTCTCCCTCCATCTTTTCCGTGCCTGAATCCTAGCCGCTGGCCGATGTCGTGACAGCATGCCGACGTTGTGTCGATGGTTGTTCACTATGTTGCCGTGGTGGGTATTTACCAGCATCATCATGTGGGTAGCCACAGACATAGCGTCGACGTCAGCCAACAGCTAAGGTTCTGGCATAAGGAAAGTGGAGGAAGGAGGAGGAGAAAGGCCAACAAGTTAGGGTTCCGACGCAGATACAGAAGAAAGAATGAGGAAGAAAAATTGGTAAATGAAATGATTTAATATTCCCTTTAATATTTTCCTAATCCTACCTCGCCCTTCATTACTCCAACTGAATCAGGGTTAAGACTGGGATTAGGTTCGTCCCCCCCTTCTCGCGGTTGTCAGTCTCCGCAAGCAACTGACCCCGGGGTGGGGCCCACCCCCCACCCATCACTGACCGAAACCACTGTAGCTTGAAAGCAGTGGCCGGATGGTGGCCCGTCACCATCGATGTTGGCGTGGCCCCCGCCACACGGAGGGCTCTGATTGAAGCTTTCAGCCAAATGTTTGAAAAACAGGACAACTCATGTCTGGTGATGGACTTGCTTGATACTGTCCAGCGAAAAAGAAATGTGGAAAGAAAATAAAATAATATCAACCCATTATTCCATTTGCTTTTGAGCTTCTCATCAGTGACTGCGCGCGAAGGGGAAGAAGGTGCAGAAGCTCACCGGTGGTGCAAAATACACCCCGCGAGGGGAGGGTTTTACTGTGATTCTTGCAATAATAAAAAAAAAAGATTATTTTGACTTTGCCCACCAAATTTTACCTTGAATTAGACTTTACCCCCCATAGTTTCGCTAATTAGACTTTACCCCCCAAAACTTTATTTCTTTTCCGTCGGCTCACCCTTTCTCTTAGATGGTGAGCTGACGGAATAGTTAGTTTTGGGGGGTAAAGTCTAATTAATGAAAATATGGGGGGCAAAGTCAAAATAACCCCAAAAAGAATCCCTTTATAGTATAATACTAAAATGGAAGTTTCGCAAGGAGGTTGTGACACATGTCAACCATGAAAAAAACTCAAAAAGATAACATCTATCTTTCCGTGGGAACGCATTGAAATTAAGATCCTATTAAACACTACATTTATTTGTTTTTTATTCGGTTTTCTCTAGAGAACGACTCATATGCGGATGTTGGGAGTGATGTGCTTCTCATCGGAGGGCTGAGCGAAACCCTAGCCTCACCCGAGCAAGACCCTTGAATCGACAACTTTGGCACCTATCGTTCATTAAAGGCCTGCTAATCGAAGAAAAACGGTTAGTTTGCATTGAAGGGCCATTTGATTAAACACAATCGTTAGTTGTGGCACCACCACATGACACGCTTGAGGGGTTGGGGGGAGGAGTTATCTCGAAAGCGGAGGGTGCCACTTAGGGACCCTCCACCATATATTATAGTATAGACATAGATTGGTGAAATACCATATTCAAATCCAAAATCATAAAAACAAAAGAAGATATAATAATGCCAAATTACACAATTGGTGACATAGCTAGACAAGAATGAATAGCAAATAACATAATATGTAGAATTGTTGGGCAAAAATAATAGCGCAAGAAGAGAAATAAACTCAAAACATGGCATCAACGACCCCCGATAAAAAAGTTGAAAGTAAGAACTTTAGCAAGACATATTTTCAGCTAGGATTATGCTAAAGTTAAATATTAGGAACTTCACAATTTTATCGCTTCTATGGTCATTTAACTCAAAAGAAATATACTTCTTTTTTAATTAACTTGACCTAGTTAACCCAGTTTACCCTATTTTAGTATCTAACACTTTTAAGGGACTCCTCAAGCCACTCTCTATTTTAGGGAGTTGTCAGTTCTAAAATAATTCTACGGTCCATACCTCTTAGAGCTAGTGTATTGCACTACATAACTCAAATTAAGATCCAAACAACAAGATCTTGTGATGTTCAAGGTTAGATCGACCAAAGAGATAAAAAAAAATACGAATTACGTGGGAACCCTCTCCGATCGAGAGGGTAAAACCACATAGGAGTCGATAGATAAAACACTATCAAATCAAAGGTTACAAGCTCACATATCTCTCTCGAGATCACAATCTCAAAACACTTTCCCTCTCTCTCTCTCTCTCTCTCTCTCTCTCTCTCTCTCTCTCTCTCTCTCTCTCTCTCTCTCTCTCTCTCTCTCTCTCTCTCTCTCTCTCTCTCTCTCTCTCTCTCTCTCTCTCTCTCTCTCTCTCTCTCTCTCTCTCTCTCTCTCTCTCAGCAGAAAGCTCTCTTTTCTCTCTATGTGGAAAGCTCTCTATATTGTCTTTTTTTTTCTCTCTCTCTCTCTCACTCTCATTTTTCAACTCAGATTCATCGTCCTCAAATGAAGCCCCTTGACCACCTATTTATAGGCTACTTTGGTCAAGGTAGTTACCAGATCTTTCGATTCAGTAAAAAATAATAATCATGATACAGTTGTATCCAGATTGTTCATCCGTCATCTTCTTTATGGCATCATCTTCTTCAAACGCACACATACGATCATCGCAAGAGAAGATGATACAACTGTTATTCTACTAACTTATTCATTGTCCACATTATCATCATATAACCACCTTCTTCCCATGTAGCACCCTTGGCTTTTAATGTCTATTTTATATGACTAATGGATGTTTTTTGTTACGTCCGTGTTAGAAAACATAGATTAACTATTATTATTTTTATTATTTTACTAGGTTTTCTTTGAAATCCACTTTTTTTGGATTAATTGCACGTAAATATACAAAGCCTTTCACATCCATTTTGTCTAGATTCACAAGGACCTCATAATAACTCCTAGTGCGGATCATTTGGTCTATGTATGAATATGGCATGTTATCTTTTTTAAGAATTTTGTTGGAGCAATCAATCGGAGATTGTATGATGACTTGCAACTCATAGTTGAACTCATTTCTTCAAGACTGTCTCAGCATATTTTTTTTTGTGATTTGTAGAGGTCCCAAATAGAGTGATATTATCAGTACTTTATTTTTGGTCTTTCTCATTTTGCGTGTAAGAAGGTAGTCATATCACCATAAGGTTTGTATTGTTGGACTCATGCCTGCGAGATCTTTCTAATGATCGGACCCATACTGGATTGGGAGTTGAATCGGATTATTCTTTTCCTCTTGTGGTTTCTTACTGAGGAAGCAAGCCGACCAATCTGTGCTAACCCTGCTCAAGCTGGGCTTGCATGAGAACCTCACCCAAACCTGGACTTGATTTCTCGCGTCAGCCATAATTAACCCCATTGGAGCACGTAATCACCATTGAGACGTCCTGCAACACAGATGGCGTGAGGAAGAGAGTCCAAGGTACGGAGAAAGAAGACCCCACCTCCCTTATTTCCTCTTCAGCCTGCATTATCTTCACCCCTTGCCTTTTGACTGAGAAGGTTGAAAGTGGAGGGCAAAACATTTATGAATGTGAACAAGCCCATTACATCCCTTGAATCATGGTAAATCAGGCTTCCATTGACGCCTGCAACCCATACTCGTCCGTTCACACCCAACAACCCCTCACCCCCACCCCTTTACGTACATGATCACTCCCTACCTCCCCTTCTCACATTAAACCAAAGAAAGGGTGGTTTAGAGAAAGACAAACAGAGAAAATGCAGAAGAGAGGGAAGAAAATTAGAAGTGCAAAGGAGGGAATACCAGAGAGAGATCTGGGAGGAAGAAATAGGAGAAGTAGAGGGAGAGTGTAGTAGAGAGAGATAAAGAGAGAAAGAGGAACTAGCATCCCTACCTCCGGTGAGGAAACTTCCATCCGGCTTCCCCGATCGCCATCAATGTGAGCCACTCCAAGCCCCCTTTTGGCCACTAGGGTTGAATGTGCACGATGCGGTATCTCGTGTACCTAGAGGAATGGTTCCCCTGGTGCAAAAAAGGAACCTTCAGTAATGCGACCAAGTCGGAAGTTTCGGCTCAAACTTGGGGTTCACACATGCCTCTCTCTCCTCCTTCTTCACTATCTCTCCTCCTTTTCTATTCTTTAGCTTGGGCTTTTGATAACTTGTTTTTTCGATTAGTAATCGTGTTTTAAGGTTTCATAAGAAAAACTTGGTAAGCACATATTTCTTTCTCTTTATTTTCTATCTGAGGGAATTTCTTCATGAAGTGGTATAGATGCCTCATGAGGGAATTCTCATCATAATACACATCCTAGAAAATGGGTTCTCTCATGAAACGGAATGGGATGCCTCATGAGGGAATTATCGGTTAGAATTGGAAACGTACATATAAACAATAGTTACTGGACACAGTAAGATAGATCACTTAATATATAATTATGATTGTTGTAATTCTTTCAGTTATTTATAAAATAAGTCTTCAGTTCTACTTCACGGTGTCAGTTGTTATGAGTATATTTCAAGATAAGTATATTCTCGTATATTGCTTCAACCGATTTCTTTAGGACCACAGAGCTTTTAAACTCAAGGGAAGTTTGCTCCATTTGTTTTTTCGCTCCCTCAGGTTTCCTCTTTTAGGTGGAGTTTTAGGAGCACAGTTGTAGTTCCATCACTAGTATGAATAGAAACGGGCACATAAGTTAGTGAGGGTAGCAGTGCCAACTAGAGTTTACCCCCTCGTCATTGCTTTATATGGTAGTTTGTTTCATTATGGATATAATAGGATATTAGAGGCAGTTATTGTAATTTGAACTTTTAGATAATTGATTATTGTTGTTAGTGGAGTTTTAAATATTGTTAGAATTATTTATTAGTTGTTATAATTTGTGGTTTCTTTTATCGTTTTTCGCCTTCAAGTTTTGGACCCTCTCTCCTTAGTTCAAGACTTGGGGTGTGACAAATGATATCAGAGCTCAGGGATATGATCTGAGAAAGTAGTTTGAGTTATAGATAGTGAGTTTAGAAGTCAAATCTTAGGAAGTGTTTCCTAGGTTTTCTAGTTAAGATCTTAGGATTCATGTTGTTGGAGGATTGTGCAAAGTTATCTTGGATCTTGGTTGGAGAACTAATTGTAGGGTCTATCAAAGTAGCACAAGAGAAGCTTGGTGAGCGATCCTAGGGATAAGATATAAAGTTCGGACAAGGACAAGGTTTGTCATGATTTATAAGATCAACTATCAGAGGTTACTTGAGGAATTGAGTTATGAATAAGAAATTGATATGTTGATATGTGTTTGAAGAAGCAATTGATAGATGCGTGAATAATTGATCAATGAGAATTTAAAATAACTATCGATGTCCTTAGATTCTTGACGCACTAGGTTCAAAGTTAGTCACCATGTCTCTAGTACAAGTTAGTAGAAAGGCCTACCTAGGAAAGGGCTATCTTGGGTTAGGTGGAGCCGTCCCTTGAGGGAAAAGGGTTGCCAACAACCAGAGTGGAGCCGCCGAAGGTGGGGGCTGCCTAGAATGGCGATTGTGAAAACCTAGATGCGTTGTGAGCTTGCTAAATGATGTGAGTTTGGAAATGTGTTTATACGGATCAGGTAGGACTGTGTTGAGACGAGCTAGTATCAGAGTTAGTTCTTTTCACTTCATTACCATCGTGTCTTAATAGCTATATCCCTGAAAAACCTAGTTCTGGAGGATCTTTTTACTTTTCTTTCCTACTGAAGGGGACGCCTTTTTAGTAGACATGATTAAGGGTAGCACCCTGAACCTGGTGGATATTGTAACAAGATCACTTACCTTGTAGCTTTTCTAGGGTGTGAAATTTCTATTCAGAGGGGCATGATCTAACACCTGGATGTGTTGAGGACATTTCGTTTTGTCTCGTTTGTAAGGGTAGTTAATCGTAGTCTTGTTTCGCTTTGTTAGGTTGTGACTCAACCCAGTATGATCATCATATTTGGTGGAGACTTATAAGAGATCCGTGTTGGCTACTGTCATGATTCGGGAGTTTTCTAGATTTGTTCGTACGTGAAAAGATGTAACCTTTGAGAAACGTCCGGTTCAGATCTTGGCAATAGAGGATCGGATATTGCATAACAAAACCATTATCATAATCAAGGTGTTATGTTAGTACCACAGTCCTAAGAAGGATACTTTGGAGCTCGATTCAATAATGTGACGTTGTACCCCCACTTTTTCAATGCATCTTCTTGTTGAACTTCAAGGATGAAGTTCTCTTTTAGGGGGTATGTTGTAGCGCCCTTGGCTTTTATTTGACTAATTGATGCTTTTTGTTAAGACTGTGTTAGAAATATGGATTAACTATTATTATTTTTATTCTTTTACTAGGTTTTTTTTGAAATCTTTTTTTTTTATTAATTGCACATAAATATACAAAACCTTTCACATCCATTTTGTCTATGCATGAGTATGGCATGTTATCTTTTTTGAGAATCGTGTCGGAGCAATCAATCGGGAGATCGTATGATGATTTGCAACCCATAGTTGGACTCATCTCTTCAAGACTGTCTCAGCATATTTTTTTTGTGATTTGTAGTGGTCCCGATTATAGAGATGTTGTAAGTAATTTATTTTTAGCCTTTCTCATTTTGCGTGTGAGGAGATAGTCATATCACCATAAGTTTTGCATCGATGGACTCATGCCTGCAAGATCTTTCTAATGATCGGCCCCATACTGGATTGGGAGTTGTATCAGATTATTCTTTTCCTCTTGTGGTTTCTTGCTGAGCAAGTGAGATGACTATTTTGTGCTCACCCTGCTCAATATGAGCTTGCACGAGAACCTCACCCAAACCCGAACTTGATCTCTCCTGTCAGCCCATAACTATCCCCATTTGAGCACACAATCAACATTGAGACATCCTGCAACACATATGGCGTAAGGAAGAGAGTCCAAGGTACAAAGAGAGAAGACCCCACCTCCCTTATTTCCTCTTCAGCCTACATTATTTTCACCCCTTGCCTTTTGACTAAAAATGTTGAATTTGGAGAGCAAAGCCTTTATGAGATGTGATCAGGACCATCACATCCCTTGAATCATGGTAAATCATGCCTCCATTGACGCCTGCAACCCATACTCGTCTGTTCACACCCAACAATCCCTCACCCCCATGCATCCCTTTTTGTACGTGACCACTCCCTGCCTCCCCTTCTCACTTGCAACCAAAGTGGGAGATTTAGAGAAATAGAAACATAGAGAGTGAAGAAGAGAGGGAAGAAGATCAGAGGTGCAACGAAGGCAATACCAGAGAGAGATCTGGGAGGAAGAAATAGGAAAAGTAGAGGGAAAGTATAGTAGAGAGAGATAGAGAGAGAAAGAGGAACTATCATCCCCACCTCCGGCGAGGAAAATTCCATCCGGCTTCCCAACTGCCATCAACGCGAGCCACTCCAAGCCCCCTTTTGGCCACTAGGGTTGATTGTGCACAATGCATTATCCCGTGTACCAAGCGGAATGATTCCCCTGGTGCGAAAGAGGAACCCTCAGTAACGCGACCAAGTCGGGAGTTTCAGCTCAAACTCAGGGTTCACACTTGCCTCCCCCCCTTCTTCACTATCTCTCCTCCTTTGCTATTCTTTAGCTTGGGCTTTTGATAACTTGTTTTATCAATTAGTAATTGTGTTTTAAGGTTTCATAAGTAAAACTTGGTAAGCACATATTTCTTTCTCTTTATTTTCTTTCTAAAGAAATTTCTTCATGAAGTGGTATAAGACGCCTCATGAGGGAATTTTCATCATAATACACATCCTCAGAAATAGGTTCTCTTATGAAGTGGAATGTGACACCTCTTGAGGGAAGTATCAGTTAAAATTGGGAATGTACATATAAACAATAGTTACTGGACACAATAAGATAAATCACTTAATATATAATTATGATTATTGTAGTTCTTTCAGTTATTTATTAAATAACTCTTCAGTTCTACTTTATGGTGTCAGCTATTATGAAGTATATTTCAAAATAAGTATATTCTTGTATATTGCGTCAACCGGTTTCTGTAGGACCACTGAGTTTTTAAACTCAGGGGGAGTTTGCTCCGTTTATTTTTTCGCTCCCCCAGGTTTTCTCGCTCAGATGGAGTGTTAGGATTGCAGTTGCAGTTCCATCACTAGTATGAATAGAAACGTGCACATGAGTTTGCGAGGGTAGTAGTGCCAGCTGGAGTTTACCCCCCTCATCTTTGCTTTTTATGGTAGTTTGTTTCATTATGGATGTAATGGGATATTAGAGGCAATTATTATAAATTGAACTTTAAGATAATTGATTATTGTTGTTAGTGGAGTTTTAGATATTGCTAGAATTATTCATTAGTTGTTATATTATGTGATTTCTTTTACCTTTCTACATCTTCAAGTTTTGGACCCTCTCCTTAGTTTAAGACTTGGGGCGTGACATCCCACTTGCTTCACAGGCTGTCAATGTTAATGGCTAAGACAGGTAGGAGAAGTTTGTAGGAGAAGCTTTATATACTCCAAATGGGTAAGCATAGATGAAGTTTGATACCCCATTCAGCTACTACTAGCAGTTGTACTAAACATCTCCTTTCTTCTTCACAAGTCCATTATCTTCTCAAGGAAGTCTACTACACCCTTCATCATTTATTTGCGCTCTGTTTCTTTTAGTATTATCAGAGACCACTCGACAAATGCATATCGAATCCTATGAACTAATTACCGATTCAATTTTTTTTTAAAAAAATCTAATCTAATAGTATAATACTAAAATGGAGCCCTCTCTCCCGTGTTGTGACACGTGGACCTCTTTTGAAGAGCGAGAATCTTTCATCCATGTGTAGACGCAGCTATTTCTTATAAATCATATTAAAAATCAATTATAAAGATGATAAATGCCCATTGAATTACAATTAATGTTCATTTAATATGTTAATTAGAAAAATCAATAATACTATATTTTAGACTCTAGACGAGTGAATCACACTCACTAGATTGTTCACTTCTTCGGACGACTATGATGTCATCTGAGCCAAGTGGCGTGAATCAAGCTTATTCAGGCATTGCTGGCCGGGTTTCTTACTAGTATTTTATATATATATATATATATATATATATATATATATATATATATATATATATATATATATATATATATATATATATATATATATATATATATATATATATATATATATATATATATATATATATATATATATGTATGTATGTATGTATATATACTAAAATGGAAGCCTCTCTCCCGTGTTGTGATACGTGGCATCTTTTAAGGAGGTAGAATTCTTCTTCCGTGTGTGAACGCAGCTCTCTTTTAAATCCATTTAAAACCCTACCATAAAGATGATAAATTTTCATTCAATGACATTTAATGGTCAATTGATGTTAATCTCTCTCTCTCTCTAACAAGTGAATCACACTCACTTCAGATTTCACACTTCTTCGAACAATTAGGATGTAATCTTTGCCAAATGGTGTGCATCAAGCACATTCGGGCATTACTCAGGTTTCTTACTAGTATCTATACTATATATTAAAATGGAAGCCTCTCTCCCGTGTTGTGACACGTTGACGTCTTTTAAAGAACCATAATCATTCTTCCATGTGTGAACACAACTCAGTTTTAAATCGTATTAAAAACCTACCATAAAGATAATAAAATACTCATTCAATGGTATTTAATTATCATTTGATGTTAATCTCTCTCTCTCTCTCTCTCTCTCTCTCGCTAACAAGTGAATCACACTCACTTTAGATTTCATACTTCTTCGAACAATTGTGATGTCATCTCTGCCAAATGGCTGTGCATCAAGCTTATCTGGGTATTGCCCGGGTTTCTTACTAGTATATACTAAAATAGAAGCCTCTCTCCTATGTTATGACACGTGGACGTCTTTTAAAGAGTTATAATTCTTCTTCCATGTGTGAACGTGACTCTCTTTTAAATCCATTTAAAAACCTACTATAAAGATGATAAATTTTCATTCAATGACATTTAATGATCATTTGATGTTAATCTCTCTCTCTTTCTCTGTCTCTAACAAGAATTACACTCACTTCAGATTTCACACTTTTTCGAACAGTTGCGATGTCGTCTTTGCCAAATGGCATGCATCAAGCACATTCGGGCATTGCCCGGGTTCCTTACTAGTATCTATACTAAAATGGAAGCCTCTCTCCCGTGTTGTGACACGTGGACGTCTTTTAAAGGGCTAGAATTCTTCTTTCGTGTGAGAACGCGGCTCTCTTTTAAATCTATTTAAAAACCTACCATAAAAATGATAAATTTTTATTCAATGGTATTTAATGGTCACTTGATGTTAATCTCTCTCTCTTTCTTTCTCTCTCTAACATCTGAATCACACTCATTTCAGATTTCACACTTTTTCGAACAGTTGCGATGTCGTCTTTGCCAAATGTCGTGCATCAAACACATTCGGGTATTGCCCGGGTTTCTTACTAGTATAATACTAAAATGGAAGCCTTACAATGAGGTTGTGACACGTGGCAAGGACATACAAAACATGAAAAGATATAACCGTTATACTCTGGGAAAATTTTCAGCACATCCTGCATACCATTCAACTGTGGGTCCCATTGGCCCTAGAGTCTATCAACAAGCTCTGAGTGTTGGGGACCACTACCCTCATGTGCTGGGCCCGCCACCCCATCTCTCTTGAATTATAGTGGGCCCTACGATTGTATGGTACACATGATGTGATGAAAATTTTCCCCTACACTTTAGTGTGAACGCGTAGAAATTATGATTCCATTAAACACTGCATTCATTAGTAGCATATATTCATTTGTTTTTTATTCAATTTTTTCTAAGAAGTGACTCAATACGGTTGTTGTAGGTCATGTGTTTCTCATTGGAGGGCTGAGCAAAGCTCGACCGTTGAACACATTCACTGATAGAATTTATTTATTTTTTCTTCGGTTTTTTCTAGGGAATGACTCACATTAGGTTATTGGGGGCTTGTGTTTCTCATCGAAGGGTTGAGCGAAGCCCATGCCTCGCTCGAGGGGTCACATGTGATGTCAAAGCAGCGTTTTTGTTGTTTTGACAACCCGCGCACTGTCTCGCCACATGTGATCTCCAGCCATAATCAACATCAATAGTCTTCGATCATCTCCACCGGTGATCTCTGCTGACACCACTTATAGGCGTCCACCAATAGAGGACTCCGGTGACTACTTTCATTGTGAGCCATCCATTCGTCACCTAATCTTATTCGGCGACCTCCGACAACCGTAGCCGGTGACCACCTCCGTTGACTTCAAGCACTTCTCGATTGTGAGTTCGGATGATATTTGTCATCGTTCATGGCTTTGATAGCCACCGACGACCTGTCAAAGTAGCGAAGAACGTTGCTTTTAAATGGAAGATAAACGAAAAGACAAACCCTTAGACAAAGAACAATTTAGATTAGCAGCTAAATGAGTTGAACGACTAGGTTTAAAAAAGAGAGAGACACTCGATCACCAGAGCCAAAATTTTCGAACCCTAGCGCCCCCTCTCATATGAAACCCGATCACCCCTCACCCAAAACCTAGCAACCCCTAGCTCCCTCCCTCACCCCATATTCTCCATATTAGAGGGTTTCAACTGTGGACCTCCGAAGCTCCTCCCTCTCCTAGATCTGTAGCAGCGGCCGAGGAGGAAGAAGAGGGGAAAGGCATGAGCTCCACCTCCCCAGGATCTGCAGCAGTGGCCGAGGAAGAAGAGAATGGGGGAGGGCTTGAGCACCTCCTCCCCCGAAAGATTACGGCCAGCTCCAATGGCTCTCTCTCTCTTTCACCCATTCTCTCCTCCCTCGGATCTGCAGCAACGGTCGAGGAAGAAGAGGAGGGGGAGGGCTCAAGCACCTCCTCCCCCGGAAGATTACAGGTAGCTCCGACGTCTCTCTTTCTCTCTCTCTCTCTCTCTCTCTCTCTCTCTCTCTCTTTCTTTCTCTCTCTCTCTCTCTCTCTCTCTCTCTCTCTCTCTCTCTCACCCGTTCTCTCCCAAGATAACTGCCACCTCCGACGACATGGACGGTTGCAACAATCGGGGTCGTGCAATTCACCACATTTCATATCTCAATCTGTAACTCTCCCTCTCCATCTTCCATCTCCATCCCTGCGATTTCTTCTACCTTGATTTAGAGATGATTCAATTATTTTCAAAATGGATTCTATTTGAGACATTGCTGTTTGAGAATGCCACAGATTCAATTTTGATTTTTTTTTTTTTAAATTCAAAACTTAATCGGGTATAGAGATGTGTCTCTGTTTTTTGAGAATGAACTCCACCGGGGTTTGATTCTCAAACGGAATCAGTTTGAATGCCATGGATTCTATTTGAGACCTTGTTGTTCTGATTAAATCATCTGATCTTATTGTTCTGATTGAATTAATTTGAATACCACAGATTCTTTTTTTAGGGTTTTTTTCTATTTTTTTATAACTCTACCGAGTATATAGATGTGGCTCTGTTTTTTGTTTGAGAATGAACATCTCCGTTTCATCTATATTTCTCTTTTCATGTAAACATCTATATTCGAGAACGATTCATTGAATGCCACAGATTCTGTTTTAGACTTTGATGTAATCAATTTTTGAATCCAATTTTGGATCTATTCTAAAGAGAGAGTATTCCCTCAAATTTTGTTGTCGAAAGCAATTGCTAAAAAAACATTGTTGCTACCCATGAAATATTATCGCCGCCTAGAAATGTTTTACATCACCTCGAAATATTTTTTATGCGCTCGAAATCTTATCGTCAGGTGTGTTGCCGCTGAAGTTCCATGGACGAATGTGGGTGGTTTGGTGACAACACTGAATGTGGGTGTCGCTGACTGTATTTTGCCGTACCGAATTTTGACAACCCTGTTGAATGTTGGCGTCCTCACCACTCACGAAAAATTATCACATTTCTTAAAATATTATCACCGCTCTCTAAATATTATTATCACCTTCAAAATATTGTTGTCGTTCTTCAAATGTTTTGTTGCCAAGTCTGAAATATTATTGTATTCCTTGAAATATTTTGCGTGCCGGCAATCAGGGACATTACTAGTATATATATATTTATCGGAGGTGGGCAGCTAAGTCTAAACCATTAAAAATTAGGAAAATACTATTTAACCCGAATATTTTACAAAACTTTGCTGATCAGAATGACATGTCTTGATCACAGCCGTCTGATGCATCTAATCCCTAGCGGTGAATCGCACTTAGATCCGACGGGGTTGGCGAGGAACGCTGTTCAGTCTGGTCAAGAGAAAACATTCTGGTAGATGTGGGCGCCTTCGATTCCTCCTTTCCACTCGTCTCGTCTATACAAAGCACGGAGGTGTGGTGGAAACACACGGTGACGGTAATCTCTCCAAGTCATCCAGACGAAAGGTTGGGACATGTAAATAGGGAAAAGGAAAATCCGAGGGATTGCGGAGGCGGCCCCCAAAAAAAAACCCAACCCAGGTAGGGGGGGAGGCGAGGCGAAGCGCCGCGGCCGATCATGGAGACCTTCACCTCCGGCGGCGCCCCCGGGCTGGGGTACCCGGACTCGCTGGACTCGTCGCCGCGCTCCCGGGGGGGCGAGTCGTGGGACGAGCCCTTCCTCTCCTCCGCCCCCTCCAAGCTCCGCCTCATGTGCAGCTACGGCGGCCGGATCGTGCCCCGCCCCACGGACAAGTCCCTCTGCTACCTCGGCGGCGAGACCCGGATCGTCGTGGTGGAGCGCCTCTCCACCCTCTCCGAGCTCTCCGCCCGGCTCTCCCGGAGCATCCTCGGCGGCCGCCCCTTCACCCTCAAGTACCAGCTCCCCAACGAGGACCTCGACTCCCTCATCTCCGTCACCACCGACGAGGACCTCGAGAACATGATCGAGGAGTACGACCGCATCGCCGCCTCTAACCCCGCCGCCGTCTCCGGCGGCTCCACCCGCTCATCGCGCCTCCGCGTCTTCGTCTTCCCGTCCAAGTCCGAGTCCGCCCCTTCCTCCATGACCTCCCTCCTTGACGACTCCAAGTCCGATACCTGGTTCGTCGACGCCCTGAACGGCGCCATGGGCATGGGCATGGAGACCCTCCCCCGCGGCTTCCTCGCCGACTCCTCCTCCGTCAACTGCCTGCTCGGCCTCGACGACGACTCATCCGTCCACTCCCGCGGCTCCGGCGCCGGCGCCACCGCCAACGCCAACGCCGTCGCGGCATCGGAGCCCGAGCAGCGCCTCCTCCCCCGGCCCGACTCCTCCGGTAAGCTCGCCCGGCACGGCCAGGAAATCCACTCCGTCCCGGATTCCCCCATGCTTGACACCAGCTCCTCCTTCGGATCCACCTCCTCGGCCCCATCGCTCTCCAATCTACCCCCGACCCGCGTCCTCCCCGACGATAGCCCGCCGGATCAGCGGATCGGTGGTCTTGAAGACCACTTCGCCCAGATGACCCTCTCCGCCGCCGCCGCAGCGGCACAGAGGCAGGAAGAGGTCCTTAAAGAGGCAGGCCTTGCTCCCCACCTCCCTCCTCCCCCTCCTCATACGCTTCCCCCCGCATCTACGTCGGCTCCTACCATCTCTCCCCCCGAAAACCCCAACTGGATTTTCTCCTCCGACGACGAGAAATCCGTGCTCGGCGGAGGCCGGAAGCCGCAACTCCCGCCCCAGCGGAAACCCACTCCGGTCGATGCCCCCATCTCCGATTCAGTCACCAGGTGTCAATTCTCTTACTCCTTCATTAGATCATCTTATTATTCTCTTAGCCATTGTTTATAATTGTTGTTATGGTCTTAATCTGTGCGTAATTTCTCTCTCTAGAACCGTATACTATCAGGAGAAATCTTCGTCCGCCGCTGCGAATCCCATCTCCGTCCCGAAGCAAGAACGACCCATCTCCGATCCTAGCTATCGGGCACCGCCGATACAGGCTCCCGACTCCGGCTACGTCCTGCCCCCGGTGCAGCCGGAGCAACTCCAGCAGCAGCAGCACCACCAGCAGCAGTTCGTTCAGAGCAGCCATCACTACGTCCATCCGGCCACCGGCGCGGTCCTCCCCATCCCTCCCTACTACCAGATGCCCTATCCGATCCAGCAGTCGCAGCAGCAATCCCACCAGTTCGACCCGCAGGTCCCCATGTACTTCCTCCCCATGCGGCCCAACCCGCAGATGCAGCCGTCGCAGCAGCTCCCTAATGTTCCCGCCAACCACGAATTGCCAGCGAACTTATACAGGACGGCAGCCCCCGCCGCCGCCGCCCCATTGCATCCGGGCGCACAGCCGCAGCTCGTCCATATGGCCGCCGATCAAGGCTACCCGTACGCGGGGATGGGCTATCAGCTGATGCAACAACGCCACCCCTCTCAGTCTGCCGCCGTGATGGCGAATTACGCTGGGTACGGGGATCCGGCCCATCAACCGCAGGTGTACTACACCCAGACCACTTCGCCGCCATTGCCTCCTCAGTACCAGATGCTGGGCATGGATGCTGCCGCCGCCGCACCTCAGCTGCAGCCGGGTGAGATGAAGCAGACCAGAGCTTCTTGATTGCTGCAGCGGGTCGAGAAATATCGGAGGGGGGGGGGAGATTTTGTCTTGGAAGCGAGGAGGAACTGCTGCCATTTCTTCCTCTCTTCTATTAAAGTTCTATATGAACTGTGTTACTGGGTATTGTATTTGGTGTTATGTCCAGTCTGTTGTGATTAAGGAATAAGGTTAGTGGGTGTTCTGAGTCTCCGATGAATTGGTCTCTCTTTGGGGTCATCCTGGCTCCTCTGAGGACCACTACTCTGCCCTTAGGAGCACAACTGTTATGTGCTGTAGTGGTGTTTCTAAATAAATAAATAAATATATATATATATTTATATACAGCAGTATTTGTGTGAAATGCTTACTTTGTTTCTTTGAAAACACAGTTACAGGGCCTCCAGCTTCTACCAATTGTCGAGGGTCTCTATGCTAGAGAGAGAGAGAGAGAGAGAGAGAGAGAGAGAGAGAGAAGCATGGTTTTAATTATTGATTTCGGTCTAAGGTTCTTTAAACAGATAGTATTTAGCACTAAAGACGGGCAAAGAGATGCGTTTGTTGGATTTGACCGATCCCTTCTTCCAGGTATGCGCGACAAGGCGTCGAGATGCGAAGAATTCCACCGGTAGACGAAAAACCATCACCAACAAGAAAAACCAAACACAAACACACGATGATATGCGGTAATCGACGATCAATGGATTTACTATAGAAAAAAAAACTATGAGTATATGATTGTTTATCCTTGCACCAATCCCTCTCTCACTCACAAAAAGATACCCCAAGAATGGAGATCCTGTAGCCCTCTCACCCAAGAATAGAAACCATCGCTCTAACTTGATGATGGCTACTCACTCTCCAAAATCTAAAGGAGCCTTTCAATACTCTTAATCCTCTCTAGGTTTAACCCTAGAAGGTCTTTGAATAGCCCCAAATTCATATAAAACTTGTGAGAGAAGATATGGCCAAACCCCAAGAAAAACTCAAGAAATCATGTGCTAAACCGTCTCAAAAGGCATCCTCAATCGTGCCTGCCAGCTCGATTTCTCCTATGGTGCCAAATTGGCACCCAAGGTGAAATTACTGCAGTGCACGATGTGTCCTGCTCTGGATTTTGCCTTGAGCACCCAATTTAGCACCCTGGGCGAAATTTCTATTGTAGGCCCTTTTTGCCGCTCCGCCTTTTGTCGTCATTCACGCACAAATATTGGAGAGTTAGGATGCTTGTTTTAAGCCAATATATCTGAAAGTTTTAACGATAGGTCTTCTGTTTGGAAAATGTTTATTTTACCACTGCAGCTACACAAAGAAATCACATGAAGAGTAACAAGTCGGTAATAAAGAGTAACAATTTGCTACAATATATGATTTCATTGTCGTATTTTTTTTAAAAAAAAGATTTTTATAAAAAAAAAATCTATAGTGATTTCACTATAGCAAAGAGTAACAATTTGATAATAAAAAGTAACAATTGTTACAATAATTTCACTATAGCAATGTTTTTTCTTAAGTCAAGATTTTCCAAATAAATTTTTTTTTACACTGATTTCACTATAGCAAAGAGTAACAATTTAGAAATAAAGAGTAGCAATTGATACAATGAAATCACTGTAACAAAAGGTAACAATTTAGAAATAAAGAGTAGCAATTGATACAATGAAATCACTGTAACAAAAGGTAACAATTTAGAAATAAAGAGTAGCAATTGATACAATGAAATCACTATAACAAAAAGTAACAATCTGCAAATTACTATAGTTAAAGAGCAATTGCATATTGTTACCCTTTGCTGTAGTAAAGAGTAACACTTGTGATTTTAGAATTAGAGGCAGTTTTATCATTTAAAGAGGAGAAAAGTCAAAGAAAAGACCCGCTCTAAATGCATCTTTTTAAGGAGGGACCTGGTGCAAAACCATCTTAATGTCTACCCTTTTTACTAAATCGATCTTTTGTCAGGGACTTAACACTAAGTCAAGAATGTAGGATCGTTATGAAATACCGGTTGTTACTTGTAGTTACCACTACTTGTCTATGTTGGTAGTACAAGGTGAAAGTTCTGTATGTTTATGAAAAGATTTCAATCAAAATTTATTGAATTTCTATCAAATTGCGATCGCTTTTGGTCAAATATCAGTCTGTTAAGAAAAACAATAGGAAATAGTGAAAAAATATGTAAATTTTCACTTAAAAGAGAGGATCTTTTACTATAAAGACAGAATTTATCAGTGAATTTTGATGAAGGAATGTTGAATTTTGGCCAAATGTCGTTTTTTAACGGACAACATGTCCATATGTCCAACCAAAATTTGATACTATAAAAAAACTTGGACGATTTCGATGTGATTTTGTTTAAAATGATCCCTCCCATGCTATTTGGATTAGACTCTATAGCTTTATGATTATTTTTTTTTGATGAATAAAACTATCTGCATTGGTGGCTGTCTAAAATATTTTTTTTTGAGAAATAAAATTTGTACAATCTCCAGAAAACAAAACATCGACAAACCAGACCTAACAATCGGTTTCAATCCCCAATAACTACGACCGACCAGTGGAATTGCACCACACACCAGATAGGGATAAAGAGGTAATTTAAAACCCAATGAAAATGATCCTTTTAGCCTCTTCAAATTACCTCATTATCCTATTTGACGTATCTGGCGCTATGCCACTGGTCGGTTGTAGTTACCAGTCATCCAAGTCGGCCGTCAATTTTGAGCCGTGGGCTCCACCACCACTTCATAGGTCTGGTTTGCCAATGGAGATTGTACAAATAGCATTACTCTTTTGTTTCTTTCTTTTTTTTTCTTCACTTACCTCGAGAAAGTCGAAGACCCTCGGCAAGTGGAGTGGCTTGCGGTTACGATCCAACCTGGAGGGTTACAGCGAGGGAGGACTGAGCTGGCCAGTTGGGTTCCATGGAGTTCGGATCTCCTCCAGTCGGTCGGCCTGGTCGGTGGGCCCGACGCTGATCACAGCCGTATGAAGTCGGTCGAAGCAGATTAATTTCCGGGTCGCCGGCCATCGTGCGGCTGTGACGTAAGAGGGCCCACCGACCGGGGACGACCGACTGGAGGAGATCCGATCTCGGTTTCGTGGCGTCTTGTGTTGCACTATAATGAAGAGAGGACAGCTGGCGGTCTGAGATTGGGCCTTCGCTGTACGATTCACGTGAGATGGTGCTGCCGTTGTGGCATCTACGTGGAGAGCATTTTTGCTACCCAGCTGCTATGCCGCACTGTTGTTGCTCCCTATCTCTGTCGAGGACTTTGGGGATCTCCTACTCCGCACTCCGGATGGGGGAATCGCCACATCACTCCTTAAAATTGTGTCATGCTCCCTATGTAAAGCTTGTAATCGTGTTGTCTTTGATTTTCTGGTTGAATGTTTTGGGAAGCATGTTTGCTTGGTGATGTTTGTCTACCAGTGGGTCCATCGCAGTCAAGCATTGATGGGTGTCGGTGTGCCGTTTGATTAGGGTACCATCAGCGTCTGATGGAATCCGTCGGACTCAGGCTGTATCAAGCTTAGTTTGGATGGATCGTTTGACTTGCACTTGCAAACGGGAGGCGCTGGTTTTGTGCTTCGCTTATCGTCCGAACTTATCCTCGTTGCTGGTCAAGCGTTTATTACATGCTCTTCAGTCTCGTAGGTTTAAATGCTGGCGCTATTGTAGGGGCTGATCTTGGTCCGTTCCCGATGGGCCACGACTCCGCTTCAAATTGAGGGTGGCTTGTGTTGAGATATGGCCGGCTCGACAGTACAGATCGTGTGCATGACTCGGCTCTCCAAAAAAGTCAACGCGTCCCTCGAAAAGGACATGTCTGTTCTCAGGTGGTCGTGCGCACAACTTGTCCAAGTCGTGCACACAATTTGGAGCCCGAGAAACTTGACACGCCCTACAACAAAAGACGAGAGCCAGCTACAAACGATCGTGCGCCCGACTGTGCCTTACAGACACGGGTTTGACCCAGTCTTTGATTGATTTGACTTTCCAGATTTAACTATTTTGGGGGAATTTCGGGATAAATCTTATGTAACCTATTCACTTGGTATATAAAGGGGTCTAGGGTTTTGGGTATTGACTTAGCAATGAAGAGGAAACTTGGGAGAGGCTTAGAAGAGGGTTTGGAGAAGAAGGAGACGCTCTCGGTGAAGGAAGTTAATCTCGTTGAAGTTGGGCAATGCTTGTAACTCCGTCTCATTCTTTGTTCTAGTGGATCGACCGATCGTTTTTGCCTGTGGTTTTTTTCCGCAAGGGTTTCTATGTAAATCTCTCGTCTCTCTCTGTGTGTTTTGCATTGTGATTTGGTTTCTTCTTGCTTTGTTATTTCCATATTTGGATTGGATTGCTTGTTTCTCATTGATTCGTCGGAGAATCATTATTTGTAATTAATCTTTATTGACCCACATGGTCGGAGCAATTTGGTATCGAATTGTTCATCCGGTATTGTCGAGGAGGATCCGCAACAATATCGTATCATAGCAGGTTTTATCATTCTTGATCAATTGTCATGGCAACCATCCATTCGAAGGTGTTGAATCCCAAGATCGACGTAGAAAATTTGATGGGATTCCTAACTTCACCTTATGATAAATTAGCGTTAGAGATCTGTTGATTCAACGGAGTTTTCACAAAGCTCTATATGGTATGAAGGCGAAGCTTGCAGATATGTCAGCGGAGGATTGTGAAGAGTTTATCTTCATGCCTATAGTACAATCTGATCTTGGCTAGGGAAGGATATCAAGTTTCTCGTCATACATGAAAATTCCACGGCGGCGATCTGGATGAAGCTAGAAAGCCGTACGTGCCAAAATCTCTTACAAGTCGATTGTTCTTAAAACATCAACTTTATAAGTTTCGTATGAAAAAAGGTAGTTCTATCCACAAACACCTTAATGAATTCAGTCGGATCACGTTTGAATTACTGAATCTCGAAGTGGACATCAGAGAGAAAGACAAAGCCTTTATCATTCTTTTATCTTTACCGGAGCGCTATGAGCACCTCGTTACGATGATACTCTATGAGAAATACACCATTGAATTGGAGGAAGTCACATCAACCCTTCTATCCAATTATGTTAGGAAAAAGCTCATGGTTATGGAGTCACAAGAAGAGGGTTCTGACTTGTTTGTGGAGAGAGGAAGGTCAGAGAACAAATGCTTTTTCAAGGAAAAATCTAGATCAAGAAAAGATGTAGAGTCCTATTACTATCACAAGAAGGGTCATATCAAGTCGGATTGCCCTAAGCTAAAAGCTAGCGAATGGGAGTTCATCTGGAAAGAGTACACATTCTGAGGTATCGTTTGACATCACTCATATAGCAGAGCATCTGTCAGATGATGCAGTTTGATCCGTTACAGTTCAAAGGGATCTGAATAATAAGTAGATCCTAAATTCTGGTTCCTCCTACCACATGTGTCTCAATCAAGATTAGTTCCCCTCTTATCAAAAGTTGAATGATGGTTCAGTCTTGATGGAGAATGATTTTGTATGCAAGATCATCGGAAAGGGAGAAATCAAAATCTGTATGCATGATGACATTGTTAGAACTTTGACCGACGTTCGGCATGTTCCAGATTTGAAGAAGAATCTTATCACTCTTAGTACTCTTGATTCATTAGGATGCAAGTTCATCGCTCAAAGTGAGTTCTCAAGGTATCTCGAGAGATTATGACCATTATGAAGGTGACAAGATCGGGAGTTTCTATGTTATTTCTAGGAGCACTATTACCGGTAATACAGTGGTATCTACTTCAGTGGAAGATTGGGAGACAGCCTCATCACAGTTGTAACATAAACGTCTGTGCCACATGAGCGAGAGAGGCATTTTTGAGTTGTGCAAGTGGGATTTGCTCTTAGGTGTGAAGAACGTCAAGCTTGACTTTTGTGAGCGCTGTGTGTTTAGGAAGCAACACCGGGTCAAGTTGGCACAACGGTTCATCGCACGAAGGGAACGTTAGATTACGTCCATGCAGATGTTTGGGATCCTTCCAGAGTTACTTCTATGGGAGGATCAAAGTTCTTCGTTTCTTTTATGGATGATTTCCAAAAATGTTTGGGTCTACATGTTGAAGACCAAAGATCAAGTATTCGAGACGTTTCGAAAATGAAAGACCTTGATGGAGAAATAAACTGGTAAAACGTTAAAGTATCTCCGCAATGATAATGGGGGAGAATTTACATCAAAGGAGTTCCAACATTACTGTAAAAAAGAAGAAATTATCTGGCACTTCACGGTCAGAGAGATACCTCAGCAGAATAACGTTATAGAGATAATGAACCGAACTTTACTCGAGCATGCACGCTGCATGCTTTCTGAGTCCGACTTGGGTAAAAAGTTTTGGACAGAGGCTGTGAACACGGCATACTATTTGGTAAACCGATCACCAACTACTACGATTGATTTAAATATTTCGGAGGAGGTCTCATCAGGCAAATCGATGGATTACTCAATTCTGCAAGTGTTTGGATGTCCGACTTACTATCACGTCAAAGATAGCAAGTTGGATCCGCGTGCGAAGAAGGGTATCTTCTTAGGGTATGCCTTCGGAGTTAAAGGGTATATAGTTTAGTACCAAAAATCACATAGCTTCATCACAAGCAGAGATGTGACTTTCGATGAGAATCAGCTGTAGACTTTCAGTTGGCTAAGGTTAGAGATCGATCTTGAGGGCGAAAATCACAGTGATTAGTTGTAGGTGGAGCTACTGGCTCTTATAGTTTCTACAGAGATAGAGCAGACTACTCCGACAGAGGTGACTACTCTAGAGAAGGCAGTGCGAATTTCAATATAGTAGTCCGTTACAACCAACAGGCAGAAGTGTACTATCAGAGCTCCAGTCAGATACGGGTGCGAGGAGTTAGTTGCTTATGCACTAACCCTTGTTGATGGTGATGAGCCGATCATTTTTCAAGAAACAATCCAAAATAGGGATTATGTTGAATGGGGCACAACCATGGGTGAAGAGATTGAGTCGCTTTACAAGAATTAAACTTTAGAGCTTATTGCGAGACCCAGAGGGCAGAAAGTGATCGGATGCAAGTGGATTTGTAAGAAGAAACAGGAGGCTCCATGTGGTATTTGGTACAAGGCGCGATTGGTAGCTAAAGGTTACTTACAGAAGGAGGGTGTCGACTACAACGAGATATTTTCACCTATGGGGAAGCACACCTCTATTCACCTTTTGTTGACTATAATGGCGCTGTTTGATCTCGAGTTAGAGTAGCTAGATATGAAGATGGCGTTCTTGCATGACAAGTTGGAGGAGCATATCTACATATAGTAGTCTGAGGGGTTTATGATAAAAGGTAAGGAAGATCATGTGTGCTGATTGAGAAAGTCCTTTTACGGCCTCTAGCAGTCACAGAGACAATGGTATAAGAGATTCGACATATTCATGGGGGATCATGGGTATGTCAGAAGTGAGTATGATCACTGCATCTACTTCAGAAATTTTAATGATGGTTCTATAATATTTCTTCTTTTAGGTGTGGTTGACATGCTTATTGCTGCAAAGAGCATGTCAGATGTCGACGTTTTAAAATCTCAATTGAGCGATAAATTTGAGATGAAGGATTTAGACGGTGTGAAAAAAATCCTTCAAATGGAGATTCACAGGGATCGAAAGCGTGGTATAGTTCGTTTTGACGCAGAGGAGTTACTTTCAGAAGGTGGTTTCTCATTATGGGATGGGTGATGCTAAGCCAGTTAGCATCCCCCTTGTTGCAACTTCCGACTATCAGTTAGACAGTCTCCGAGCACCGATGACAAGTATGTTTACATGGCTCGTGTGCCTTATACGAGCGCAGTGGGCAATTTAATATATGCTATGATGTGTACTCGTCCAGATATTGCATAGGTGGTCAGTGTGGTCAATCGTTATATGATCGATCTGAGGAAGGAGCATTGGCAGACTGTGAAGTGGATATTATGGCACCTTTAGGGTATATTGGACATGGGTTTACTCATTTAGCAGGGTAGTGAGTCAGTCATAGATATAGTGGGATATGATGATGTAGACTATGCTGGTGACCTGGGTGGGCATCGGTCAATGACATGTTATTTGTTCACACTGGTAGGTGGTTTGGTGAGTTAGAAGGTCTTCCTACAAGACAAGATTGTATTGTCGACAACAGAGTTTGAATACATGACCATTACGAAAGGCGCCAAGGAGGCGATTTTGCTCTGAGGCATTGTGGGCGAGTTCGCTTTTTCGTAGCTTAGTATGGATATGTTTTTGGATAGCCAGAGCACTATTTATTTGGCGAACGATGATTAGGTCCATCACTCACTGATGAAGCATATTGATATCTGTTACCACTTTATTCGCCAACATATCAAGAAGATGATGTCTTTGAAGAAAATTTTCACGCATGATAATTCTGCTGACATGGTGATGAAGACTGTTCCAGTGACTAAGTTCAAGCATTGCCTGAGCTTAGTCAAGATGATTTAAGAAGTTTTTTAGCACCTTCAAGGTGCTGGCACCATCAGGGGGCTTTGCACATCTCGGGATGCATTTTGGGATGCCGATGAGACATCTTTGTGCACCGTCTGGGTGCAGGTAGAGACGACGATCGGATTTGGATTCGTACTTCTTGCCAAGGTGGATATTATTGAGATATGGCTCGACGGTACATGACGTGCACACGACCTGGAGGGTTTGTGCGCACGACCTGGCTCTTCGAAAAAGTCGACTCATCCTTGAATCAGCGCAGAAGTCAGGCGGCCAGCGACAGGGGAGGCCGGACCGCAGGAGTTGGTCGACCGGACGGCGGGCTGCAACCGCAGGGAGGTAGAAGGTCGAATCTGGAGCGGGTGACCAACGGGCGTGGCCGGCTAGATCTGGCCAGAGATGCAGCAGGAGGAGGTAGCCAGTGATCGTTGGGCAAGAGGATCGGAAGGGGGAAGAGCTGACTGCGCAAGGGAGGATCTCACCGGAGCTGATCTGATCTCGCAGGGTTGGCTGAGGTGCGATCGCCAGAGCCGATGTGATCTCGCAAGGGCTCGTGCGATCTCCGATTGCAGAGGAGAGGGGTAGCGGTTGCTGCTGCGCCGGAGAGAAGAAGACGGCCGAGGGGGCGCTAGATCTGGCCCCCCGTGCCACGGTTGCTGCTGCGCCAGAGAGAAGACGACCAGGGGAAAAGGGCTCAGAACAAGGATGCGCGAGATTATCGAATCTAGAGCATGGAACACATGCTTCCGGAGGTGGACGGCCGGTCAGCGAGGCGCTCGGATGGCGGGGCATCGACAAAACCCGCTCGGACGGCGGGCAAGGGACGGCGGGGCATCAGCGATCAGGCCGTCAAGTCGTGCGGCCGGGGGAGGCGGCCGTCGAGGCACCGGCAGAACCCGCTCGGACGGTGGGGGCGCAGGGCCAAAGTTGTAGAGCCGGACCCGCTCGGACGGCGGGGTGCCGGCGATCAGGCCGTCAGGTCATGCGGCCGGGGGAGGCGACCGTCGGGGCACCGGTAGAACCTGAGAGAGGAAGGGAGAGACACAGAGAAGAGAGAGAGGATGCAGGTAAAAAATAACTATACCCGGCCTCCCCGAGGTCGCTCGTGGCGACCGGGGAGGCCGAGGCCAGAGATAGGGTCTCTGAAACCCTAGGTCAGAAAAGTTGGCTTTGATACTATGTTACGAAGAGAGAGGAAGAGAGAATAGGTTTGCGGAGAAAAACTCCTTGTATTATCTCATTAATCTCATTGTTGTTACATAAGATTACCTCTCTTTATATAGAGAGAAAACGCACACCATTACATTACCACAACCGAGGTGGGACTAATATAATACTAACACACTACATCTAATAGAACGTACCCAAGAAACTCGACGCATCCTTCAGCGAAAGACGACAGCCAACTACAGGCGATCGTGCGCACGGCTTGCCTAGGTCGTGAACACGACTGTGCCTGACAGATACAAATTTGACCCAGTCTTGCATGATTTGATTTTCCAGATTTGGCTGTTTTGGGGGAAGCTCGGGGTAAAGCTTGTGTAACCTATTTCCTTGGTATATAAAGAGGTCTAAGGTTTTGGGGATTGAATTAACATTGAAGAGGAAACTTGGGAGGGGCTTGGAGAGTCTTAGGAGAGGGTTTGGAGAAGAAGGAGTTGCTCTCGACGAATGGAGTTCATCCAGTTGGAGTTGGGCATTGCTTGTTCGTCTCGTTCTAGTGGATCGACCGATCGTCTTCGCCCATAATTTTTTTCCGCAAGGGTTTCCACGTAAATCTCTCGTCTCTCTTTGTGTTTTGCTTTATAGTTTGATTTCTTCTTGCTTTGCTATTTCTCTATTTGGGTAGGATTGCTTATTCCGCATCGATTCGTCGGAGAATCGTTATTTGCAATTGATCTTTGATGACCCACGTGGTCGGAGTGATTCGGTATTGGATTGTTCATCCGGTATAGTCGAGGAGGATCCGCAACAGCTTGCAGGTTTCTCTTCATCACCTTGTTTTGGCATCATCTTAAAATGGGGTTCTTTCTCCACTGCCATCAGCTGGTAGCTAGCCTTGTTACCAGTTCGATGGATCTCTCATGTGTATCGGGAAGGCAAAAATGTGGCTGACAGGTTAGCCTCAGCGGCTCGTCACTTTGTGCAGAACTTTATCTTTTGGCATGGGTTTTCTGGTGGCTCTTAGAGACCTAGCACATCAGGATGCTAGTATGTGTGTGTGTACCACCGAGTGTTAAGTGCCACCATTGGGGATGGCCCTACTAGTGTAATTGTTCTAGACAAAAAAACCTAGAACGTTGCACTTACTTTTGGCCAATCAGGGTGTGCCACATGGTCCATTAAAGGTTATTAACGGGTCGGGAAGTGTCCCATACGGTTCAGTAGCTAGGGGGGTGTTTGGTATGCGAAACAGCTGTTTCGCTTAAACCTCTTCCTGTCAAATACTATTTCTAGTGTAATTTGTTGGCTCAGCATCGCGATTGGCAAAGAAACTCACGGAACGATATATTTTTGTTCCCAGCTCTTCATTCTAGCGGAAGAAATCGAAACCGCCTGATTGACACATAATCGCACGGAACTGACGGTTCCGGAATGATACCAAGCACCCCCTAGTGCAGCCGATGTTATTCCCATTTAATGGTCCATGTGGCACATCCCGATTGGGACATAAGTAAGTGCAAATGGCAAAAATGCTCTCTTTCATCTACGTGCAACAACTACTTGTTGTATCAACATTCCATAAGGTGGTGGAGGTTTTATTGTGCCAATTCCTCTTGTTATAGCTAACCGGCTCCGATTGATCTTACCTTCCATCATTAGCGAAGAGCAACATGCGTTCCTTCCTGATCGCTCCGTACGAGATAATCTTGTGTTGGCGCAGGAGATCCTTCACTCAATCCATAGAGCTCCGAAGACGAAGGCACGCATGATTATTAAGGATGATATTGATAAAGCCTATGATCGGATTCATTGGCCTGCTATGGAGGCTATATTGGAAAAATTAGGCTTTCATCCGATGTGGTGTAATTGGGTTCATCAATGTGTGTCGACTACAACTATGAGACTGTCGGTGAATGGGGAGGAATCTGCGGTATTTAGGCCTCGCAAGTGTTTCATTGGGAGATGGCGCGATGTTTGGAGGAAGGAGAAATTGAGGGGTTTACCATGAGGGTTGCTCCCAAACCGGTGCATTGGCCTATGCGGATGATTTTTTGTTTATTTCTCGTGCTTCTCTGCTGTTTGCCTGGGGGTTACGAGGGATGTTTCATAGGGTGGGTAGGAGTACAGGGCTCCACATTAGTTCGGGGAAGTCGAGTATCAAATTCTCTCGTAGTGTTCCGAGATCATGGGGGTGTCTGGTGGCTTGGAATCAGCTGCAGAATGTGATGGTTCATTGGTGCCTCGTGTGGCGAACAGTGATGTGCACTGGTTAGCTCATGAGGCGATGGATAGTCGGTGGGCTATTGGGAAGAGGAATTCCCACCTATCCTTGAAGCTGCATTTGCTCCTGTAATCAAATCGGCCAGTAGCACCTATGAGATGGAATCAGGAGCTATGATGCACATACTTTCCGATATTGACAGAAGTGCTCTTGTTCATCGTGGCTGATGCTTCAGCATCCCATGGTTCTGGGCGCTACTGGCCTGTTACTAACCGATTTCGTTACTGGAGTAGAGTTGAGTCCGAAAACAGAAGGCAACCTCGGCTTCAGGTTCTTCTGGACCTGATTTTGTGCTATTATGGCTGCTGGTTTTCCGACCGGTTCGTTAAGGTGGAGGGTTTTAGCGGCGTAGCGACCGACGGCTCCTACCAATTTTCATGTTGACAGATGAAAGTGAGCATGCTCGAGGATTGGCTGGTCATATTCATCAGGCTTCCCTTTGGAATGGGGCTGTCACTAGCTTGTTCTGTGATGGAAGCAGTCTTTAGTTATATCAGACTTTATGCAGCCTGGTATGAAACTTGATGTGGAATTTTTTTTTTTTATTTGTTCAACCAGCCAAGGGGTCAGAGGACGCTAGAGCAAGGGCGCAACAAGGTCCGGAGATCTTAACGGGGTGAAAGCAATCAACTGTTATTTTCATAATCTGGTGAATATGATATTAACGGTCTGGATTCGCACGAACAAACAAGACACAACAGTTTTGAGGAAAACTTTGCTTCACGGTGTCCGTACCAGGAGTCGAACAGAAAACCTCTCCAACATGGGAGAGAGGAAGTACCACCAGGGCAAGAGCCCATCGGTAACTTGATGCGGAATTGGACAACCTGTCTTCTATGATCCCTTTTTCGGAAAAAATTTCAGCACATCCTGCTTACTGTACAACCATAGGGCCCACTGCAATTCAAGAGACACAGGGTAGCAGGCCCTAGAACGTGGGGTAGTGGCCCCCAGAACTTAAAGTATGCTGATTGGCTCTGGAGGAAGTGGGCCCTGTAGTTGTATGGTAAGCAGGATGTGCTGAAATTTTTTCCTCTTCCTACTTTCCAGGGTTGTGATGAGTAATGCTTTTTTTTTTTTTTGGTATTATGAAGGGAGATCACAACAGATCTCAGGAGGCACCACAGACTGGTGCAAGCATAGAGAGATGCCACTTCGACGACCAGAGAAAGGCCATACGATCAGAACACAAATAAACCGCCTCACGGCAACGAACCAGAAAGGAATACAGCCCCACAAAAAACCGCCAATCATGATGGGATAAACCCTACACCGGAGCTCACCCCAGTCGTCGGACTCCGACGTTTAGACAAACTCACAAAAAGAAAGGGCAAACAAGCGCCCAACAGGACTACCACAAAAAAAAAAAAAACCAAAAAAATCGATCACACACTGGATCCATCACCACCATCATCACCGAAGGAGAAAGGAAGGAGCCGCACCTCCCCGATCTGCCACGAAACTCGGACGCCTCCGCCTCGAACCCATCAAGGAATCAACACCGAGCTAAGAAGGGTCTGGAAAACCCAAGGCATATTCCGGCCTGGTTCAAAACACAAATCCTCACCTCCCTGATCCTACGAGCCGAGAGCCGTCGGTGCCGATTCGTACAGGAAAGAGCTGCGCCACCTGAAATCGACACAAAAACTCCGATCTGATGGGATCCAGCCCCCTATGCACAAAGGAGGGACGAAAGGGCCAGATCCATCCCCCCCGAGGCCTCGTGAACCGAAACCCTGGCCTCCCCGGTGCCGCCGGGGTCCGGAGAGGCCAAGATGGGGGTCAGAAATCCTAACCCTAAGGGCGAAGCGAAAAAAAAAACGAGCTCCACGTCAAGAGGAGTATGTGTTGGCATCTCTTAATTGACGGGACTATGTGATCACATCAAAGTACAATATAATCAAACTATAAGACTTAATAAAACTATAAAAAAAGATAAGAATTAATATACCTAAACTAAGTTGCAATGGCGCGGCTCGATCCGTCTCAATACGATTGTCTTGTATAGGTCCGGTGGACCTAGCCTCGGCTCATGTACGGCGGCTCCCGGTCTCCTCGTGGTACTGTGGATGCGGCTTGGCCCGGCAGATCCGATGGCGGTTCAGTTGTCCCCTCCCTCGCCAAGTATGGCGGCTCGGTCTTGTGGTAGCATCTCCATGGCGCCTCGTATGATGACTTTTTTTTTTTTGTTGTATGGACTATGTCTTTGTTGTTCCCCGCTTGTGTGGCGGTCTTGTTCCAGCCAGATGGCGGTCTCTTATGTTGCGCCAGCTTATGGCGGCTCTTGAGGATCCGGTTGTGATCCTCCTGTGACGATGAATATCAAAATTTGAACTACACTCGTGCTAACAAGAGGAAATAAAATGAGTTTTTTTTTTTTTTTTTTTAAGAACGGAGACTCTTGAGCTCTTGAGCTCACATGGGTAGATCATGCAAGCCTTGATGGACTTGGGATATTCTCCGTCGAGAGGGCGGTCATCGGAGGTGATGCAACGACCACCAATCCCGCCGGTCGCGCTGTGAAGTTGGAGCGGTGTTAATTTCTCGCATAATGGGGCCTCTACTCTCAGGGGAGTTGATCGGTCACTTAGGAGGTGTTTGGCATGAGGAACAACTGTTCAGCTCAATCCTCATTCAGAAGAGGTTACTTCTATCTATTACTATTTCTCATGTAATTTGATGGTTCGGTGTTTCGGACGGTGTAGAATTGAAACGAACGAAATCGTTTCCAATTTCTTCATTCCACTAGAACAAATACTATCCGTTACTTATAAAATTTGAAATTGGGAATAAAAATGTAGTGTTCTTGAATGATACCAAACACCCATTTAGTTGCATTGAATGATTTCCATTATTACTGATGTTTGCAATGTTTTTATTCATAGGCTGATACATAAATATTTAGGTGGTGTTTGGCATCATACCGGAACAATCTATTTTCATTCCGAATTTTCTGATTTGAAATTAACGGCTACTAATTGTTTCGGTGCAATAAGGACTTGGGAACTAAAAAAATCTCACTCCTGCTGTTTATGTACCAACAGGAGAGCTGGACCATCAAATTGCATTGAAAATAGTAATTGACTGTAATAAGCCCTTCTAGAAGAGGATCAAGGCGAACAACTGTTCCACATACCAAACACCCTCCTTAGTTTTTCACATATACATCTGAAGTACTATCAATCAGGACCATTTTTTTTTTTTTTGAGAAATCCCTCTTAAAGTTATGGGGGGTGTAATTGGCACTCAGGACCATCATGTTGCTAATGAAGAATATCTTTACCAAAACCCATATCCACAGGTAGTATATTCTCCAAGGAGTACATATCAAGTAACACATTTATTTAGACGGGCTTAACAATAAGTCCTTTTAAGGAGATCAGTTTTAGCTAAAGGACAGATAATTTTTTTTCCTTTGAAAATTCCCTCTCAGTGAATGGGGGGTCGGCCTAGACTCCTAGAACAAACATATGTCAAGGCCGAAAATACCCCTCATTGTTCATCAAATTTTCATTTCAATACCACTCCTTTCTAAACTAAACCGAATCCTAAACCCTAAGATCTATAGGCCATGGGATGAACACTAGACCTAATCTTAAACCTAATATGAACCGAGCCGAACCTGTCTTTCGCCCCCCTCTTATCTTTGCTGCTCGGGTGAGCAGCTGCAACTCGCACAGTTGCCGCTCCCGTCGCCACCTCCACTGATCTCGCTTGCCTCCACAACCGTTGCCCGCCTCGCCACCGCTACTCGCCTTCGCCATTGCTGCTTGCACTCGCCCCATCACCTACATTGCTCGTGCTGTCTCCACCACCGCCATGGCAACTAGATAGATATGGGAGAATGGAGAGCCGGTGAGGATAAAATTGGGGCTATGAAAAAATCGGGGACCTTAGACTAAAGAGATCTTACATCTGTCCTGTTCACCAAACCGATTTGTTGTCAGGAACCGCTCATACATTAACCCATTTCTTTAATTTCAAGACATGCCATTATAAATACTATTTAGCTCATACTAATCCTGTGCCAGGTTACAAACTGTGGGACTTAGTGGCCAACCCCTATAACAAGTCCCGGTCTTCCAATAAATATACAAACAAGTCCCATTTCACATTCGGTCCTGGACTAGTAAAAGAGTAGTTGAATTGAATGTAAAAAAAGGTATGGGTGAGATGCACCTATAGTGCCTGTGTGTAAAAGTATTCTTTCGTACACAGTAAGGAACCGTCAGTTTTCTTCTAAATGCTCTATATCGGCTTCAGATGCATACTTTTGGTTACATGCTCGATGTTGGTACCCTATTCTGATTTCATAGGAGACGCGGATCTGATTGCAGAAATGGCTGAGAAAGCGACGAGGAGAGGGGGACATTCTTTTCTTAGTGTCATAAATATTTACAAATCGACATGAAGTAAGATCCATTCTCTCAAGAGAATTTACAATTTCATAGTTTTTTCAGGAGGATATATCTTTTCTTAGTTTTGGGGGATTTCTTAGCTATATAGAATTTAGCAAAAAAAACTCAATTTTGATTTTCCTGCAAATTTATTAGAGGATCTCTGGTGGAGTTTCATGTCAATCTTGATACTATCCCTGGTGGAGTTTCATGTCAATCTTGATACCACTAAGAGCTCCAACTGGTGATCGCAAATTAGAAGATTGAGGAGGATTCCCAGTCTTCAGAGCCCACATGCTCCTAAAATAAGTTTGCGGACTCACAAAGAACATAAGTCCACGGACTCATAAACAGTGATTTTGAAATCCCAATTGACTAACACCTCCTAAGGGATGACCATGGCTGTTGCAGGATTCAAAGTTCGCGGGCGAAAATTTTCACTAAGGGGGTGTTAGTCAATTGGGATTTTAAAATCATTATTCAAGAATTCGTGGACTTGCGGTCTTTGAGAGTTCGCGGACTTTTTTTAAAGAGTTTCTGGGTTTTTTTGGGAGTCTGCAGACTTTTTTGAGAAGTCCATGGTCTCATAAATCCCTTTTTTAGGAGTTCACGTGGGATTTTTGTTGTGGACTTGGACATAAAATCTTATTTGACTAACACATTTGAAGAACAATTTTGATGAATTTTGAAGGCCTAATACGAAAAATATTAGGGGGTGTTAGTCAATTGGGATTTTAAAATCATTATTCAGGAGTTCGTGGACTTGCGGTCTTTGAGAGTCCGCGGACTTTTTTTAAAGAGTCTCTGGGTTTTTTTAGGAGTTTGCAGACTTTTTTGAGAAGTCCGCGGTCTCATAAATCCCTTTTTTAGGAGTTCACGTGGGATTTTTGTTGTGGACTTGGACATAAAATCCCATTTGACTAACACATTTGAAGAACAATTTTGATGAATTTTGAAGGCCTAATACGAAAAGTATTAATATGTTCATTAAAAAAATGTACAAGAACAATGAATCAAAACTAAGTTGAATTTAATCAACATTGCCTATGCCATCCAAGATTGCCTCACCATGTTGGCTAAATAGTTTGACCAATTTTAACATAAGTCAAATGATAAAAAATATATATTAAAGATTTTAGTAATTTTACATATAGAAATTGATAAATTTTTTATAAATAAGATCATATTTCAAACAAGATTACCAATTGTATCATGCCAAAAGACTTTAACATATCATCAACCAAGGAGGTCATTTCCACAAATAACATACAAACTGGAAGTAGTATATTAATTAAAATAATGAGTCTAATATGTGATCGGGGAGGCAGGTATCACGACAGAGCCGGATGGGCGTCACGATAGGCACCGGACGAGCGTTACGATCGGAACCGAACGAGCATCGTGATCGGAATCGGACGGATCCAGAGGGCGTCTCTTTCTCACTCTCCCTCTCTATTGGATTTTGTTCCGACCCGGGGGGGGGGGCGAAGGGAGAGGGCGGTCGAGAGGGGTTGGGTATACCCAAAGAAGAGGAAGAAGGGAGATAAAGAGATACCTGGAAGAGGAGAATGAGGGTTGCTAGGGATCTGGCGTTGGCTTCCATGATCACGAGCACGGGTGCTAGGGTTCCGGGAGATCCCGATGATACCTTTCAAAGAGAAAGTCTCACGTAGGGGATTTAAAATTCCACCTTTGAGGTGGAACTTTTGATGGGCAAAAGGTATATATACTAGGGTTTGTAAATCCCTTTTGTTATGAAGTCATGGACTTGGACCATGATTATTGACTGACACCTAACTTAGGAGTCCAAGGTCATATAAAATATTGACTAACGCCTGGATCAAAAGTTCACGTTGTGGACTCCGTAACCACTAACACTTAAATCTACAATACCACAAAGAAGGTCAGAACCACTACTGATGTAATCCTAAATACAAGGAACTTTTCACCAAATCCTAATTGACTAACACCCCCTAAGATGCATCTGAAGAAGCACCAAGTGATTCTTCAAGTAACTCACCATGCTGAATGGAATCGAGGAAGATGTTCCTACCAAAGTTTTTTTTTTTTGGGAGAAATCCCCCTCGGAGAATGAGGGGGGGTTCGGCCTAGACCCCTATAAGTTTATTAGAATTAAAGGGGGAAGTATAGTTGGGGATGGGAACAAGAGGCTAGGTGGCCCATGGGCCGACCTAGTTACAAAGATCCAAAAGGAATGCCTTCGGCCCCGGTAGAAGGATACTAGCCTAGAGGTGAATAAAGGATTTGGAATGAGAGATCACAGACTTCGCTGAGTTGCTCTCAAGAGAATCGACATGAAGTAAGATCCCTTCTCTCAAGAGAATTTACAATTTCATAGTTTTTTTCAGGAGGATTTATCGTTTCTTAGTTTTGGGGGATTTCTTAGCTATATAGAATTTAGCAAAAAAAACTAAATTTTGATTTTCCTGCAAATTTATTAGAGGATCTCTGGTGGAGTTTCATGTCAATCTTGATACTATCTCTGGTGGAGTTTCATGTCAATCTTGATACCACTAAGAGCTCCAACTGGTGATCGCAAATTAGAAGATTGAGGAGGATTCCGAGTCTCCAGACTCCTAAAAATAGCCCACATGCTCCTAAAATAAGTTTGCGGACTCACAAAAAACATAAGTCCATGGACTCATGAACAGTGATTTTAAAATCCTAATTGACTAACACCTCCTAAGGGATGACCATGGCTGTTGCAGGATTCAAAGTTCGCGGGCTGAAATTTTCACTAAGATGCATCTGAAGAAGCACCAAGTGATTCTTCAAGTAACTCACCATGCTGAATGGAATCGAGGAAGATGTTCCTACCAAAGTTTTTTTTTTGTTTTTGGGAGAAATTCCTCTCGGAGAATGTGGGGGGGTTCGGCCTAGACCCCTATAAGTTTATTAGAATTAAAGGGGGAAGTATAGTTGGGGTTGGGAACAAGAGGCTAGGTGGCCTATGGGCCGACCTAGTTTCAAAGATCCAAAATGAATGCTTTCGGCCCCGGTAAAAGGATACTAGCCTAGAGATGAATCAAGGATTTGGAATGAGAGATCACAGACTTCGCTGAGTTGCTCCTCGCCTGGAATGTCCTCCTGCTACGTTCCAGCCAGATTGCCTAGGAAACCACAATGACGAGGACATCTCAGCCTTTTCAATCCGGACCACGGAACTTCCTCTGTCTCCAAGTTCCCCACATGGTTTCTGTGGGAGAGGTTTACGGCCGTCGTACGTGACCCTCCTTCAACAGTCGATCAAAGGTTTGACCCTTCGGGATGTGGCGCGCTTCGAAGCACTGAGCTGTAACTTGCTAGGCTGTCACACAAGGGCTGTAGAGTAGAGAAAGAGCTGACATAGGGAGTGATGACGGAGTTCAGTCGAAGCCTACGTCTCCGTGCGGTAAGATACAACCTTTGAATCCGCTATCTCTGAATGAAGTAGAGCTACTCTCGACAGGCCGAGGAGTGTTTCTTACAAGATGACAGAGGGTGGAGAGGGAATCTGAAAACCAGAAGGCTCGAGGAGCTCTGGAAAACAGAAAGTGGGATTATGGTTTGGATTTTGGGATCCAGAATCATTTACATGGTTTGCTATATATAAGGGCTTAGGTTTATCTAGGGAATATTCCAAAAATATTTTTAAAAATATCTGGGTACCCGGGGGGATTTACTAGACCCCAGATAGTCTAAGTGGGCCCCAAGTAGGGCTGCGGGTCCCATCGTCGTACTCATGGGCCCCAGACAGGGCTACGGGTCCCACCATTGGACTCGTGAGCCCCAAGCTAGGCTGCGGGTCCAACTGTTGGATTCGTGGGTCCCAAGTAGGGCTGTAGGTCCCACCGTTGGACGTTAGCCAGATTTTGCACCCACAGTTACCCCCTCCCAGTTAGATAGGTGTTAACCTACTTGGCTGGGATTTCTGGTGCAAAACCGATCGCTCGTCTGCCGACCCTCTATCCGGGGTTGGCCGTTGGGCCCGTCGACCCCCTGCCAGGGGCCGACCGGGTGTGCGTCTGCCGACCCGTTGCACGGGACCGACCATCGTCTGTCTACCGACCCCCTGTCCGGTGCCAACTACTATCTGTCTGTCGATCCGTTGCGCGGGACCGACCGTCGTTTGTCTGCCAACCCGCTACGTGAAGCTGACCGTTGGGCCACCGACCCCCTGCCAGGGGCCGGCCAGGTGTGCATCTACCTACCCGTTGCGCGCGGCCGACCATCGTCTGTCTATCGACACCCTGTTCGGGGCTAATTGCTATCTGTCTACCGACCCATTGCGCGGGGCCTGCCGTATGTGCGCCTGTCGACCCGTTGCACGGGGCCGACCGTTGTTTGCCTGCCGACCCGTTGCGCGGGGCCGACCGTTGTTTGCTTGCCGACCCATTGCGCGGGGCCGACCATTGTGCTCGCCGACCCCTTGCCGGGGGCCGATCAGGTGTGTGTTACCCCCTCCTAGTTAGGAAGGTGGTAGCCTAGTTGACTGGGACTTCACAAGGCAAGACCAGCGGTCGACGTCGGTGGGCGATTGCACAAGTGGGGGTTTGGCAGGGGGAGGTCGGGCAAGAAATCCGGGGGGTGGGGGGGCGTTCGGGTAAAAAACCCAGGGTCAGGGGGTTTCGGGCTAAAATTGCAGCGTCGGGGGGCGTTCGGGTAAACAAAACCAGGGTCGGGGGATTTCGTGCAAAATGGGAAAAATCGGAGTCAGGCCGCAGGTTTAGATGAACAGTGGAGGGGCACGAACCTCCGAAAGTATCTACTTGCAACCACTCCTTTCCAGGATTCTCCCAACCCATTTTGTAATCTCCACCACCATTTAGCCAGCATGTCCTGGTTAAACTCCCTGAGGTTAATAACGCCCAGACCCTTCCTGCTCCTTGGATTTGCACACGCTCCCCCAAGCGAGAAGATGATAAGAGCCCGAGGTTCCCAGAGACCCACGCTAAAGGAAGTTTCGCTGAACCCTATCGATCCGCCAGATAACCCACGCCGGTAGGGAGTAGAAGGAGAGGAAGTAAGAGGGGATGGCGGACAAACTGAGTTGACTAGGGTTAACCTTTCCCTAATGGACAGGAGGTTACCATTCCAGCTAAAGAGGCACCTCTCCACCTTATGGATCAGCTCCAACCAGGACTCTGTCGGGAGTTTCTTACCAAAGATCGGGAGCCCCAGGTACTTGAACGGGAGAGTGCCCAGCCTACAACCAAGCAACCCAGCTAAGTAGGACGCTATGTCCTGGTCACCCCCCAAATAGTAGAGGGAAGATTTTGCGAAGTTGACCGTTAACCCAAACTCCATCTGGAAGCAAAGGAGGATCATGAGCAACATGACCTGAGTCAGATCAGCCACAAAGAACAATAGAGTGTCATCCATGAAGTGTAGGTTGGAGACCTCCTAAGAATCCCCGCTAATTCCCATGATCAATCCGTTCCTCATAGCATGCTTGATGATGGCATCAAAGATGTTAATCGCTAAGATGAAGAGGAAGGGGGATAGCGAGCAGCCCTGCTTGACCCCCATCCGCATCGAGAAAGAGTCGCCTCTGTAGTTGTTGATGAGGCTAGACAATTTGGACGAGGAGAGGCAGGACCAGATCCAATCCAGCCAACATGGGGGAAGACCCTTCTCATGCAGGCTCTCTACCAGGAATCCCCAATCTATGTTGTCGAATGCCTTCTCAAGGTCCATCTTAAGGAGCACCGTCTCAGAGTTAGACTCTCGAAGGTGAAGGAGGACCTCTTGGGCAGTCGCCACGCTATTGAGGATGTTCCTCCCCCTGATGACTGTGAGGTGGTAGCCGCACCGATGATCGAGCGATGATTGTCGTTCCGAGTACCGTCAATGATCATGGAGGAGATTAAGTTCCTACGGCGGCATATATATATCCGTTCGTGATGACGTGAAAGTATGCCGTGTTCTAGTCACCCGAGGCTACCCACCGCTCTCTCGATCGCTGCTTCCACATAAAATTTTCCTTGTGTAGAATACCCAAGAGCTCGGGAGATTCTGACTGGGGAGATGTGGCAACTTTGGAAAGGTCGCACTAAGTTGTTTCGGAAGACGGCCTCCCCGCCGTCAGTTTACATTGCTTAGGGGCTTGATCTTTGCTACCAGTTCATCCGGCAACATGAGATGGGGCGACCTCGTGGTACTAGACCAGTTCAGGTAGACTGCCTTATGTGGGCGGATGGGTCCTTTCAAAGCTCATCGGCTGTCGCTAGACTCTAGTGGTGCTTGGGTTTTGGCCAACAACGTGGACAAAGTAATTAGGTATAAGGGCAAAACACTCAACCCGAACCCGACCCGTTTAATAAACGGGTCAAAAACTTAAACCCAAACCCGACCCATCTAATAAACTGGTTGACCCGACCCGACCCGACCCGCTTAACCCGTTTACTAAACAAGTCAGGTCGTGTTGGCTCTGGTCGGGTCAACAGAACCCATGTAAACCGATCGGGTTAGGTCAAGTCAGATCGGATTGGGCCAGGTTTGATCAGGTTGGGTCGGATTGGTTCGGGTTAGCTCGGGTCGGGTTGACACGACCCATTTGGTAAACAGATCAAGTAGGGTCAATCGGGTTGTAAGTACAAATCCAAACCCGACCCATTAAATAAACGTGTTAGTCGGGTCGAACCTTTATGACCCGAACCCGTTTAGGCCAAACCCAAACCCACTAACTTTGGGTCGGGTTCGAGTCAGGTTGGCCAGTCGGGTCACCCAAAAAAATTAAGTTGAGCTTTGTCCCATGCATAACACTAGCACGTTCATCTAACTTGGACATCGTACACTATTATGCACTTGAGTAACCCAACTATTGAGTCATGCCTCAACCTCTCTGTGCACTTCCATTAGGGGTGTAAAAAAGCCCATCGGTCGAAATCCCGAAAGTCAACGGTCTGAACCCGGTATGATCCGGTCAACAAGAGTTCGGGCCATGGTGTGTTCGGGCCGGATCAAGTTGTTGACTAGGTCAGGTCGGATTCAGACCGTTGACTTTTCGGCCAGGTTTGGGCGGATTGGTTTTTTTTACACCCCTACCTATTTCCATGCTTCAAGACAATTCTTAGAACATCTGAAACCAAGCAACTCGAGGCCGCCACATTGTCTTGCCCCACAATTTTATGTGCAAAAATTATAAAAATTAAGCAAGTGTGTGTCTATTTACACACAGCACATTCCATTAACCAAGCAATCATAAACTATTTGCACATGTGTTTTTAGAATCACGGACTAAAAACACAGAAACCAAACGACCCCTATATCTTCGTTGTGCACCGATTGGCTATGTGACACTGAACGACTTGCATGATCCATTGATGCTCGCAGACCATCCCGGCATGTCGTAATGCCTTGACACCACAACGATCGCCTTGACAAGCTCAATTTATTGTACACATGCGTGTGCTACTATTGTCCTATGTTACTTTTGTGCATACACAGATAACCTTGTTTGTCCTAAAACCCAACATACCTCCACTAGCATGTCAACCAACCTATTTAGGCAAAACCCAAACCGATCCTGTGTGTTCCGCTGCTTTTTTGGAGGGTCGGCCGGCCACCAAGAGAAACAACACCCCCCCCAGGTCGGCATGTAGCCAGAGAGGGGAGGGGGGGGGGTCGGCCGGTCCCCAAGAGAAACAACACCCCCCCCCCCCCAGGTCGGCATGTAGCCAGAGAGGGGAGGGGGGGGGGTCGGCCGGTCCCCAAAGCAAACAACACCCCCCCCCCAGGTCGGCATGTAGCCAGAGAGGGGAGGGGGGGGGGTCGGCCGGTCCCCAAAGCAAACAACACCCCCCCCCCCTTTTTTGGTCGGCAGGTAGACAGAGGGAAGGGGGGGGGTCGGCCGGTCCCCAAAGCAAACAACACCCCCCCCCTTTTTTTGTCGGCAGGTAGACAGAGGGAAGGGGGGGGGTCGGCCGGTCCCCAAAGCAAACAACACCCCCCCCCTTTTTGGTCGGCAGGTAGACAGAGGGAAGGGGGGGGTCGGCCGGTCCCCAAAGCAAACAACAACCCCCCCCCCCTTTTGGTCGGCAGGTAGACAGAGGGAAAGGGGGGGTCGGCCGGTCACCAAAGGGAAGCACGCCCCCTCCTCGACGGGATGTGTAACGGAATGAGGAGTGAAGCAGCAGTCTGACACGGCCCGTAGTGCTGACAACGCTCCGCATTTTCCGACCCAACGTGACCAGGTGTCAACCGCGCGCCACGTCACCGCGGCGGTTGAGCTCATTGCGGGAACACGTCACTCGCTCGATTTTCGCGGAGTGTAACCGTCACCCCGCCACTATAAAAGGGGACCTACCCCTTCAGCAAGGAGGAGGAAGATTTCTGGAGGAGACGCTGCCCGTTTCGTCCCGGAGTTTGCGGAGCTGCGGAGATCGGTCGGTCTGCAACCAGAAGCTGTCTGCGGAGGTCGGTCGGTCTGCACTTAGAAGCTGTCTGCGGAGGTCGGTCGGTCTGCACCCAGAAGCTGTCTGCGGAGGTCGGTCGGTCTGCACCCAGAGTCTGTCTGCGGAGGTCGGTCGGTCAGCAGCCAGACACTGTTTGCAAGCGACCTGCAGACAGACGCTGTCCGCAGCGGTCGGTAGACAGAGTGAAATTACAGAGGTCGGTAGTTTGGGAGACCGGTCCTCAGGGAATGTAATTGGGGTTTAGGTGAGAGATTGTAACCGAAAGATAGTTCTAGTGCATTCTCGCCCCGCCCGTGGTTTTTTCCCCTTCGACGTTGCGAAGGGGTTTTCCACGTAATTCTCGGTTTGTTTTTATTTTGGCTTGTTGGATTGTGCTCGCCACCCGAACCGTCCGGTTCGATTCAGAACCCCCCACAATCTTGGCGCCGTCTGTGGGATTAGTCTTCGAGACTTCCTACTAATAGCTTTCGACTGTAGACCCGTGGGTGTCGACCAGTCCGAAGCTACTTGCAACCAGCAGTCCACGACCACACGGTTGAAGAACGATGGCCGGTGGACCGTATCGTACCCGCTCGACGTCGCAGCTCCTGTCCGAAGCCGCACCACTCGGAGATGCGAATGACGTCGGGCGTCTTGTTCAACAGCCAACGGACACGGAGCGCGCAGTCCCGTTGGCGAATCCTGTACTGGGGGTCGGGGAGTCCAGTCAAGCTCCGGTAGCAACCCTGTCTCCTCTGACAGGGGGTCTATCGGAAGCTTTTCTGGCAACAATGATGATGACCCAGCAAGCTCTCACCACCCAGCTCCAAACGATGCAGCGCAACTACGAGGAGTTGCGTGACTTCGTGCGGGCCACGCCGGCGGGCGGTCTGCTCAACCAGGGCATGTTGGCCCAAGCGGGACAGAGTCTCCCCACTCAAGCTGCCCCACCAGTGCAAATGCAGCCGCAACCAGTGCCTCAGGTGGAGGTCAGGGGTAATCGCTCGGTGGAGGTCCAGAGTGCAAATCCCGATGGGCGAGACTCGAGCAGCCCGGAGCCTGCGGAGAGAACCAAACATGCGCGAGCGACGTCGGCACGCTCGGATGTCTGGTCCCGGCTCGGAGCACACCCCCGACAGCCGCATGCCTCCAAGCATCACTCGAAGACGGACTCGGCACAAGTGCGTCGCCCGAAGCGAGATGAAGAATGTCATCGTCAACCGAGTGATAGTCACCACACTCGGATGACGCCAGCTAGTCGGCAGCCGGCTCATACTACTGATCGGAGGAGCGTACACGAGCGCATTCGGGTGCATGCGTCGGAGCGACTCGGGGAGCGAGAGGAGATCCAGCGAGACCGACCGGGGGTCCGAGCTCCCGACCGGTTGGAGGAAGTCGCCATCCGAGGAGCCGCACGGTCGCCGCTTGTCGAGAGGCTACTCCGGGAGCCGTTCCCTCGAGGATGGAATCCTCCACGCCTTCCCAAGTTTGACGGATCGAAAGACCCGGTGGAGCATGTACTGGCTTTCCGGGATGCCTTGGTCCCGCATGAGGATGATCATATCCTCTGCCGGACCTTCGCCAACAGCTTGTCGGGAACCCCCCTCGAATGGTTCCACAAGCTTAGGCCCTCGTCCATCTCCTCCTTCTCGGAGCTGAGCACGCGGTTCATCGACCAGTACCGATGTAATCGCCGGGAGCTGAAGACTCTGGAGTCACTCTTCGGGATGAGTATGACCCAGAAGGAGACGCTCCGACAATTCTACCATAGGTTCAGGTCCGAGTACCTGAGCTTGGCGGACGCAGACGGGCAGGATCGCATGGTGATCGCGGCCTTCAAGAATGCCATCCAGCCTGCTCAGCTCGTCAACGCGTCGCTCATCAAGCGAACTCCGGAGACGATCGACGAGCTGTCGCGGCGCGTTGAGAAGTACATCAAGATTGAAGACGCGGACCGCAAGAGGAAGGCGGTGGAAACCAGGGTCCCGCACCAGAGCTACGCCAAGCCTGCTGCTGTGAAGAACGTCAACAAGCAGCAGGGGGATGCGACACGGCACGAGGCGAAGCGGCAAAGGCAAGACAGGCCAGCGAGGCCGCAGTGGAACAGGGAGTTCACAGTACTGAACGCCCCCATTGACCAGATTCTGGAAGCCATCAAGGGCGAACCATACTTCAAGTGGGCGCAACCGCTTGAACCTGGAGAGAGAGGAGCCCGAGATGCGTCAAGGTACTGCGAGTACCACCAGGGCCAAGGCCACACTACCCTGCAGTGTCGGGCGCTCAAACATCATATTGAGGATCTCATTGAGGCCGGCCATATTGGCTGCTTTATTGACCTCCCTCAACGCAAAGAGACTAAAGCAGTAGGGGAAGTCCAGCGAGGAGCAACGGCGCAGCGCTTACCGGGCCCTCCACCAGAAAGACGCCAGCTCCGAGAGGTAGACGCCGTCTACGGGTACCCTGGCCCTGTACCGTCGGCAAATGCCGTCGACCGACAGGTGCGGCGTATTGAACAAACAAGGCAAGTCCACCATGTGGTGCTTGACCCTGTCATCCGTCCTGAGCCAAAAGTGGAAGCTGCAGTACAATTTTCGGCTGCTGATTTGGTCGGAATAGAGAGGCCTCACAACCATCCCCTGGTCATACGGCTGCAGATAGCCAATTGCCTAGTGAAGAGGATTCTGGTCGACGCCGGAAGTTCAGTTGATGTGCTCTTCCTCAGCGCCTTCGACGCCATGCAGCTAGATCGCGGACAAATGACCGAATCGTCATCGACGATAACGGGCTTCACGGGGGAGGCTGCAAGGGTGGTTGGTGAGATCACCCTCCCGATCACAACAGGGCATCTCACTAACCTCACCCGGTTCATTGTGATCGAAGCTCATTCGGCGTACAACATCATCCTCGGAAGACCGTGGCTCCACCACTTGGATGCGGTCCCCTCGTCGGCCCATCAGGTAGTGAAGTTTTGGACCGACAAGGGTGTGATGAGCATTCGAGGTGACCAGTCCTCGGCAGCCAAGTGCGAGCTCAGTGCCATCCATCTGAAGACGACATGCCAAATCGAAGGGGGAGAGCCAGGTGAAGGCGGCGATGAGTTGGGCATCCTCAACCTCTGGACTGCGAAGCAAAGTCAAGAAGCACCCACGCTCCAGCACCACGCCCTATCAAGCGTACGAGCGCGAGGAGACCAAGCATCTGAGAATACCGACCTGTCAGTTGAACTTAAAGAACTGACAGTGTCGGGGGACCTGCTGAAGACCGACCTGTCAGCTGAACGTAAAGAGCTGACAGTGTCGGGAGACCTGCTGAAGACCGACCTGTCAGCTGAATGTAAAGAGCTGACGGTGTCGGGGGACCTACAGAAGACCGACCATTCAGTTGAACGTAAAGAACTGAATGCGTCAAGGAGCTTGAAGAAGACCGGTCAGTTAGCTGAACTTAAAGAGCTAACTAGCCCGAGCGACCCGATGGAGATCGACCTACCAGCTGAAGGCAAAGAGCTGAGCAGGATGACGCACCCTCAGAAGACCGACCGACCGGTTGAATCTAAAGAACCGGACGCGTTGGAGAGCCCGAACGCGGAGTGGGAAGAGTCGCCTGCCGTCGAGCCAATTCTGCCCGTGGACTTAGGAGAAGCGGGTCACCCGAAGATAACTTTTCTCGGGTCGCAGCTGCCGAAGCATCAGGCCGAAGCTATGACAACATTTCTCAAGGCAAGCCTGGACGTGTTCGCCTGGTCAGTTGAGGATATGCCAGGCATTCATCCCGAAGTAGCCTGTCATCACCTCAACATTCGAGAAGGAGCTGCACCTGTACGTCAGAAGCCCCGGTCGCTAGCACCGGAAAAAGCAGCGGCTGTCAACATGGAGGTAGAGAAGTTGCTACGAGCGGGCATCATCAGAGAGGCTCAGTACCCGAAGTGGATCGCTAACGTGGTTGCCGTCCCCAAGAAGTCAGGAGCCATTCGGGTCTGCATCGACTTCACGAATCTCAACCAGGCGTGCCCGAAGGACAGCTACCCGCTACCACGCATCGATACCCTGGTGGATTCCACGGCGGGACACGAGAGGCTCTCGTTCATGGACGGCTACTCGGGCTATCACCAGATCCCCATGAATCCGGAAGACCAGGAGCACACGACCTTCGTCACGGGTCGAGGGCTCTTCTGCTACAAGATGATGCCTTTCGGGCTGAAGAACGCGGGAGCGACGTACCAGAGGCTGGTGAACAAGATGTTCGTCGACCAAATCGGAAGGAACGTGGAGGTCTACGTCGACGACTTGCTTGTGAAGAGTCAGGCTGAGGATACGCACATGCAAGACCTGGAGGAAACCTTCGCAACCTTGCGTAGGTACAGTATGAAGTTGAACCCGGCCAAGTGCGCTTTCGGCGTGACGTCGGGAAAATTTCTGGGATACTTGGTCACCCGACGGGGAATCGAAGCCAACCCAGAGCAGATCCGTGCTTTGGAGGAGATGCCGTCGCCCAAGTCACGAAAGGAAGTCCAGAAGCTTACCGGACGGATCAACGCCCTCAATCGCTTCATTTCCAAGTCCTCAGACCGGTGTCGGCCCCTGTTCGAGAGGCTGAGTAAGCTCGCACCTTTCGACTGGGACCAACGCTGTGAAGAGGCATTTCAAGAGCTGAAGACGTATCTTGGCCGACCCCCTATCTTGACAGCCCCCCGGCCAGGTGCAACGCTGGGGGTGTATCTTTCGGTATCGGAGGCAGCAATCAGCGCTGTACTGATATGCGAGAGTGAAGGAGTGGAGAAGCCTGTCTACTACGTCAGCCGCATCATGACGTCAGCTGAAACTCGGTACGCGCGGATCGAACAAGTAGCCCTGGCATTAGTGTACGTGTCAAGGAGGCTTCGCCCGTACTTCGTCGCTCACCCCATCGAGGTCATCACCGAGCACCCCCTGAAGGAAGTACTGGATAACTCTACTCGGGCAGGTCGGCTGAGCAAGTGGGCTGCAGAGCTGCAAGAGTTTGGTCCTCGATATGTGCCTCGAAAAGCAGTCAAGGGCCAAGCACTTGCGGAATTCCTCAGCGATTTCCCAGCGGAAGACACTGCACCGGTACCAGAGACGTTAGAAGACCTGACGGTAGCTGCCAGCCGACCCATGGGAGTCGGTGCGGAAGCAGGACAGGAAGACGAAGAACAGGGCTGGAGATTGTTCGTGGATGGCTCGTCGTGCTCAGTTGGGAGTGGTGTGGGGGTAGTCCTAGTAACCCCCGACCACACGAAGCTCGAAAAATCAGTGCGGCTACTTTTCCCGACGACGAATAACGAAGCGGAGTATGAAGCAATGCTGACAGGATTGGAGATGGCAACAGCGCTGGGGGTGACCAGCCTGCAGGTCTACGGCGACTCCCAACTGGTGATCAATCAGATTACCGGTAGGTATGAAGCTCGCGACGCAAGGATGCAAGCTTACTTGAAGCTAGCCAGGGAGTTGATTGCCAAGTTCGAGGACATAAGCTTCCACCAGTTCCCCAGAGCGGAAAACAAGCAGGCGGATGCCCTTGCTAATCTAGCATCGGTACTCGGAGAAGATAGAGAGAAGCGGGTCTTCATCGAGGTGCAAGCTGATCCACGAACAGTCGGCCCCGCAGAAGATGGTTGTCTGACGAGGAGGACGCATGCCATTGAGGCAGTCCACACTATTGCGGTCGGAGCGGATTGGATAGGCAACATGAAGCAGTACCTGCTTGATGGGATACTACCGGAGGACGTCGATGAGGCCCGAAGAACCAAGGCGCACGCTCCAAGATACACCCTCATCGATGACGAGCTGTACAAGCGTTCGTTTGGCGGACCGTACCTCAAGTGCCTCACGAAGGAACAAGCGGCTGAAATCATGAAGGAGGTACACGAAGGGGGGTGCGGGAGCCACTCCGGAGGAAGATCCCTAGCACGGAAGATCAAGCTACAGGGCTACTACTGGCCCACCATGGAAGCAGATGCGGGGGGATATGCGAAAAGGTGCTTGCAATGTCAAAAGCATGCTCCCTCCATACATCAACCCGCAGAAGAGCTGCACCCAGTATCCAGCCCTTGGCCCTTCCAACAGTGGGGGTTGGATATCTTGGGCCCCTTCCCGACGTCGCCCAACCGGAGGAAGTTCCTCCTCGTCGCCACCGACTACTTCACCAAGTGGGTGGAGGCAATCCCGTTGCTGAAGATTGGGGAAGTTCAAGTAGGAAAGTTCCTATGGAGCAGCATCATCTGCCGATTTGGACTGCCGCGGGCTTTCGTTGCAGACAACGGGCGACAGTTCGACGCGGAGTCAATCAAGAAGTTCTGCGCCAGTAACAATATCAAGTTATTCTTCTCTACACCGCGGTACCCCCAGAGCAACGGGCAGGCAGAGTCGACGAATCGTGCCATTCTCGACATACTGAAGAAGAAGCTGGAGCAGAAGAAAGGATTGTGGGAAGAAGCTCTACCCGGAGTTCTATGGGCATATCGGACGACACCGAAGCGACCAACGGGAGAGTCCCCGTTCAGCCTTACCTACGGCTCTGAAGCAGTCCTGCCAACGGAAACCCTGGTCCCAACACAGAGAACGGTCGTAGCTGCCGACCCGAAGCTGAATGACGAACTCCTGCTTGACGGCCTGGACTTACTGGAAGAGAAGAGGGAGAGAGCGAGGGCGCGCCTAGCTAACTACCATCAGGCCATCAAGAGGGCATATGATCGCAAAGTCAGAAGGCGGGTATTCAAACAAGGGGACCTAGTTATGCGGAAGGTCTTCGACAATACCAAGGAGCTGGGAAGTGGCAAGCTGGGAGCTACTTGGGAAGGACCATACATCATCGATGGTATGGGAAAAAACGGAGCCTACCGCCTGAAGACTCAAGACGGCGACGCACTGGCAAGACCATGGAATGCAGCCAACTTGCGCAAGTTCTATCAGGGTAGTTAAATGGGCAAGATGCATGTAACCGTTTTGTAACTCCGAATCTATTCAATAAAAATGCACTTGCTCAGCGTTTTCGTTCATATAAGAGAATAAGGGTTAACTGAGGCAGCCTAAACCAAGTGGTACATAACACTCCGAGCGAGTTCTACCACTTGGCCGACCGGTCGACAGGACCCTGCGAAGGGCGAGACCGGCCGGTGAACAACTGGAAAGATCGGTCGACAGACCCCGTCGGGGTACGACCGGTTGACCAACCTAAACCAAGTGGTATATAACACTCCGAGCGAGTTCTACCACTTGGCCGACCGGTCGACAGGACCCTGCGAAGGGCGAGACCGGCCGGTGAACAACTGGAAAGATCGGTCGACAGACCCCGTCGGGGTACGACCGGTTGACCAACCTAAACCAAGTGATATACAACACTCCGAGCGAGTTCTACCACTTGGCCGACCTGACGACAGGACCCTATGAAGGGCGAGACAGGCCGGTGAACACTTGGGAAAATCGGTTGGCAAAACCCGCGAGGGAACAACCGATCAACTCACGCAAACAATCCGGGGTATATCAGCCGTGCTAATACAAGGACCGGATTTTGGTCGCGCGTCGTCGACGTGTAGTTACGCGTCGTCGACGTGTAGTCGCGCGTCGTCGATATGTAGTTACGCGCGTCGACGGGTAGTTGCGCGTCGTCAACGTGTAGTAGCGCGTCGTCGGCGTGTAGTTACGCGCGTCGACATGTAGTTGCGCGTCGCCGGCGTGTAGTTACGTGCATCGACGTGTAGCTCAGCTTGTCGTCGACGTGTAGATACACACGTCGTCGACGAATAGTAAAAGCACAAACAGATCATCGACGTAAACTTGAGAGGCAGAGTTGATGAAAAAGGCAACAGTCATGAAGTGCAGATGAAATGTTAAGAGATCCCAATACAAACAGGAGCTTTGTTTTATTACATCACGAAACAAAGTAAGGCAGCAAGCAAGGGTGGTCAGTCGTCATCCTCAGCTCTCTACGATCCCGATGGGAGCTTGCCGCGCACCTTCGCGACCTTCTTGCGCCATATCTCCGCCTGCTCCGCAAGGAGCGACTTGCAATGCTCGGTGTATTCAGCCTGCTGCCTGTCAAACGCAGCCTTGTGGGCTGCTTCGGACTGGTCAAAGGAGGCCTTGTGCGCTGCTTCGGCCTGAGCAAGGGAAGCCTTCAATGTGGCAATTTCAGCCTCGTGAGCGGCTTGGACGGCATGGGCCTCTGCACGCTGTTCCCTGATCGTAGCCGCCTGTGCCTCGAACTTTGCCCACACCTCGTAGTTTTCTACCTTAGCAGAATCCAATGCTTCTTGGAGCTCGAAGGAATTAGAGGCGTTCTCCAGCGCGGCTTCGAGCTGAGCCTGGACTGCAGCGAGTTCTTCGGCGTGAACCCGTCGGGCTTCCGCCAGCTGAGCACGTAGCCCTCTCGACTCCTGCCGAGAAGCCCGAAGGGAGACCTTAAGATGCGTCATCCTTTGCATGCCTCCCTCAACAAGTCGACAGCCCGCCTGACAAAAAAAGAGTGAAGTTAAAACATAGCGTTGGCATGTAGTTATGCATATCGTCGGCGTGCAGTCACGCGCGTCGCCGACATGCAGTCAACTCGTTAACGACTTACTTACATCATGAAACTCGTCGAGCTGACGCTCCCAGCCAGGACTACCCACACAATCATCTTCCTCATCGCAATCTTCAGCTCCGGGAGAACGGCGATGGGACGAAGCTTCAGTGGCCCTGAGGGGAGAATGGGGGGGTGGCCTAGTGGCGCCCCCAGACACAGAGGAGCAAGGTGAAGGCAGGAACTCTCGGACCTCAGCACGATCAAGCTTTCTAGAGACAGGGGCAGTAGTTGGCACGACGGTAGATGCAGCAGGGGGACCGCGAGGTGAAGCTCGCCTACGCGTCCCAGCCGACCCAGACGGTATGGCTCGCCCGTCTCGCCCGAGGGAGAGAGAGGGACTATAACCGGGGCTCATCTCCGACTCCTCTACCTCCACGTACTGCTTGCCTGTTGGCAGCACGTCCTCTACCCAGTCATCGGGGAGGGAACGAAGGTCGTCGGCGGCGGCACGTCGCATGGAGCGAGCGAAAAGAGCGCGTCCAGCCTCTTCATCGCTGGAAGACTCCGTCAGCAAAACTCGCCTCCTTGGTTGCCCAGTCGGCGCAGCTACGTTGCGCTCGGCCGGCCGACTGCTCTCGCCCGCAGCTTTAGTCGACTTCGCGCGCCGTCTGAAGACCACGCAAAGTTTAGATGTAGCGGTGTTTGGATTGAAGCGTCTGACGGAGCTGACGTACCTGTCAGGAAGCTCAGAAGAGTAAGAAGTGGGTTCTTCTCCCCTACTGGACGCCGCACGCTGTTTGCCTTTCTTCGTAGTGGAGCTGTAGGACCTGACGACCGGTAGCTTCGGAAACAGCTGCCGCCAGTCGTCGTCGTTGTTTGTCACCTCCTTGATGAGTTGGTCCAACTCCTCTTCAACAGCTCCGGGGCACTGAAGCTGCCTGGAGGGGTAGTACTCCTCAATGGTCGCGGCGAGTTGGGAGAGACGACTGGGAACGTTGAAGCCACCCCTCCAAGGTCCCCCGACCACAAGGGGGCATTCTTTCCAAGTCCTTATTGAATCAGCTAAACCCCCAATAGGAGGGCGACTGCCTGCACGCGCCTGCAGGCTGTAGTACGAGAAGATGCTGCCAGGCGTCACCTTGTAGTCCTTGAGGAAATACTTCTTCAGCAGGTACGCGACGCAAAGCTGCTGCCCCGCCCGCACTTCTATCTCTTCCATACAGCGGAGGATCCTCCAGCCGTTGCCAGCTAGCTGGCCAGGAGACACGCTCATGCGCTCCAGTAGACGACCAGAGAAGCTCGCCAGGGGAAGCCGCATGCCGCAGCGAAGCTGACCGAGTGTGACGACGGTGTGGTCGTCGTCTGACGAGTCCAGAGGATCGGTAGCGAAAGAAAGCGAAATTTCGTCCGGAATACCGTATGCTGCCCGGACATCCTCCATCAGCGGGAACTTGTTCGACGTTGTGAACCAAGTGAAAGACATCTTCGCCGCTGGCACTCGACGTGTATACAAACGAGCTGACGTGCAGGCACTCGACGTGTATACAAACGAAAGGAGCTGACGCGCAGGCACTCGACGTGTATACAGACGAGCTGACGTACAGGCACTCGGCGTGTATACAAACGAGCCGACAGAGGAAAAATCTGAAGCAGAGGAGAGAAATGAACCATCTGACTCCTATTTATAGACGAAGTTGGAGATGGATGGGTTCGAATTTCGAGGAGGCGAGGTGGCGGCGCCCGGCGACGCCATGTGGCGAAAATTCAGAAGGAACTCTAGACAGCAGTTTTGAGTTGCAACAGCCCCGAACTGAGGTGAGCACGCAAACCGAGGCAAATCATCCTGACCGGGCGGGACCGAGGACCGTCCGGTCAGGAGGGGGTATTGTGTGTTCCGCTGCTTTTTTGGAGGGTCGGCCGGCCACCAAGAGAAACAACACCCCCCCCCAGGTCGGCATGTAGCCAGAGAGGGGAGGGGGGGGGTCGGCCGGTCCCCAAGAGAAACAACACCCCCCCCCCAGGTCGGCATGTAGCCAGAGAGGGGAGGGGGGGGGTCGGCCGGTCCCCAAAGCAAACAACACCCCCCCCCCAGGTCGGCATGTAGCCAGAGAGGGGAGGGGGGGGGGTCGGCCGGTCCCCAAAGCAAACAACACCCCCCCCCCCCCCTTTTTTGGTCGGCAGGTAGACAGAGGGAAGGGGGGGGTCGGCCGGTCCCCAAAGCAAACAACACCCCCCCCTTTTTTTGTCGGCAGGTAAACAGAGGGAAGGGGGGGGTCGGCCGGTCCCCAAAGCAAACAACACCCCCCCCCTTTTTGGTCGGCAGGTAGACAGAGGGAAGGGGGGGGTCGGCCGGTCCCCAAAGCAAACAACAACCCCCCCCCCCCCCCTTTTGGTCGGCAGGTAGACAGAGGGAAAGGGGGGGTCGGCCGGTCACCAAAGGGAAGCACGCCCCCTCCTCGACGGGATGTGTAACGGAATGAGGAGTGAAGCAGCAGTCTGACACGGCCCGTAGTGCTGACAACGCTCCGCATTTTCCGACCCAACGTGACCAGGTGTCAACCGCGCGCCACGTCACCGCGGCGGTTGAGCTCATTGCGGGAACACGTCACTCGCTCGATTTTCGCGGAGTGTAACCGTCACCCCGCCACTATAAAAGGGGACCTACCCCTTCAGCAAGGAGGAGGAAGATTTCTGGAGGAGACGCTGCCCGTTTCGTCCCGGAGTTTGCGGAGCTGCGGAGATCGGTCGGTCTGCAACCAGAAGCTGTCTGCGGAGGTCGGTCGGTCTGCACTTAGAAGCTGTCTGCGGAGGTCGGTCGGTCTGCACCCAGAAGCTGTCTGCGGAGGTCGGTCGGTCTGCACCCAGAGTCTGTCTGCGGAGGTCGGTCGGTCAGCAGCCAGACACTGTTTGCAAGCGACCTGCAGACAGACGCTGTCCGCAGCGGTCGGTAGACAGAGTGAAATTACAGAGGTCGGTAGTTTGGGAGACCGGTCCTCAGGGAATGTAATTGGGGTTTAGGTGAGAGATTGTAACCGAAAGATAGTTCTAGTGCATTCTCGCCCCGCCCGTGGTTTTTTCCCCTTCGACGTTGCGAAGGGGTTTTCCACGTAATTCTCGGTTTGTTTTTATTTTGGCTTGTTGGATTGTGCTCGCCACCCGAACCGTCCGGTTCGATTCAGAACCCCCCACAGATCCAACTGTAGTCGGTTTTGAGGATTTTCAATCCGATCTAAATCGAACTGAGATTGAAATCCAATTCAACTAAAGTCGGCTTGGATTGGATTGGATGATAGATGAGCTTTGGCCTATATACTTATTGGGATTCCCCCCTTTCTACTAGGATCTAGATTCAACTTAAAAAATTATTATTATTATCAAATCATTAGACAAAAATAATATTTTTTAATTAATTTTAAGTCATGCTATAATATTGCAAAGGTTGTTGGTAACAAGGATATATGAAAACATATGGTATGTTTAAGAAAATATTATATGTATATATATACATATGTCGGTTTGGTTCGGTTTAGGTTGGTTTTAAATTTATAAATCCGTCAACCGATCCAATCATGTCGGTTTTTTTTAAAATCCAATCCAATACGATCCATTGAGTGTTTCGAAACCGGTCAAAATTAGCCTGTTTGGTTTGGTTTGGTCGGTTTGATCGGTTTGGTTTGGATCCTGCACACCCCATGCCTTGGCACTGTGCATAGGGCACGCTCGCTTGCCTACACAACGCTAAAGCGCCCATAGCCATCTCATTGGGTCGGCACTGACCAATACTTGTAATATCCCTCAACAACTAACTGTCCATCTCCATGGGTTTACGTGCGTCGTCCAACTCCCTGGACCAGCTCCAAAGCACACAATGTTCTAACATGATCCCGCCAAAACTTGATGTCGCTCCACAACCCGTCGACACTATGAATCCCTGCACGTGCCATTGCGCATGCAAGACTTGCCCATTCAGGTTGGGCTAAACCTTGTTCAATTGTCCCCTATCCCTTATTGACTCCGAGACGCTCTATTCGCACACGCGAATAGAGCGTCTCGGAGTCAATAAGGGATAGGGGACAATTGATTAGTGCATGTTGACACCCGGATCTGGCTTGGCCCCGACCCATTTAGGACTTCTAGTCTAGGCATCCTACAAAATCCAAAAATGCCCCCCCTTAAACCCCACCTTCTCCTTCCTCCTCCTCTTCCTCCTCCCACCCGCTGCCCCCTCTATCGTTCTCCTTCCTCCTCCCCCTTTCCCCTTCTTCATCCTCCTCCTCCTTCCTCGCATCGGAGCTCGAAGTCGCTAGCCTCCCTCCTCCACCCTCCCTACATCGGAACACTAATCCGCTAGCCCTCCGGGTCCAAGCAGGAAGATGGGGGAAGAAGGAGGAGGGAAGAGGAGGAAGCGGGAGAAGCGCCATTGGATTAGGGTTCTGACACGGAGAGGATGGAAGAAGGAGGAAAGAAGGAAGGAGGAGAAAGAGAGTGGAAGGAGGTGTCATCAGAAAAGGAGGCGACAGAGGAGGCTTGTGCGGTGATCGATGCGGAGGACAATGGAGTAGGCAACAATGGCGACCAACTGAAGATTGGGAATGAGGATAAACAAAAAATAATTTTGGGGGAGTTGGTGAAAACTCCTTTTAAGGAGATGTTTTTAGGCCTAAGGACTTTGAAATGCTGTGGACGAAATTACCCTCCACAGCATTTTAGATTTTCTTTTGGTACGCCACCAAACCAGTGAACCACTGAATGCCACCGAACCACCGAACCACCGAAGGTTGAAGCTACTTGCCGCCACCGAACGCCACCGTTGCTCGCCGCCACCGAACCTAACCTAACCCTAACCCTAACTCTGAGATCTACAGGCTATGGGATGAACCCTAAACCTGAGATCCGCTCACCAAACTGCCACCGTTGCCGGAGTTGCTTGCCACTATTCCTGCCGCCTCTGCTGCAGTAGCTGTCGTCGTCGAAGCTGCTCACCAATGTCGCCGGAGCTGCTGGCTGTTGACCCCGCCACCTTTGTTACAGCCGCTAATGCCGTCGGAGCTGCTCGAGAAAGAGAAGAGAAGAAACGATAGGGGTAGTTTCGGGTTTACCAAAAAAACAAGAATCTTAGACTAAATAAAACTATAAGATGTCTTGTTCATAGGATGGATATGTTGTCAGGGACTCTCACATACTAACCCTATAATTTTAAAAAAAAAGAGATATGGGTGCGAATAGAACATCCCATTGAGTCCACCTATTTTATCCATAATCTTATGGTTGATTCCCCGTCTCTGCATTAACAAACATATATATTGGCAGTACGTGGCTCAAGAGAGACCAAGCACGGGTCTCACAAGGCATGGAGAAGCGGCAGTTATTCCCGCATAAACATTCTCTATACGGGGTGTGTGTTCCGGGATCCAATAAAGGATGAGGACGAGTCTGGTTGAAAGCTCCACCGCACCGAACGCTTCCCCCACCGCAATAAAGGGCCTAAATAGCTCCTCTTGTTGGGACGTACGTGTCCCGTATGGAACGTTTGCGATGACCTAATCCACGTGGCAAAGTGGGAACGCTCCGACTTGGTTCTGGATTCCTGGCTAAGTGAGCCCATCATCAATTATGTCCGACCAAACCCCCAACTTAACGCTAATCTATTGGTGATTAGCCCGGCTTAATCATTGGTTATCCCGGTATCTTAGCGTGCAAGCCCTCTTACTTGCTCTCTTTAATGGTCGGCGAGAACTCTCGATCATTACCGTCTGTTGCACCCAGTCCCGACCAGTGAATCACACTCAGGCTACTCAGCCCCTATCGAGCCAACGACAAGCAAAGGAAAGGCGTGATTGGATGCCACATCATCCTAGTTGATCGTTCGGGATGAATAGAGAGCAATGATATCAGTGGCGGATCCAGAAATTCCAAAATTTTAAATTTTCAAACCATTTCTAAATATTTTTTAAATTTTTTTTCAAAACATCAAAGAGCCCTTCTTAAAAATTTTGTCAGCTTTGGAGGGGTCACGGTCCTCCCTCGGTTCAGCCTCTCGATGAATCTGACAGTGAACGGCTTTAGTAAGTGCCACATTAGGATGGTCCGATCAAGATGGAAAGGATGCAGTTTTCAAGTCGGGTTTGTATGTTGTTATTAACTCGGATTTATGTTTTATTTGAAAGACCCCCACTTAGTTAATTTTGTCCAAATCTAATGAAGGATTAAGGTTCCATTGTCCCTTTTGTTTTGACTTTGCAACAAAGCCGTAGTGGCGGGCCTGATCATGCATCTACAGCCATCAGTTCGAGTTACGTGTCACTCACTCACTTGTTGGGTTGCCTGCACTGCCGTCAAACGACTGTGACAGATCAGGGCCTACCACCTTATTCAATCATTTCTCGTATTTCTTATATTGCTAAGAAAGATTTATTTATTTATTCTCTCAACGATTAATTGGTTAAACGGTCAAAAGACAGGACGCTAGAGCAAGACCTCAAAGAGGTTCAAAGATCAAAATAGGGACGGCAGTTGCTGCTATTTACTAATTTCCATAATCCCCGTACACACAAACAAGACAGATTGCCTTGAGGGAAAGTAGGGGGGGTGTTTGGCATGCAGAACAGCTGTTTTGTTGGGATCTCATCCGGATGAGGGTATTTTTGTAAATCATCATTTTTAGTGTTAATTTAGTAATTTGACGACCGGTTGGCAGAGAAACTAACGGAACAATAAAATCTCATTAGATAAAGGATGGCTGTGGTCAGATGGCCTGACCTGAATGATAACAGGATGGCTGAATAGCTTCCTCCAAAGACAATATGTCAAAGAGTAAAGATATTTGAATGGCGATGCATTGAGCGCTGGCCGATGCCCCCACACCACCACATACTTCTCATTAGAGAAAAGAGCAATGCTATCGGTGGCGGATCTAGCGATTCCAAAATTTTAAGATTTTGTAAAAAAAATTCAACACACCTAAGGCCCCTTCGTAAAAATTTTGTCAGTTTTGGAGGGGTGACGGTCCTCCCTCTCGGTTCTGCCTCTTGATGCTACTCAACCATCTAGGTTTCTATCCATATGGGATCATCTTGTTGTGGCTGTGGACGCGAAAAAAAGCGCGGGTCGTCTTTATTGCGAATCACACGAGATTACAATTGTGGCCGGGACCCGGGTTGCTCGGGTGTAGCGAGTCCGGGTTGCGGCGAGTTTTGATCAGGGGATTGTGGGAAAGATCTTCTGGGGGATCCCTTTGATCCGCGTCTCCACGTGGTGTTCGTGCGAGAGCTCTGAAGGGGCTGCCCAGGACAGGGGTTTTACAGGGAGAGGGTTTTGGAGAGGCTAAGGAATGTCCACCGTTGCTTTGTCCCTTCCGTGCTTCGCGCTTTCTCGGCTAGGGGGGTTTTCGGCTTCGTTCCTCGGTCTTCGTGTCTTCCTCGTTCCTTGCTTGACCTCGGTGTCCTTGATCGTCGGTTCGCGGCGTCGATCGAGCTTTTGGCGTTGGCTTTGGCTTTGGCTTTTTGGCTTTAGCTTGGCTCCGGCGTGGCTCTGGCTTTTGCTTTGCTTTGGCACTTGCACTTGGACGTAGCTGGGAGAGACTTGCGATGCTTTCGTTCTTCCGGACTTAGCGTCGTATCGGCTAGAACGTGCGGTGCTTTTGCTCGTGGCCGGCGTAGTCGCTTGGCTTTGGCACTTGCGTTGCTTTGGCGCGGGCTTTACTGGGGCTTTGCTTTGGCTTCTTGCGTTGGCTTTAGCTTCAGCGTCAACTCGATCTTCTTCCTCGAACGACGTGGGCTACTTCTTCGGTGCTTCGATGGCTTGCGTGTTGACGGGACTTCTCTTCTTCTCCGGGCTTCTTTGGCGTGATCAGAGTCGAAGGATGCTTTCGAAGATGGTGGGGGTAGCACCGATCTCCGTGCGACGGTTGTGGCGTCGGCTTTTGTTGATGAAGACGACGGGGTGGCGACGCTTCAGATGATCTGTTCCAGCCTTTCTTCTTCGTGGATGGTGCAGATGTTTGTCGAAGACGACGGGGTGATGACGCTTCGCTTCTCTCCTCCGGGCTTTGGGGCTTGATCGGGATCGAGGACTTGTGGGAGACGACGGGGTAGTGCCGCTCCTCTTCTTCTCCGGGCTTTTGGGCTTGATCGGAGTCGAAGCTTGTTGGAGACGACGGGGTAGTGCCGCTCCTCTTCTTCTCCGGGCTTTTGGGCTTGATCGGAGTCGAAGCTTGTTGGAGACGACGGGGTAGTGCCGCTCCTCTTCTTCTCCGGGCTTTTGGGCTTGATCGGAGTCGAAGCTTGTTGGAGACGACGGGGTAGTGCCGCTCCTCTTCTTCTCCGGCCTTTGCTTCTGGCGTCTTCGGAGTCGAAGGGTTCTTCTTCTCCGAGCTTTCTTCTTCGTGAACGGAGTCGAAGGGGCGATCGTCGTGCGCAAGGGCCTTCACGTTGATGAGGACTTTCAGTAAGCCGATCCCTCGGGACAGGCTTGACTGTGCCTCGTGAAGCCTTGGGTCGATGAAGAAGCGTGCTCTCTTCTGCAGAGCTCTGGCGCTTCGTCTTCAATTTCTCGACCATTTTTTCCTTCCCCCACCCCCTCTATTTATAGGCAAAGAGGTGGGGAGAGAGATATGGAAACTTTTTAATTTCAAATCCCTTTTGTATCTCTCTCATAATTACCCGGATTTTATTCATCCATTGATGAAGGGAATAACATTTAATTGTTTTCCTTTTCTGGCGGGTGCAATTATGGCTGGACTTTGCGCACAAAATCGATGGCGATCGGGCGCTTCGTCTTGTGCGTCGGATCGAGGGATCGGCGCAGATCCGCGCGTGTGCAGACGTCATACGCTACCTCCCCCCGCGCATGGCGGTATTCTTTCCTTTTCTTTCTTTTCTTTCCTTTTCTTTTCTTTCCTTTTCTTTTCTTTCCTTTCTTTTCTTTCCTTTTTCTTTTCTTTCTTTTTCTCCCCTTTCCTTGCAGGGCCGGCCCTATAGGGTTCGGACCCTAGTAGGGGCCGGCCCCTCTTGGAGCGGGGTCCGGGTCCGTGTCGGCGCGCGCGAGTCGGATCCGCGTGTCGGGTTTGCATCCACGTCTGTGCGCGCGAGTTGGGTCCGCGTGTCGGGTTTGCATCCGCGTCGGCACACGTGAGTCAGGTTCGGGTCCGACGAAATTCGTGTGTCTACAAATGCCCCCTCAAGGACGAGTGCGTCGGTGAGAGCGTGTCGGGTTTGGACACGTAGGAATCGTAGAGCGTTTGTCCTTGATTCCTTTTGTGGGCGGGGTTGGAGGTCTATTTAAGGACCCCTACCCCCTTCTTCCGTCATTGCGTTTCTTTGCGAAGGTTCTGCCGGCTTCTGGAGACTGCTGTCGGAAGAGAGCTGCCTGGGTTTGCACGAGACTTGCTCTGTCTTCCCGGTGTCGCTTCTTTCGTCGGCCTTGTGCTTCAGCGTGACGGTTCTGCGGGCTTCTGAAGACCGTCGTCGAAAGTGTGCTGCCTGGGGTTGCACGAGACTTGCTCCGTCTTCCCGGTGTCGCTTCTTTCGTCGGCGGCGATGGTGCGCGATTTCGCGGTCGTTGCGAAGGCGGGTTCGAAGCGACGATGCGACGAGGCTCGCGGCGGGGAGGATGGAGGAGCGCGGCTGAGGTGCGGGTCGCCTTCGTCGCCTCTCTCTTCCTCCTTCTTCTTCTTCTTCTTCTTTCCCTTTTTTCTTTTTATCTTTTTTTTTTTTTTTTTTTTTTTTTTTCTTTTCTTTTCTTTTTCTTCCTTCTTCTTCTTCGGTTCGGTTCCGGGCTGCATGGACAGCAGCGGCAGCGGCGGCGCGCGGGGCTGCAGTATGCGGGGCGGCGCGCGAGGCTGCAGCACGCGGGGCGGCGCGCGGGGCTGCAGCGCGCGGGGCGGCGCGCGGGGCTGCAGCACGCGGGGTGGCGCGCGGGACTGCAGCACGCGGGGCCGGCCGTGTCGGGTTCGGGGCCGAGAAGGGCGGCGGCCGGGCTGGCGTGGGGGCCGAGAAGGGCGGCGGCCGGGTCGGGTTCGAGGCCGAGAAGGGCGGCGGCCGGGTCGCAGGCAAAGAAGAAGGAGGAGGAGGGGGGTACGGGTCCCCCCTTCCCTCTTTGCTGTTGGCCTTCAATTGGAAGGGGGCGGTGGTCCCCCCTTCCCTCTTTGCTGTTGGCCTTCAATTGGAAGGGGGCGGTGGTCCCCCTCCCCCTTCTTCCGGTTTTTTTTTTTTTTTTTTTTTTTTTTTTTGAAGTTTTCACTTCCTTTCTTTCTTCTGGACTCCGAAGGCGCCAGTGGTAGCGGAGACAGTCTGTAGCGCACGGGTGCGCAAGTGGCTGCGGCCCTGGCTGGGTGGCGCTGATGCTGTGTGGGCCCGCGGGGGCGCATTGCGAAGGTTCGGACGACAGTGGTGGCGGGCCGATGAGTCGGGAGGTCCGCCTGACAGGGGTGCAGGTCCCTTTTTTTTTTTTTTTTTTTTTTTTTTTTTTTTTTTTTTGCACGCACTTGTCTTGACTCGCCTCCCTTCATGGTCTTCCAGGGCTCGCGTCTTCGAGAGTTTGACTTCCTCGGGCTGGATAGACGAGGATTTCTTCGACGGGAGGAGATGCCTTTGCTTTCCTTTCACTCGTGTGCGCCGTCACCGCAGCTCAAGGCGGGAAGACCTTCTGTCGTTGCTCCGTGTCTTTGTGCACGAGCGCATCACGGAAGATGGAGTCGCGGATGCGACTTGCGGGATGCTGAAATTAAGCGAGAAGATCCATACTGACGAAGGGATCTCCATGAAGCTTCTGCGGCCGAGTTTGAGTCTTCCGTTCCATCATTGCGGTGAAGAGTTCGTGCCTACGCCAGTTGTTGCCTCGAAGATATGTGCTAGGATGACCCGATGGGGCCCCGATTCTTGGCCTCGGGGCGACGTCCAGTACCTTTGCGGCTTTCGCGAGTGGATGGACGAGCTCTACGAGGTCTTTGGCGCGGAACCTGAGATGAACTTATTGGCCAAATTTCTGGCGCCGGCTCGTCGGGAGTACAGTCGTCCTGAGGGGATGTACCGTGCGCTTTGTGAGCTTTGGTGTCCGGAGACTAACACCTTCCTTACCGGGGCGGGGGAGATAGGCATCTCGCTTCGTGATGTCCATATTGTTTCGGGGTGCCCCGAGGTACGGAACTACTACCAAGAGGAGGTGCCTGCCTTGAAGGATCTGCTGGACAGCAGCTACGCTCCGAGTTCTTGCCTCCTTCTGTTCAAGGCATATGCTATCATTGCGGCGAGGGACCAATCAGATCGAGTGCGTCCTTCTTCTTGGGTCGATTTTTGGTTCAGAGGCGAGTATAGAGCTCCAGCGCCCTCAGCTCACCCGATGTGGAAGATCGCTCAGATGCAGAGACCTCCGCTTCGCTCCTTTGTGAGGCCTATCGATTCCTTGGCTCGAGAGAAGCACTCAATGGAGGGGAAGCAGTGCCCCTGGGAACTCCTTGGCCTGAAACGGGACAGCGAGGAGTGGCGATCGGTTTACCGAGCTGCCGGGCTGGTCATCTTTCTTTGCCGGTTCGTGCTTCCGTGTTCTGGGGAGGCCATTCGTCCGGGGACCTTCCTTGCTGCTTCCAGGATGGAGAGGGGCGAGCTCTTCAATCTAGCCCCAGCCATACTATGCGCCTTGTATCGGGCTCTCAGCGGGACTTACTGGGACTTGTCTGGCTCAGATAAGGCCAAGGAGGAGCTCGGCCGGTCGGCTGCTTTCGGACCCTTGCATTATTTGTATGGTTGGATAGCTTTGCATTTCCCGAAGGGGATCTTTGCCAGGCGCGGGCATCCAGCCGAGTTACCTTTCCTCCCAGGGGTAGGAGGGATTTTGAACGCCTTTATCAGTTGGGAGCGTCCGAAAGAGTGTGCTCGTACCCTTTTGAGGGGGATGGGGAGCGTCGATTTTGAATTTCTGTCGGAGCATTCGGTGCTGCCTTTGGAGAGGTCGACCGTGTATGACAACGACGGGCTCCCGGACAGTCTTTACTGGAACATGGTCAGCTGCCGCCCTGGCTACTTAGTCTGGCGCAAAGGAGATGTGGTGGAGGTGGAGCAGTACTCCCCCCATCGCTTTGCCCGTCAGCAGGGTTTTCGACAGGAAGTCCCTGGCACGCCTCAGCAGCTGCAGGGGCGTTTCAGTCCGCAGGAGGGTTACCGTCTGTGGGCTTCCCTCTACGCTCGCTTTACTGGTAGTAGTTTCTTCCCTGGGGCCAAATCCGGGCTTCGGGACGCCGCCACCCCGGAATACTGCCAGTGGGTTAAAGGGCGAGTTTCCCCTTTACTTGCGAGTTTTCCAGTCGACGTCTTGGTGAGTAGCGGGTTCAGGAATTTTTGCTTTGATCATTCTGCGGGAGTAGAGGACCGCCGCCTCCAACTGGGACTTCGGCGGGCGCAGAGGAGCGGTAGTCGTCTTTCCAGCGCTCGTTGTGTCCCCTCTTCCGTTCTGGTGCTGGATGTCGAGCTTACTAGTGCCCCTGGGGTATTCTGTTTCCCGAAGGCCGAAGTTGAGGGTGCCCCTCCCAAGAGAAGAAAAATGTGCATTCCTCGCGGGATGGTCCCGAGAGTCCCTTGTCTGACGGAGGATGCCGAGGAGCCTGGACTTCTGAAAGATGAAGTGATTCCTCCGTCCCGGACCGCTTCGTCCGACCACACAGGTATGGAGCTCTCTTCATTTATTTGCCCTCTACGTTCAGGAAGTTTTATCACGCTGAGCACCGTTTCTTTCTTTTGACCAGATTCTGTTATAGTGCTAGAGCGCGGAGCGAGCTCTTCAAAGGCGCCTCTTGGGCGTTCGTCCACCGGTACCGCGCAGGTAGTGCCCGAACCCTGCGGGTTAGATATCCCTCCGGATGATCTAGATTTCCTCGGACTTTGCGGGGAGAACTTCCCTAGGGGCGACATTAACCTGGACGACATCGATGTCGATGCCTTGTCTTTTGGCGAGGAGGCTGAAGTCTCGAGCGTCGACAAGCGGCGTTCCCCGATGACTGTGCCCTCGTGTCCTTTGGTGGAGATGGTTGTTGCAGCGGTAGCGGCGGTTTCCCCAGTTCCGCCACCCTTGTTGGCGCAGGCGGCTCCTGTTGCGGCTGCAGCGGCAGCGGAGGTTCCTCCGGTTCCACCGCCCTTGTTGGCGCAGGCGGCTCCTGTGGCAGCTGCAGCGGCAGGGAGGGTCTTGCCTACCTACTCCGAGGCGCCTCGCCCGGATTTGAGGCCAAGGAGCAAAGTCTCAGAGTTTCTTCTTGCGAGCTGTCGGCAGTACATCAAGTCAACGTTGGAGCCTTTCCGTACTGCCGGCCTTGGCGCCCTCCAGGACTGGTGGTCGACGGACGGTGCAGAGTTTTGCTCGAGCCTGGCAGAGTTCAAAGTTGACAGCTCCCTTTTCGCCACTCAGATGGACCAGCTTGTGACCGAGAGCGAGGCTTATCGATCCCGGCGGGCTTTGCTGGAGGGGAGCTCCCCTTCTGAGCTGGAGGCCGCTGAGACGAGTCTAAGTCAGTCCGGGCATCAACTTGCGGAGGCTACGTCCAGCCTGTCGAAGGCCCGGAGGAAGGTGGAATCTGCGCGCGCCTCACTTCGGAAGGCGGAGTCCCGTTTGGAGCGGGCTGAGGCTGCGGAGAGCACTTTGAAGGCGAGTCATCTGAGGCAGCAGTCGGACTTGGCAACCCGTCGCGAGCTTCTGGTCGCTCGTCCCGTGGAGCTTCAGAGAGTGGAGGCAACTAGGGAGGAGCTGCTGCGTCGTCTTCGAGCTCTGGACACCTTCTTTTAGTTATTCCTTGTTCCATTGTGGCTTCCTTTTCGGGACTCATGCCATGTACTGTCTTCGCTTTATTAATAATATCACTTTGTTTCGCCACACCCTTTTCATGGAATTTTGTTGTCTTTTTCTTTTGGTCGGACTGAACCTGAAGTAACTTCTCAGGCTGCCTACGTACCCCCCTAGGGGGGATCAAGTCGCACGTAGTTCATTTTTTTTTTTTTTTTTTTTTTTTTTTTTTTTTTGAACAAGGGGTGTGGCCTTGCTTTAGGCATAGTACCTTTTGAGGTACTTGCCGTTGATAGGGCCGAGTGTCAGCCCTTCTGGCGTGGTGAGGAGATAAGCGCCGTTGGAGTAGACTTCCTTGACGGAATGCGGGCCATCCCATTTGGCATCAAATTTCTTCCCTCCTCGATGCGAGAGAATGATGGGGCGTTTGACCGCCAGCACCAGTTCCCCTATCTGGAATGATCGAGGACGAATCTTCTTGTTGAAGGCGCGAGAGAGCCTGGCCTGATAACACTCCAGACGCTGTTGAGCTTCAAGGCGTCTTTCATCCAGTGCTTCCAATTCTGCTAGGCGGAGCTGGGCGTTGTCATCGCTGGTGAGGCCTTCCTGGACTGCTATCCTGAGTGACGGGATCTGGAGTTCGAGCGGAAGAACGGCTTCCACGCCATAGACGAGGGAATACGGCGTTGCTTGTGTCGGCGTGCGGAAGGATGTTCGGTAAGCCCATAGTGCTTCGCCCATGCGTTCGTGCCAATCTTTCTTTGTCTTCGAGACGGTTTTTTCCAGCAGCTTGCACAGAGTCTTGTTGAAGGCTTCTGCTAGTCCGTTGGCCGGAGCGTTGTACATTGTCGAACAATTCTGCTTAATGTTGTACAATGCGCAGAACTGGCTGACGGCAGCATTCTTGAACTGCTTCCCGTTATCTGTTACGATGTAGCGGGGGACTCCATAGCGGAAGATGATGTCGTTCTGGATAAAGCTGATGACGGAGTACTTTGTAACTTCCCTCAACGGTATCGCTTCAGCCCACTTGGAGAAGTAGTCCGTTGCCGCCAAGATGTAGAGATGTTGCTTGGATGACTTGGGCAGAGGACCGACGATGTCAAGACCCCATCCGTCGAAGGGCCAAGACGCGATTGTTGGGTGTAAAGGCTCCGGAGGTTGACGAATGTAGTCCCCGTGCATTTGGCAAGCTTGACATCTTCTCGCGTACTCCAAGCTGTCTTTGATCATGGTAGGCCAGTAGTACCCCATCCTTCTGATGCGGAAGTGAAGCTTCGGACCGGACTGGTGCGATCCACAGATTCCGGCGTGTACTTCTTCGAGCGCGGCTTCTGCTTCCTCTTTCGCGAGGCACCTCAGGAGTGTGCCGTCATAGCTCCGTCGGTACAGCTCGCCGTTGAAGTGATAGAACCTCAGAGATCTTCGACGGATGTCACTTTTGCGCTTCGGATCTTCGGGGAGTTTACCATGAACAAGGTACTCCACCAACGGTTGCCTCCAGTCTTGTTCTTTAATCTCGAGGACATGCACCGCGTGGGTTTGAACTGGTACCTCGGGCGGACCCTCTTTTTCGATGACCACGAATCTCCTGCAGACGGGGACGACGAGTGAATGCTCATCTGGGAACGGGAGTGTAGCCGCCAGATTTGCGAGTGCGTCAGCCTGCTGGTTAAGGTTTCTGGAAACGTGTTGGATGGAAACAGCCTTGAGTTTTTCGAGGAGCTTCACAGCTCGCGCATGCAACGGTACCAGGTCTTCTTTATTGACTTCGTATGCCCCCAGGACTTGCTGGATCACGAGTTGAGAATCGCCAAAGATCTCTAGTCCTTGAAGGTTCATTTCGTCGGCCAGTTCGAGACCAATGAGTAGGGCTTGATATTCTGCCACGTTGTTGGAACATGCTTCCGAGAGCAGGAACGAGAAGGGGAGTATTTCGTTGTCCGGAGTGACAAAGATGACTCCGGCTCCCGCTATGTCTTGCCTAGCTGCGCCGTCGAAGAACATTCTCCAGGGTGAGGCGATGTCAACAGAGAATACTTCTTCATCTGGGAGATCTTCTGATAACTCCCATTCTGCCGGGAGAGGATATTCTGCGAGGAAGTCCGCGAGGGCCTGTCCTTTAACCGCTTTCTGTGGCACGAAGGTGATGTCGAATTCAAGTAGCAGTAGGGCCCACTTGGCTAGGCGTCCGGAAAGCACTGGTCTCGACATGATATATTTGAGTGGGTCAGCCTTCGAGACGAGTCTGATGGTGTGAGCAAGCATGTAGTGTCGCAGCTTTTTCGTGGCGAAGATGAGCGCTAAGCAGACCTTCTCGATTGGGGAGTAATTCAGCTCTGCGCCGACGAGAGTGCGACTTAAGTAGTAGCAAGCTGTCTCTACGCCAAGTTCATTGTTCTGGGCCAGGAGTGCCCCCAAGGATTGTTCCTGGGCGGCGATGTAGAGGATGAGCGGCCTCCCTTGAACTGGTGCTGATAGGACTGGCGGCTTCAGTAGATATGCTTTGATGTTTTGGAGTGCTTCTTGGCACGCTTCGTCCCATGTGAACGGCGCTCCTTTCTTCATGAGACGACTAAAAGGGTGGCACTTTCCAGCCAGGTTGGCGATGAATCTCCGGATATACGCCAAGTGTCCCTGGAGGCCTCTGAGGTCTCGCACTGTCTTTGGTACGGGCATATTGACGATAGCATCAATTTTGGATTGATCTATCTCAATGCCACGATGTCGGACGACGAAGCCGAGGAATTTGCCCGAGGAGACTCCGAACGCGCACTTGAGCGAATTCATGCGGAGTTGGTACCTTCGAAGTCGTCTGAAGATTAGCTCAAGATCTTGTAGATGTGCCGATTTCTTCTTGGATTTCACCACGAGGTCGTCGACATAACACTCCACGTTTTGATGAAGAATGTCGTCAAAGATCTTCTGCATAGCTCGCTGGTAGGTGGCTCCCGCGTTCTTCAAGCCGAACGGCATTACCTTGTAGCAGTAGATTCCTTTCGGTGTGCGGAACGCCGTGAGCTCCTCGTCCTTGGGTGCCATCCGAATCTGGTTGTAGCCCGATGATCCATCCATGAAAGTGAGCACCTCGTGACCAGTCGTCGCATCAACCATTAGCTCCGTGATTGGCAAGGGGAAGTCGTCCTTTGGACATGCGTTATTCAAGTCTCTGAAGTCCACGCACACTCGGATTTGGCCGTTCTTCTTTTTGACGGGGACGATGCTAGAGATCCATGTCGGGTACTTGACCTCTCGAATGAAGCCGGCTTCGATCAATTTGTTGACTTCGCCTTCTATTTGGGGTACCAGTTCTGGCCGGTAGCGTCTTTGTCCTTGCTTGATAGCGCTGGCTCCGTGTTTGACGCTGAGCTGGTGCACTGCGATTTTTGGATCGAGGCCCGGTATCTCCTTGTAGGACCATGCGAAGACGTCTCTGTATTCTTTAAGCAGTTTGATGTATGCAGCTTCTTCCTCCGGGGTTAAGAGCGTGCTGACGAATGTAGGCCGAGGCTCCGTCTCCGTGCCCAAGTTGATTTCCTTCAAGTCATCAACGGTGGACTGCCCCCCTTCTTCGAGGATCGGCGGGGCATCGGGCAACTCGTCGTCCGAAGTAGAAGCGTCACCGTTGTCGTTATCCGTGATGGAAATATGATTGACGGCCGCCATGGGTGGGTGGGTGGGTGTTGAGACGAAGTCCTCGATTGGCATCCCCAGACGATCGAACGCCGACTTCTTCTTTAATTGTTTGACTGGCCCGAGCCTCTCGAACACGGATGTGCGTTTTCGATTCGACCAGTCTTTACCACTTCTGGTTTGCTTCCGGAACAAGGCTTGGCATCGAGCCCGTTGTCGTCTTCTCCTGCTGTCTGGATGACTGAGGTAGGTGGAAGGTGCATCGGAGATTGTCGATCCTTCGGCTGCTTCATCTACCATCCTCGCCTCGATGTAGTTTGAGGTGAAGGTCTTCTTCGCTGCGGTTCTGATGACCAACGGAGCTTGACTGGAGCCGATGCCTCGGCGGTTCGGGGGAATTTGCTCTCCGTTTTGAAACAGCCGAGCTTGAGTTCTTGTCATCCCATGCGGAGTTGCTGCTGGTGGGAGTGTGCCCATGGCGCTTTCCTCGTTATAGCCAGCTCTAAACAGCAATTTGGCAGCATTTTGCCCCCAACTCCCTTCCGGTTTGAATCCGAGTGGCTCGAGGTCTGCCGATTCGACGGGTCTGCTTGGGTTCGGAGCTTCTGCCAGACTAGGTAGTGGCACCGTCATTTCTTGCAGAGTGATGACATTGGCCTGAGATAACGTTGGGGCCAGCTTCCTTGTCGGAGTAGAAGGCGATCGCTCGGATTTGCGGAGCCATTGAGGCGCGAGACGTAGGACCGGCACCGTTCGGATCGGCAACGGGGTATGTTGCGTTGCTCTTGGCTCGAAGCTGATGCGCATCCTTTGCCCAGGTTTCGGCGTTCCTTGGACCTTGAGTCTTGCTTCGTCAGAAGGTGGCACTGGATTCCCGGGAAGAGGAGTCTTTTCCTTATTTACTTCTTCAATCTTTTGAGCTCGAGGGGTTTTAGCTGGCAGAACTTCCGCGACCAGGCCCTTTGCTTGGTAGAATTTAGCGTCGGCCAGGTGTGCCTCGGCCTCGTTGAATGGCTTGTCGTCCGCAACTATGCACCTCTCCACGCCTTCTTCGTAGTACTTGAGGCATTGATGCCAGGTGGATACTATGATGCCGTTCTCGTGCAGCCATGGTCTTCCTAGCAGGAGACGATATGATGTCCGGCAGTCGATGATGTGGAAGAGGACCGTCGTATCTAGCGGGCCGATGGAAAGCTTCAGACGAATGATTCCAACGGTGGACTGTCCGCCTTGGTTGAAGCCTTGAATGACCAACTGACTTGGTGAGAGCTGGTCGTTGGTAATGCCGAGTTGCCGCATCGTCTGGATGGGCATGATGTTGACAGCGGAGCCACAGTCCAATAAGATTCGGTTCACTGGCTTCTCCTTGATGTATCCCGAAACGTAAAGAGGCCGGTTGTGCAATCGCGTCCCGAGTTGCAGGTCCTCGTCTGAAAAGGTTATCGTTGCATCACACGAGGCTATAGCTCTGCCCTTCTGGTCATCCTTCCTTTTTCTCTTGTAGCTATCTGGATCGGCCAAGGCCGCCGCCATTGCCAGGCGAGCCTTCTTCGGAAGATGCAAAGCCTCTACGAGCGGCATGTGCAAGATTGCTTCGTCGTGAGCGGCGGTGCCCCCATCGTTGGAGTCGTCCCCCTCATCGGTGGAGTCGCCTTCTTCGGAAGTTTCGCCTTCGTTCTTTCTTTCCGACACTTCATGGACTTCGATCATGCAACAAGACACCTTGACGTGTTGGTCCACCGGGAGGAAGTGATCCGGGAAGAACTCTTGCAAAGTTGTCGGCTCTGGAAGACTCTGCTGAAGGATATCGTCTCGGCTCGCTGACGGTACTTTGAACGCCTTCCTTCCTGGAGTCTTGCTTTTCTTCTTGTAGGTCTTCCGCTTGGTGAATCCCCTCATCACACGGTCTTGCTTGAGCTTCTTTTCTTGCCAAGGCTTTCGCCGCCGCGGTAGCATGACCCATGCTTCTTCGTCGGTGGATTCCCCTTCGCTAGGATGATGGTCGTCAGCAGCAACTAGCTTCTTTGATGACACTTGTTCTTCCGGAGGCTCTACTTGCTCATCTTCCGATCCCCAGCCGGTGGGCTTGATTTCTTCGATTGGAACGGATGGAGGCCTTGAGTAGAGGACGTAATAATCGAACTTCCCCGAAGGCTGGCCCAGCAGACCGACTTCCGGATCTCCCTGCTCGTATCTTTCTCGAAGAGCGCGTTGGGACATAGCTTGACTGGAAGGGACTTGCTCTTCTCGAGGTTCCACTGGCTCTTCTCCCGATCCCCAGCCGGTGGGCTTGATTTCTTCGATTGGAACGGATGGGGGCCTTGAGTAGAGGACGTAATAATCAAACTTCCCCGACGGCTGGCCCAGCAGACCGGCTTCTGGGTCTCCTTGCTCGTATCTCCTTTGGAGCGCTCGTTGGGATGCAGTATTGCCTGGAAGAGGTGCTGGCGCGAGCAATGATTGCCCCCAGGGCAGCGGTGTTCCCTCCTCGGTGAGCGCAGGAGTATGTTGACGTCGCTTCGAGACTTTCGGCCGGGAAGTTGACTTAGCGATTGACTCTTGACGATTGAGGCGCAATTTGGGCATGCTTCGTCGAGCGGCAACTAGTATCGGCGAGAAGGAGCCGAAGGTGATGGACGTCATGTTGGCCGTAGCAACCTCCCCGGAGTCGATCTCTATCTTCCCTTGCTTGGCGAGTGCCATGATTCTTTCCTTGAAGACGAAGCATCTTTCGATGGGATGACTCACCACCCGGTGGTATTTGCAGAAGAGAGGGTCGTCGACGCGATGCATCTGCTCGGGCCTCTTTGAAGGAGGTAATTCTATCATCTTCTCTTGCAGCAGTTGGTCGAACATGGAGGAGACTTCCGAGTCTGGGAAAGGGTACTCTTTGGCTTCGAGCTCCTCGAGAGTCATCCTTTGTCTTAGCGGCGGAGGCGGTGGTATGGCGACTCCCTTCTTCTGATCTGGCTTGCCACCGATCTTGAGCGGCTTGGAGGTCGAAGCGACGTCAGCAACATTGACTTGTTTCAGTTTCGTTGCCGGTGGCTTGTCCTTCTTCTCTATCTTCAAGAAGTCCTTGTTCTTCAAGTCCCCGCGGTTTGCTAGGCTGAGTTCCATGTCATGAGCCCGAGTCGCGAGTTCTTCGAAAGACCGAGGCTTGATACCCTTGAGGATGTAGAGCAGACCCCAGTGCATGCCTTGGGTGCACATCTCGATAGCCGAGTCTTCAGACAAGCGGTCTCGTGAATTCAGCGCGAGGTTCCTCCACCTGTCGATGTAGTCGATCACTGGCTCGTCTTTCCTTTGCTTGACAGCGGTGAGTTCGATCATACTGACTGTGCGTCTGGTGCTGTAGAAGCGATTGAGGAACTCCCTCTCCATCTGATCCCAGCTGTCAATGGTTCCTGCAGGAAGATCAACGTACCAGTCGAACGCGTTGCCTTTGAGGGTGCGGACGAATTGCTTCACCATCTCGTCGCCATATGTGCCGGCATTATTGCAGGTCTCGATGAAGTGGGCAACGTGCTGTCTCGGATTTCCCTTTCCGTCGAAGTGCTGAAACTTTGGCGGCTGGAATCCGACTGGGAAGCGTAACTGCTGGATCCTCGTAGTGTAGGGCTTCGAGTATGCCGCCGTGATCGGAGGAAGGCCACTGCCGTGAGAACGCATCATGTCGGCTATCAACGCTTGGACTTGCTGAGCGTTCATCGTTGCCGTTGCTGGAGGTTGAGTGGCCGCCGAGGCTGGCGCTGGGTAGACGACTTCCAATGGGACGGGAGCCGAGGAGAGCGCTGGAGTAACTGCTTGAATCGTCGGAGCAACCTCTGCAGGAGCGGGAGTTGAAGACGGAACTGGAGCGGCTACTGGAGAAGCGACGGGTTGGCCGACTGCTGCAGCGTCCTTTGCGCTTAGCTTTTGGAGCAGAGTGTTGATGTGACGATCCTTCTCCTCCATCAGCCGAGTAATTTGCGCCATATGCTCGCTCATCTGCATGACTTGGAGCTGAAGAGCGGACGGAGGGTGGTGACGGAGAACGTCTCGGTGTTGCATGTTCGCATCCTCGCCGTCATCATCTGAGACGTAGTTACGCCGACTTGCTTCTGGCTGATGATTGATGTTTGCCCCCTGCAGAGGAGGTGCAACGTCTGCTGGAGAACCCGAACTGGTTCGGGGTTGGGGCTGGTCCTCCCCAAACTTCTGGACATGGGCTCCAGGATCGAGGCTCGTTTCTTCATGCACCAGGGCCTCGTCGGCGCTTTGGCGAGCATCTTCGATAGTAGCTTCTGGCACGAAGATGTCCGCAAGAGTCCGTGTACGCCGAGTGTAGACGCGCACCATTGGAGGAGCATCACCCTCCGGATTTACTGGATCACCGTGGCGGAGTAGAGGAGACTCGGCGATTGGTGAGAGGCTTGGAGCAAACGCATCGTTGTTTGTTCCGGCCATCGCGAACTTCAAGCAGCTTCTTCAACCGTACGGATGAAAGGAGAAGAGGTCCCACCGGGCGTGCCAGAAATCTGTGGACGCGAAAAAAAGCGCGGGTCGTCTTTATTGCGAATCACACGAGATTACAATTGTGGCCGGGACCCGGGTTGCTCGGGTGTAGCGAGTCCGGGTTGCGGCGAGTTTTGATCAGGGGATTGTGGGAAAGATCTTCTGGGGGATCCCTTTGATCCGCGTCTCCACGTGGTGTTCGTGCGAGAGCTCTGAAGGGGCTGCCCAGGACAGGGGTTTTACAGGGAGAGGGTTTTGGAGAGGCTAAGGAATGTCCACCGTTGCTTTGTCCCTTCCGTGCTTCGCGCTTTCTCGGCTAGGGGGGTTTTCGGCTTCGTTCCTCGGTCTTCGTGTCTTCCTCGTTCCTTGCTTGACCTCGGTGTCCTTGATCGTCGGTTCGCGGCGTCGATCGAGCTTTTGGCGTTGGCTTTGGCTTTGGCTTTTTGGCTTTAGCTTGGCTCCGGCGTGGCTCTGGCTTTTGCTTTGCTTTGGCACTTGCACTTGGACGTAGCTGGGAGAGACTTGCGATGCTTTCGTTCTTCCGGACTTAGCGTTGTATCGGCTAGAACGTGCGGTGCTTTTGCTCGTGGCCGGCGTAGTCGCTTGGCTTTGGCACTTGCGTTGCTTTGGCGCGGGCTTTACTGGGGCTTTGCTTTGGCTTCTTGCGTTGGCTTTAGCTTCAGCGTCAACTCGATCTTCTTCCTCGAACGACGTGGGCTACTTCTTCGGTGCTTCGATGGCTTGCGTGTTGACGGGACTTCTCTTCTTCTCCGGGCTTCTTTGGCGTGATCAGAGTCGAAGGATGCTTTCGAAGATGGTGGGGGTAGCACCGATCTCCGTGCGACGGTTGTGGCGTCGGCTTTTGTTGATGAAGACGACGGGGGTGGCGACGCTTCAGATGATCTGTTCCAGCCTTTCTTCTTCGTGGATGGTGCAGATGTTTGTCGAAGACGACGGGGTGATGACGCTTCGCTTCTCTCCTCCGGGCTTTGGGGCTTGATCGGGATCGAGGACTTGTGGGAGACGACGGGGTAGTGCCGCTCCTCTTCTTCTCCGGGCTTTTGGGCTTGATCGGAGTCGAAGCTTGTTGGAGACGACGGGGTAGTGCCGCTCCTCTTCTTCTCCGGGCTTTTGGGCTTGATCGGAGTCGAAGCTTGTTGGAGACGACGGGGTAGTGCCGCTCCTCTTCTTCTCCGGGCTTTTGGGCTTGATCGGAGTCGAAGCTTGTTGGAGACGACGGGGTAGTGCCGCTCCTCTTCTTCTCCGGCCTTTGCTTCTGGCGTCTTCGGAGTCGAAGGGTTCTTCTTCTCCGAGCTTTCTTCTTCGTGAACGGAGTCGAAGGGGCGATCGTCGTGCGCAAGGGCCTTCACGTTGATGAGGACTTTCAGTAAGCCGATCCCTCGGGACAGGCTTGACTGTGCCTCGTGAAGCCTTGGGTCGATGAAGAAGCGTGCTCTCTTCTGCAGAGCTCTGGCGCTTCGTCTTCAATTTCTCGACCATTTTTTCCTTCCCCTACCCCCTCTATTTATAGGCAAAGAGGTGGGGAGAGAGATATGGAAACTTTTTAATTTCAAATCCCTTTTGTATCTCTCTCATAATTACCCGGATTTTATTCATCCATTGATGAAGGGAATAACATTTAATTGTTTTCCTTTTCTGGCGGGTGCAATTATGGCTGGACTTTGCGCACAAAATCGATGGCGATCGGGCGCTTCGTCTTGTGCGTCGGATCGAGGGATCGGCGCAGATCCGCGCGTGTGCAGACGTCATACGCTACCTCCCCCCGCGCATGGCGGTATTCTTTCCTTTTCTTTCTTTTCTTTCCTTTTCTTTTCTTTCCTTTTCTTTTCTTTCCTTTCTTTTCTTTCCTTTTTCTTTTCTTTCTTTTTCTCCCCTTTCCTTGCAGGGCCGGCCGGCCCCTCCATGGGGTTCGGTCCCCACTAGGGCCGGCCCTATAGGGTTCGGACCCTAGTAGGGGCCGGCCCCTCTTGGAGCGGGGTCCGGGTCCGTGTCGGCGCGCGCGAGTCGGATCCGCGTGTCGGGTTTGCATCCACGTCTGTGCGCGCGAGTTGGGTCCGCGTGTCGGGTTTGCATCCGCGTCGGCACACGTGAGTCAGGTTCGGGTCCGACGAAATTCGTGTGTCTACAGTGGCACATGGGTAGAACCATCCCTTTGTAGATACCCTATCGCCCCAAAACCTGGGTCTTGGGATGAGAGGGTATCTATAAATGGTATCAGAGTCAGGTTCTGCCCAATCAGGTTTAGTCGGTTGTAGGCTTGTTGTATCCATGGATGTCTCGTCCTCTGGAGTCGTACAAGAAGGAGGGCTGACTGGCGGGAGGTTCAACCCTAGCCTCGTGTGAGGGAGGGATTGTTGGATTTACTCCCACATCAGCTAGAGACTGGACAATGGGGGTGCTTTAAATACCCTTTGGTGGACGTTCCATTACGACCCGGATTTCGGGATGAGAGGGTATCTACACTTTACACCCTTTGCTGATCACCAATCGAGCAATGAACAGCTTTGGTCAGTGCCACGTCAGGATGGCCAATCAAGATGAATAGCATCTTCGTAGATAAGAAAGGCTGCAGTTTTCAAGTCGGGTTGACTTTGGAAAGACACCCCACTTAGTTTTGTCCAAATCTAACAAAGGACTTGGGTTCCATTATCCCTTTTGTTCTAACTTTGCACCAAAGTCATAGTGGTTGGTTAGGGGGGGGGGGGGGGGGGGGGAGGGACAAGGAATGGAATCCAAAAGATGTAATGAATCATTGGGAGTTCAGATCTTCTCCAGTCGGTCAGCCCCGGTCGGTGATTCTGACGTGCATCACAGCCATACGCTATCGCTTGAGTGTGATTTATTTTTGGATCACTAGCCATTGTGCGGCTGTGATGTGCACCAGGCGCACCTATCGAGCGACTGATTGGAGAAGAACTGAACTCAATCACTGGCCGATCATGTATAGTTAGTTTTATTTTATTTATTATCATTATTTTTAAAGGAAATCTTTTGATCTATGAGCTAGATGCTGTGAGGGAGTTCAAATCTCCTTCAGTCGGTTGGTCTGGTCGTGGGCCTGGCATGCATCACAGCCGCATACAGTCAGCTGGAGTACGATTCACTTTCTGATCATTTTTCATCGTGCGGCTGTGATACACACGGACCCACCAACGGGTCGAAACGACTAGAGAAGATCTGAACTCGCTGTAAGGCGGTGGTGGGACTGATCATGCATCTACAGCTATCAGTTCGAGTTAAGTGTCATTCACTTGTTGGGTTGCTGGGTTGCTGTTGCCCGCCATTCCATCAAACGAATGTGACAGGCCAGGGCCTAAGTATTTCTTATATTGCTAAGAAATATTTATTATTATTATTTTTTTTCATGGATCGGCTAGACGATCAGAGGATCGAGCCCCATAACAAGGTTAAAAAGATCCAAATATTGAAAAGGAGGAGGCAAAAGTAGCTATTTATTAATTCCATAATCTTCGTCAAGAGGACACACAAACAAGGCAGAACGGTCTTGAGGAAAAGTTCGCTCAAAGAGGTCCGAAGATCAGACGGGGGAGGAGACGGCAGCTGCTATGAGACAGCCATACTGTCAAGACTAAAATACTCCTCATTGCACCTCAAATTTAGGTTTCATATCATATCTTTTTAAAACTAAATCTAATCCTAAACCTTAAGATATGTAGGCCATGTTTTGAACTTTAATCTATAAATCGTTAACCTAATCCTAAGCTGAACCCATCCGCACCCCCGTGGCTTCTCGTATCTGCTGCTTGTCGTCGTCGGACAACGACGACGAGCAGCTACGACTCGAGACCGTTGCTCGTGCCTACCTCCGACACTGTTGCTCACGCCTACCTCCACCATTGCTGATCGGAAGACATGGAATAAAAGGAAGGTCAAATGTGAGCGTATATATTTTGAGCTATTGGTAACCCATTTTTACCTAGCTGATCTTATAATCAGAGACCTTAGGCGAAACGTATCTTCTGCTCGTCCTTATCACCCACTGACCTTTTATCAGGGACTTTAGCCATATTAATAAAATAAAAAAATTCGACCGGACACACAAAAATGGACACACGCACATGAATAATCATGTAGCGGTGGTAAATACCTTGAAGAGGATTGCGACCCTGGACACAACCCCTTTTGTCTTTATTTGTTTTCACTAATGTGTGGCATGTGTGTTTTGAGTTTTTTTTTTCAAGATAACAATTAAAAAAAATCTATTATTCGAATAACATCTGAAAAAATAACTTAATTTCAAAATTAACATTATAACAATTATGTCGTCTTTTAGCATGAAAATGAACGTGACATGAATGTCCTTTTTACTTATATCGAGTTTAATGCTCGACATTCAAGTTGTTGGGTTTTGTATGCGCATGCAAGGCTTTGTGACGCATGAGTAGGGTTGCAAACGAGCCGGGCCAAGCTTTGGTGTTGTTTGTACAAAAAAAAATCAATGCGCACTATCTTGAAGATCGAGTGTGATCTCCAAACACAAATAAGACTAATTAAAAAGAGAAGAAAACGTAAAGAAAGGCACAGATTTACATGGAAACTCTTTCTAGGTGAGAGAAAAAAAAACCATGGACGATAGGTGAGAGAAATCCGAAATCCACTAAAGAATCATGAATACAAGCTCTCAGATCTACGGGTCTGAGACTGCCACTACTCTCTCTCACTCTCTTCTCTCTTTTCTCACTCAATCGTTGTTTTCTCTCTACTCACTCTCTTCTTGCACAATTCTTTATCACTTGATCCCTCCCTCTAAAATGAGCCTTGACCACCTATTTATAGGTTCCGATGGTCAAAGCAGTTACGGTCAAAGGTACAACTGTCGACAGGCTGTCATACCGTTATCTTCCTCACACCGTTGTCTTTCTCAGATCATCCACTTACTAAGTTATTTCCCGGAGAAGACGATACATATGTCATTTTGTTATATTTCTGTTGTCCATGTCATCATTATGCAACTGTTTCTCCCCACTTACTTGCCAAGCCATCTGTACTTAGTTGCTAAGGTGTCCTCGGTGAATCTTATTGGAGAAGCTGTACTCGGCTTTAGTGAACCCTCTCCGATAAGTCTTATGAAGATTTTTAGGTGTTATCTCGTCGTTTGATCATTGTTGCGTAGTCTGTTATGCACATTAATGCTGGTATTCTAAATGTGTTTGGGTTTTCTCTACATTATTGTCGATCCCATCATGTCAGCATTTTTGCTTATGACTATTTGCGCATTCACATGGCTGCAAAAACAATATGTAAATTGATATCAACATTCCTCTTATACCGCTTGCTTCTCTATATTTTTGGTCCTGTAGGAATAGTAAATTTGTGATATCTGGACCATTTTTTTATTGAATATATCATTGCTCATTACTCTTTTTTAGACCTTTCACTCAGTAATGATTAGTTTCCATCTTACGTGATAGCATTACTGCCATGAAATCATTTAAAACTATAAAAACTAGTATAAAAATAATCAAAATGATCTTTTTGAACTTGGAAATCAAGCCTAGCGGCGAGGTGCTAACCACAACGTAGATTTCATTAAAAGCTTTCCAAATTGGGGCATCGGTCCTAAATCAGACTACAAAGCGTAAAGTTATTGCTGTTTGAAGTTTACAATCGGTATTTGCACTGCCTAACACTTCCGAACGTCCAAAATTTATTCCTCATATACGTGTCACACCATACAGTCTTCTTCCATCGCCCTCTAGAATTAATTATCTATATATTCAGTTATGATGCGTTCAGTAGTTCATAATGTGTGCACTGGTAATTCTACAATTATCTCATTGTTTTCTCCCTTCATCTTGATTTATACTTTCTCATTGGATATTGTCACATACTCGTCTATTTTTATGCACCTACAAGTATGTCGGAACTTGACTTGTTTATTAAATGAACCTAAACTTCAGGCTCGGGCTACTTAATAATCGAGTTGAGCGAACCGAGCCGAGATGAACTGAACTTTGGTTTGCTTGAGCTTGGATCATTTCCTAAACGAGCCTGAACTTTAGGCTAGGCTACACTCAATTAGTGATCAAATAAAACTCAAATGGTATCTTATTGATTTGGTTCCCAAACTTCATAATCAGTCAAAAACAGACAATATATATTAGGTCTATTCACACCTTTCATGAGCCTATTCGCGAGCCTACTCATGAACGCTAAACAAGCATGTTCGCGAGCCCAATCGAGTCGAGCTTTGGTCTACTTGAGCTTGGCTCATTTATTAAATGAGCAAAAACTCTAAACTTGAGCTTGGCTCAATTAGTAAATGAACAAACTTAAATGAGCTTTTTATCGAGCTTGTTTGTGATCCACTCAAGAACATCTTGGTTCGTTTCCAGCCCTACGTATGGGGAACAATGATTTTGTTTTCAAATGCGACAATGTAAATGCCGGCTCATAAACTCGTTGATGTGGCAGTAGTTTTCAGTACCAACAATTTCAGAACGTCACTTTTTAAATTATTATTTTTTGATATTATTTAAATAATAAATTATTTTTTAATTGTTATTTTAGAAAAAAATCTCAATTTATTTTTTCCTCTTTTCTTTATTATATTGTATAATTGTTGTTTCTTCCTATATGTAATATGTGGGGTACACTAGTAAATTTAGAAATCGAATTGGGGTGTTTGTATGAAGTTGGGGAACTTGACGTCACTCCCATTATGAAATCAGCAAGTGATTGATCAGTAATGCCTTTGCGTGTGCGATGCAGTAGCATCATCTGCGATGCGCAAGGGCACTTTGGTCGAAAGCGGGCAACGCGTGTACTACAGCCTTTGCTTCCGCATCGTAGTGCCTGGGTGGTAATGGCTGATTTCATTATAGTAACAACTGATCCAGAAGGTAGGGGGCCCCTAGTAATTTTGTGGGTGTAAATAGCAACATCCTTACCAAAAAGATTAAGAAATATTTTTATTGACCAACCTGATAGGTGGTCCACAATACCCTCCAATGTGAACCCTTAAGCTTTTGTCAACATTAACGGATGTGATTCGAATTAGGATTGGCAATGGGGCGGGTTTAAAAATTGATTTTTATGATTTTTGAATAGGTCCACCCCCTAACCCGTTTGTTTACAAGATAATAGTATCTATCTATATCTATCTATCTATCTATATATATACTAAAATGGAAGTCTCTCTCCCATGTTGTGACACGTGGACGTCTATTAAAGAGCTGGAATTCTTCTTTTGTGTGTGAACGTGGCTCTCTTTTAAATCCATTTAAAGCCTATCATAAAGATGATAAATTTGCATTCAATGGCATTTAATGATCATTTGATGTTAATCTCTCTCTCTCTCTCTGTCTCTCTCTCTCTCTCTAACAAGTGAATCACACTCAGTCTAGATTTCACACTTCTTCCAACAGTTGCGATATCGTCTTTGCCAAATGGCATGCATCAAGCACATTCGGGGATTGCCCGGGTGTTTTACTAGTATATATACTAAAATGGAAGCCTCTCTCCCATGTTGTGACACGTGGACGTCTATTAAAGGGCTAGAATTCTTCTTTTGTGTGTGAACGTGGCTCTCTTTTAAATCCATTTAAAAACCTATCATAAAGATGATAAATTTGCATTCAATGGCATTTAATGATCATTTGATGTTAATCTCTCTCTCTTTGTCTCTCTCTCTCTCTAACAAGTGAATCACACTCACTCCAGATTTCACACTTCTTCAAACAGTTGCGATATCGTCTTTGCCAAATGGCATGCATCAAGCACATTCGGGCATTGCCCGGGTTTCTTACTAGTCTATACTATATACTAAAGTGGAAGCCTCTCTCCCGTGTTGTGACACGTGGACGTCTTTTAAAGAGTTAGAATTCTTCTTTCATGTGTGAACGCGGCTCTCTCTTAAATCCATTTAAAAACCTACCATAAAGATGATAAATTTTCATTCAATGGCATTTAATGTTAATTTCTCTCTCTCTAACAAGTGAATCACATTCATTTCATATTTCACACTTCTTCGAACAATTGCGATGTCGTCTTTGCCAAATGGCGTGCATCAAGCACATTCGGGCATTGCCCGGGTTTCTTACTAGTATATACTAAAATGGAAGTCTCTCTCCCGTGTTGTGACACGTGGACGTCTTTTAAAGAGCTAGAATTCTTCTTTCGTGTGTGAACAAGGTTCTCTGCTATAAATCCCATTAAGAACTTAATATAAAGATGATAAATACCCCATGCAATTGTATTTAATGGTCAATTGATGTTAATTTAAAAAATCATTAGTAATATCTTTTTCTCTCTCTAACAATTGTATCACACCTAGATGAGTGAATCGTAATCACTCAAGATTGCGCACTTGTTCGGACGGTTGTGATGTCGTCTTTGCTAAGTGGTGTGTATCAAGTTCATCCGGGCATTGCTCAGGTTTCTTACTGGTCTATATATATCTATACTAAAATGGAAGCCTCTCTCTCGTATTGTGACACATAGACGTCTTTTAAAGAGGTAGAATTCTTCTTCCGTGTGTGAACGTGACTCTATTTTAAATCCATTTAAAAACCTACCATAAAGATGATAAATTTTCATTCAATGACATTTAATGGTCATTTGATGTTAATTTCTCTCTTTTTCTCTCTCTAACAAGTGAATCACACTCATTTTAGATTTCACACTTTTTGAACAACTGTGATGTCATCTTTGCCAAATGACGTACATCAAGCACATTCAGGTATTACCCGGGTTTCTTACTAGTCTATACTATATACTAAAACGGAAGCCTCTCTCCCGTGTTGTGACACGTGGACGTCTTTTAAAGAACAAGAATCCTTCTTCTATGCCTGAATGCAGCTCATTTTTAAATCCTATTAAAAACCTACCATAAAGATGATAAATACTCATTCAAAGGGATTTAATGTTAATATCTCTCTCTAACAAGTGATGTCGTCTGTGCCAAATGGCATGCATTAGGCTTATCTGACAAAAATAGAGTTCTCTTTTCGGTTCTATGACAAGTGGACCACTTTAAAGAGCCATAATCCTTCTCTCATGTGTGAACGCAGTTCTCTCATAAATCTCATTAAGAACCTAATATAAAGATGATAAATACCCCATACGATTGTATTTAATGTTCAATTGATGTTAATTTAAAAAATCATTAGTAATATCTTTTTCTCTCTCTAACAAGTGAATCACACTTGGATTAGTGAATCGTAATCTCTCAAGATTGCACACTTATTCGGACAGTTGTGATGTCTTTGCTAAGTGGTGTTCATCAAGTTCATCCGGGCATTGCCCGGGTTTCTTACTAGAATGGAAGCTTCACTCCTATGTTGTGACACGTGGACATCTTTTAAAGAATTAGAATTCTTCTTCCGTGTTTGAACGCGGCTCTCTTCTAAATCCATTTAAAAACCAACCATCAAGATGATAAATTTTTATTCAATGACATTTAATGATCATTTGATGTTAAATCTCTCTCTCTCTCTAACAACTGAATCACACTTACTTCAGGTTTCACACTTCTTCGACCAGTTGTAATGTCGTTTTTGCCAACTGGCATGCATCATGCACATTCGGGCATTGCCCGGGTTTCTTACTAGTATAATACTAAAATGGAAGCCTCTATTATGTGTTGTGACAAGTGGACTTCTTTTGAAAAGCCTAAATCCTTCTCCCGTGTGTGAACACGGTTCTCTCTTATAAATCTTACTAAAAACCTTTTGTAATGATAATAAATACCCATTCAATGATATTTAATCCTCATTTGATGTTAATTGCTCTCTCTCTAACAAGTGAATCACATTCCATCAGAGAATCACACTTACTTATGATTGCACATTTCTTTAGAGTTCGGATGGCTGTGATGTCGTCAGTGAAAAGAGGCATTCATCAAGTTCATCCGGACATTTCCGGGTTTCTTACTATTAATAATTTAAAACTCGAACCCGACCATTGCCATCCTTAATCCGAATTAGACAAAATTGTTAATGAAGGGTTTTGTTGACCCACCTGTCAGCTGTGGAAGGCTAGCGCTACTTATTTTTCACAGAGAAACACTATACGGGCGTCCGCATATGAAAGGTTTTTCCCAGTCAAAAACTCAAATCTTTGGCATTTTCCCTCCCTTCTCAGTTGTCTCGTCAGAACCTTTGACCCCAACCCTGCACCAATCTTGTCGCTTTTTAGAGAGAGAAAACAAATCACCGCACTCCTCTCCCCTCCATTCTCTCTCTCTCTCTATCACTTGAGGGCAGAAGAAACCTCTGATGATGGCGTCCGCAACCGACGGCCATCACAGCAGCGGCGGCGGCGGCAAGGGTTTCAGACGGCTTCTAGACCTCAGGAAGGGCTCGGACCCGCGGGCCCTGCCGGAGCGGAACCCTCTCATCTCCGCTCCGTCTTCCCCCCCTCCCGCCGGCAAGAAGAAGGGCTTCGCGTCGGCGGCGTTCCGGGGGCTCGGTTGCGCCTCCTCCGCGTCGTCCCAGGCCTTCACCCCCGCGGTCGCTGCCGTACGCTCGTCCGCCGACTGGCAGGCGAAGCGGTCCCGGCGGCGGCGGGCGAAGCAGAAGAAGAAGGAGAGGAGGAGCCCCGCGGCCGCCGTCGCCGCGGACGTCTGGTGCGCCCCGAGGATCACCTTCGCCGCCGATGCCCCGGTGGACTGCGTCGTGTCCCACCACCAGATGGCGGGCAGAGGGAGGTCGGACTCGGAGCGGGCTCAGAGAGAGGTGCTCTACTGCTCTTCAATGAATTTACTTTGGTCACTTTGATTTTGGGGATTTCACTCCTTGGATGTGTTTTCTTGGCAGCGGCCCTTCCTTGCCAGGCAAGGCGCCGACCTGTCCTTCGTGGATTCTCCGTCGACTGTCGAGGCACCGCAACCTTCCGGCCGTCACCGCCATCTCCGAGGACATCGCCGCTCTCCGGGTGGTCTTGAAGAGGTGGGAAACCAATAAATCTCTCTTTCACCTACATATTTTATGAGCAAATAAAATTTATTTGTTTTTCTTATTCATCAGAAAATGCATGTTTATTTATTCTCAAGATCACCCTTAGATATTGTGTGCAACTGGTAGATATGCAATTGTTTGGATTGGTTGATTGACCCTTATTTGGGGTCAGCTTTGTGAATTCTTGTTCACTATTCATTTCTTTTAATAGCTATTTTTGTTGTCACTGCAAGGTAACTAGGTTGAGAGCTAACCGAAAAAAAATCCCTCAAGCTATGAAATAAATCTTAATTCGGTTGATCGATCCGTGTCAACATTACAATCTGGTGAAGTTGCTGGTCTTCTCCGGGTTGAGAATACCCGAGTGAGATCTTTGTAAACTTTTAGGATATCCAACTTGATAGAGGGTCAGAATTGCTGGTTTTCTCTAATACTCGGAAACTCCTTCGTATCCCTAAATCTCAAGACAGAAGGACTAAATGGAATAGGTGACTTCAGAGCTATCGGCCTCATCAATGGTATTTTTAAAATCATCACCAAAGTGTTGGCTAATAGAGTCGGGCCCTTTTAGCCGTATCTCCCAATTAGCATTGATGAAAGGTCGATTATGTCTGTTTTATCCGTGCCCAAAATACCCTCTTCGAGTGCAAGAATATGGAAGTAGTCCTCGTCTAAGCTAGAGTTTGAGAAGGCTTCTTACAGTGTCAAGTCAACATGTCCTTCCTATTTGATAGTTTCAGAGTCAGAGGTTTTGGTAGTAATTGGATTGGTTGGATTAGAAGATGTCTTTACTCCTTCAAAACTTCAATGCTAGCCGATGGTATCTCGAGCTAACCATTCAAGATTTTTTGAGACCCCCCCACCCCCCGGCTCTCTCTTGTGGTGAGCTAGTTTGTTTGTACCAATTATAGAAAAAGTTGGCTAGGGTAGAAGTCGGTGAAATTCAGCAATATCAGAAATGTCGGAAGTGTCATGAAAAAAACGATGAATTATTTTAAAAATCTGACAATATGTTTAGACATATTTTTGAGCTATAGGCCAGTTTTATGTATAACTAATATTAGTATATTACAAAAAACATATGCAAAACACCAACTCCAAAATAATTAATATAGCCGCCTTAACAATAAACAGCTAGGTTACTAAGCTAGTATAATTTTTTGTTTTGCGGGAACTAAGCAAGTATAACTGGACAAGTAAATAATGCATTAACAAGAACTAAATAAGTAGAGACTCGAAACACCACATTAACAAGAACTAAATAAGTAGACTCGAAACACCACATTAACAAGAACTAAGCAAGTAAAAAGTCTAAAGACCACATTAACTATAAGAACTACGAAAGTAAGACCACAATCACACATTAGCGATAAGCCCCGCACAAGTAAAAAGTGTATTTACAAAAAAAAAGCCCGATTAAAACACGACTAAAACATAAACTCAATATTTCTTTCCCAATTTACCTTTTTTTAAAAATCACGTTTTATTCCGTAGCAAACGTTTCTTGATTAAGTTGTCTTCTGTCATCACCATTTTTTTGAATAACGGCCAGTTTGGTAACACTGCTTCCAATTTTCAGTTCGCGGACAATGCCATTATCTTCTGCAAGGTAAATCCGATCCGGATTACATTCCTCATTCTCTTCTAGCTTTCTCAGGTCTCAAGGTCAGCTTCAATAAAAGGACACATGTACCTAGGCTCAATTCCCGAGTAAGGAGAATCTTTGTTTAGACTTGTAGGATTCGCAAAGATTCGTCTCCCTTATAATGAATCGTCTCTTCTAGAGTTGATTGATACCCCTTTATATAAATATTTGAGCGAAGGCGTTCTTCTTGGGAAGATAATCCTTTGTGTTTAATGGGCGACTACTCCTAAACTCAGTCCTCTCAGTCATGCCTGTGCGCTGTCTTGCTTTTGTCCCCCTGTTGGGTTTTATCTAGACTAGATTGTATTATACAAAACTATGATGCTGAAGGTCTCAGGAAATCCCGTCCCGTCTCTAAGAAACAATGCCTAACATGCTTAAGATTTTCTAAGATTGCGTACCTTAGTTATCTTAGGAACCAACTCTTTGAACCCACAAAATGTAAAAGACTTGCTTAGAAAGACAAAAAAGAGAAGGAACTTTTCATGTCCTATAATTTTTCAGGCTTTACGGGTTTTATATACACGAAAGGCTGCCCAAAGGGTTCGCTTGTAAAGACTATTGGCACAAAAAGTTGGTTCGTCTTATTGCTTAGAACTGTACGAGATTATAATCATGCCTGGGCGCTCGGGGGTGGTGAGGCGGAGTGGAGATGTATTAGGGGATAATGTCAGATATCCTCTGTGGTCCTCTAATCTTCGCTCTCGGATCTTCGTTCGAGACTTCGGATAGATTATCCCGATTAGAGTTTTACAAGGGTTTAGGGTTTTTAGGGAGATAGAGAAATTTCATCTTATTTTTGTCCTTCCGTGTGTTACGCTTCACTGGATAGGACGCATGTTACTTGGTTCCTCGGTCTTCGTATCTCCTTCGACTCTTGCTCTTCCTCGATCTTTCGCTTTGATCTTGCTTTTGCATTTGGCTTTTGCGCTTGAATGTGGGAGAAGAGAGGCTTGCAGTGCTTTTGTTCTTCCGGGCTTCGCGCTGTATCAGTTAGAATGTACGTGCGTTACTTTGATCGTTGTCTTTCGTAATTCGTTGGCTTTGGCGCCTGCTTTGTTTTGGATTTTGCTTTGCCTTTGCCTTTGCTTTTGGCTTTTGCCTTGGCTTTGATGGTGACATATACGTTTATGGATTTTCTTATCCGAGCTTTCTTCTTTGTGGACTGAGCGAATAGTTGATGACGATGGGTGTAGTGTTGTCTTCTTGGCTTTCTATTTCGGGTTTTCTTCTTCATGGATAGAGTTGAGTTTTATGATATTCAAGTGTGTTGCTTCAAGATGAGGACTTTGAGAGGACAAAGTAGGAATTCGCCTGAGGGATGAGCTTGCTAGAGTCTCGCGAAGCCTTTTGAGTCTTCAAGTGTCAAAGTTTTACTTTCGTCTCTGTAGACCCTCCTTTTGGGTTATCGATCTTGGTTCTGGATTTGTGAATCATCTTGATAGCGATGGATGTAGCATCGTCTTTTACTTCATTTTCCAGGCTTTCTTCTTCATTGACAGAGCGTAGCTTTATCTATATTCAAGTGCTTACTTCATGGCGGAGGGTTTATAGTCTCAAGCAAGAATTCCCCCCTGGGGGATATGCTTGGCTGACCTCTTGAAGCCTTTGATTCTCCAAGTGTTGGAGTCTCTTCTTCTTCTCGGCAGTGCTTCTTCTCTTTATGTGGGAACCCTTTGTTTCTTTCCCATGTCCCTTTATTTATAGGCAAGGGAGAGGTAGGTGGAGGAGATATGCTAGGATATTTATTGTTTACTTGAATATCTCATCATAACCATCGAGATTTGTTTCCTTATTGATCTCGGGTGGTTATGGATTGGATTTGATTTGAGCTCTATTCTTTTATGGCTCGAGCCATTTTCGCACTTGGTTGATGACCATCCAGTCCTTTTGTTTTGACCGTTGGATTATGAGGACCGACGCGGATCAATGTTTGGATAGAGGTCCACGCTACCACCTTTATCATTTTTTTCTTCCTTTTTTAGGTCGGTCTCTCCCGACATGGGGGCTGTGGGGCTTATTGTAGTGGCCGGTGGGCCTTGCTTGTTGGTGGTGTCAGCCAACCCTATCTTAGGGGCCAACTCGAGTTGGGTCTTGTCTTTTGATCGGGTCTTCGTATGGGCCTTCTGGGTTGGAATTTCTAATGAAATTTTGTTACCTAGAAAGTTGCTACTCAATGAATGGGAAGGATCGCTTAGCGGTTAATCAGCTAAGTGAATAGTTGCATCTCATCATAAATGCAGCCCTCAAATGGCTCAATTGGCCTGGTGAACAGGTGCATCCTGTGCATCTCAATTTTTTCCAACACGTCATATGAGTACAGTTTGAAAACCTTGAATTTGGTTACCATTGGTAACGGTTGAAATGTGATGTACATTGACCAATTCAAATAAGGCTTTGAACATGTAACCGTGGGTAACTTCTAACTCGATGACTTCTTTGAATTTGTTATAGGAGAAACCAACAGCCACCTTGTTCTTTACCTTTTGTCCGTTTCTCTTCTTTCATTCTTTATAAATACAAACATATAAAAATATTTGCAGCAGTAAAGCTTTAATATAAAAATAGAGATTTTATTTAAGTTAGAAAATCACAAGAATCCCCCACTATTTCTAAAATAAATAAAACTTGAAAAATATTGAATCAAGTATTTTGGGTTCGAGTAGAATTCATAGCCATCGGTGGATTACCCTTGAACCTATGGTTAATATGAATCAAGGAGTTCAAAGAGCTGGGAGGATTAGAACTTGATCTCAGAATTTATATCTCGGTGAAACATATGTATACACTTGAATTTTCTGGATAAATTAGAGTAAGAAGCAAGTTGCGTGCAGTTTCCTGACGTGAAAATTTATCTATTGTCCATTTCATTTCGTCTATGACAGTAGACGGAAGAGCTGCTATTGGGTTGTTATTTCGATTATTGCCAGTTACTTTTTCAAACGTCCTACTTAAATTGCGTTCTTTATTGTAGTTGGTGATGTTTCAAACGAGAATTCTTTTGGGAGCGATGGATGCATACGATCAATACAGGGATATGCGGATTGATGTTGACCGGATGTCGTATGAGGTGCGTAATATCCTTTTATCGTGGCCGCCTCTTTATTTCTCGCCATTCGGCCTTTGTTCGATGATGGCATCGGATATCCATTTCCCCTTGACAGGAATTGCTAGAGCTAGGTGATAGGATTGGGTACGTCAACACTGGTTTGAGAGAAGAAGAGATCTTCTGCTGTCTCAGGAAAACAAAGCGCTCGTTTCCCACCACCTCACCTTTCCGCTACGCTGGGATGGAATGGAAATGTAGCATCTGTCAGGTGGGTTTTTCTCTGTTTCTTGTAGAATTGTCGATATTTGTCCCGTATTATGGGGAGCATGACGGGGTGCACTATCCGATCTCGTGTCGTGCAGGAAGAGTACGATGACGTCGATGATGAAATGGGAAGGCTGGAGTGTGGTCATAGCTACCACATGTACTGCATAAAGCAATGGCTTCTTCAGAAGAATGCATGCCCCGTCTGCAAGGCTGTGGTGGCCAAAAGCTAGAAAGGGGGGCGTATAAGCCACTGCCGCCTCAGTTGATCTTTGGTTCATTTGCCCCCCTTTTTATCATGTGTATAGCTTTGGATCCAAGGTAAAGCATTCATTCATTTGGTTTGTTATTTCTGTTTGGTGAGGAGCTTGACTAATTTGTCATGTTGGCCATGACCTTCATTTTAGTTGTGGATTCGATGATTCATGTGGTTTTGGGGATCAATCCTTTTTGTATTTTGCCCCTAGAATTCATGCTTGTCTCGAAATGCAACTAGATTGGCCTCAAGCCTGTGGATGCCATTTGTGTTTGCTGGATACTCTGAAAAATTGTTTTGGATCTGTGATAACTATAGCTCTTGTATGTAAGATGACAATTGAGGTGTGCATTGTTGTTTGTTTATGAGGCCAAAAATACTGTATTGTGAGGCTCAGCGGCGGATCAGAGTGTGTTTCTTGCTTAATTTTTTTTTAGGGAATTTTGCCTAACGTCCCTGCTAAAAGATGTAAGATGGTTTAAGAACAATCAAAATAGTCATTTAGTTTGCAGTCCCTGCTAAAAGGCATGCAGGAAAATGTCAAATCAGTTGTTAAAATTTGATAAAAGACTGACTTACTCTTTTGGCTTCGAATAAACCGTGTTCGAGAGAATAACGTTGATATTTAGTATATCACATACTAAAAATACCATTTATTACAAAATTACTACCATTGGTTTTAAAGGCTAATAAATTTACCTATGTGCCCCTAACTATTATTTTAATTTATAATTAATTGTAACTATTCACCATTAAAACCGTTGTTCGAGAATTCAATGCTTCTTTTTCTTAAAATCTCTAATTTTAATTAGATTTTTTTCGTCTAAAGCATGATTTGAATTTGGATTTTAAAATCGTGTAACATATCTTGAAACTTTTTGCAAGAATCCAGTAAAAAATGTCAGAAGGCCTTAGAACTGATCAAATCATGGGTATTATCTTTCTGCATTAAATGCCCTGTATTAAAAACCTGCATTTAATGAGGACATCATTGTTTTAACTCCCTATCTAATCTGAATCGTACGTCGGGATCTAATGGACGGCTCGGATCATAGGTAACTATATGAGTAAGAGGCAATGAGTAAGAGTATCCCTCCCCATATATATATATATATATATATATATAGGGGTATGCTAAAATGGGGCATGCGGTGCGTGCGGCATCGCATCGCAGCCGTCTGATGCACGCGCTGCGTACATGCGATGCACGCAGCAGTGCATCAGACGGCTGCGGTGCGGTGCCGCACGCACCGCATGCCGCATTCTAGCACTTCCCTAATATATATATATATATATATATATATATATATATATATATATATATATATATATATATATATATATATATATATATATATATATATATATATATATATATATATATATATATATATATATATATATATATATATATATATATATATATATATATATATATATATATATATATATATATATATATATATATATATATATATATATGGTAGCGATCCAGTAAGATATGACATATGAGATAACTTTGAGAAATCTATTTAGAGGTTTTAAAATTTGATAAAAATTGGTGGACATGCTTTCTAAGGCAAGTTGATCATTCTCACAAAAAATCATCAAATTCTAAAACCTCTAAGGGCATCAAATGTTGGAAGATTTATCGACCGTCCATTAAAACCAATAATTTGAATTGTGTATTTGATGCCTCTAGAGGTTTTAGAATTTGATGATTTTTTGTGAGGATGATCAACTTGCCATAGTGAGCATGTTCACCGATTTTCATCAAATTCTAAAACCTCTAGATAGGTTTTTCAATGTTATCTCATAGAAGAGTTATTTGGGGGTATTTTGACGCCCCTAGAAGTTTTAAAATTTGATGAAATTTTGTGAGGGTGTTGTCTAGGGTAAGATGATCATCCTCATCAATTTTTATCAAATTCCAAAATTTCTAGGGGGGGTCAAATAGTCGAAGTAAAATCTGCAGATTTTAACGGTGACTGCTGATGACATATTTTGCTTCGACCATTTGATCCCCCAAGAATTTTTGGAATTTGATGAAAATTGGTGAGGATGATCATCTAACCCTAGAGAACACCCTCACCAAATTTCATCAAACTCCAAAACTTCTATGGGGGTGAAAATACCCGCAGCTCACTTTCTAAAACCGCAGCTTACAACTCACTATAACATTCCTCTCTCTCTCTCTCTCTCTCTCTCTCTCTCCCTCTCTCTCTCTCTCTCTCTCTCATAAGCCGACGCTCCAATACCCTGCGAGCTTCTCTTTCCTCCTCAACTCGCCGCTCGAGGGCCTGCCTCTCCGTCTCAACCCTGTGCTCGAGGGCCTGCCTCTGCTCGCGCTCCGCCTCAACCCTGTGCTCGAGGGCCTGCCTCTGCTTGTGCTCCATGTCTAGTGCAGATTGCAACTGAGTGATAGCACTGGTCGGGGTGTCCCGTGCCCTCGAACGCATACCCTCTCGTCCAAAGTAGGAGGAGGGCGTGACTCCAAGGCATGTACAGAGGATGCGACCGTGCGTGGCAGGTCTGAGCACAATATCCATTGCCGAGTCGACAGATACTGAGCTGGAGGAGGAGCCGTGTAATGACCGGCATTCCAGGGTGTTTTCGCCCAGAACGACCTAGTTATTATAATATTATTTTAATATATTTGGTCGTGATGATATTTGGTTGTGCTCGAGCGGGACCAGGCAGTGGGTCTCGAGTATGGGTCGCGAGGCTACATTGGAGGTGTAGTCACACGAGCTCGTGAGCATGTATGTTAGTTTAAATAATATAATAATAAAATAATATGTGGCTGGTCTGTTGGAACTGTTGGGGTTCGCGCACCGGCTCATCTCGGTGCGACCCGAGTCGAGGGCGAGTCAGGCTCGGCACGAGTCGGGCTCGACCAGTTTTAGAGGAAAAAAAAAGAGACAAAACAAAACAAATCAAAGCAAAAAAAAAAAAAAAAAATTTAAAACCCTCACCCTCACCCAAACCCGACCACCCAACCCGTGACTCCCTCTCTCTCTCTCTCTCTCTCTCTCTCTCTCTCTCTCTCTCTCTCTCTCTCTCTCTCTCTCTCTCCCTTCTCCCCCATCTCCCCGACCTCTCTCTTCTCTCAAATCCCTCCCCCTCTCTCTCGGATCTCTCTCTCTCTCTCTTTTCCCTACCCGACCCACCTGACCCGTCAGCCGCCCCGCCCTGGCCCCCATACCGATTCGTCGCCATCACCCTCACCACCCCTCTACCCTAGCGCCGCCCCCTATACCCTAGCGCCGCCCTCCCTCTCTACCCTATCAGCCGACCCCCCTTCCCCCTTTTTTTAAAGCCCGGACCCGACCCTCTACCCTTTCCTCTCTCTGATCTCTCTTCCTTCCGACCCCTCTCTTCCTCTCCGATCTCTCTCTATTTCTCTCTCTCCCCGATTTCCTCTCTCTCCTCCCTCTCGGTGGCTGCGCGCGGTGGTGGCCGGAGAGGAGGTAGCCAGCCGGAGAAGGAGCCGCAGTCGGAGCCGACGACCCCTCCCTGATCAGGTCAGCACCCCCTTTCCGCTTGGTTCTCTGTTTGGCCGACCCCCGCTTTGCTTTTTTTTCTTTTGCCGTGGCCATGATCGCCGACTACGTGGTCGGCAACGGTGCAGTCAACAGAGCCCGACCCCCCCCCCCCATGGGCTGATAACCAGCCAACAGACCCCCATCGATCAGGTTAGCCTCCCCTCTTCTCCCTCGTTCTTTCCTTTTCTTAGGCTCTGTCAAGGCCTGAGAACAACCCCCTCGCGGCTGTCTATGGCTGTCGACTAGGTGGCCGACGACCGGCCAGTCGGCGGAGCCCGACCACCTCGACGATGATTCCTATTGCCGATCAGGCCGCGATTCTCTTTCCTGACCCTTTGCCGACGTCGTCTATGTATGGTCTCGATCGCTACCCCGGCCATGTGTTGATCCCTCGATGCCCATGATGCATGATCTGACCATTTCTCCTGTTTCTCTGAGTCTTTTAAAACCCTTTGTGATGCATGATGGTGAGATGATGATAGGGGTGATACGGTTAGTGGTGCTCCTTGTTGTTGTGTTGTTATTCATTGAAGATGTAGTATGCCCCATCGAGCCAGTACGACTATTGGGTTCGGCACGTCACCAACGATAATGGACCGATTCATTTGCTAACACGGCTTCCGCTGTACTTGGCCATAGGATCAAACCATAGTGACCATCCCTAAGGCTTTAACGACCACTGGTCGCGCGTATAATCCTGCGCCGATTTCCTCGTCATGAACACAGTCATCACCCTATTTGGCATGACAATTTGGAGCTTGCTCCAATAGTAACCAACCCCGAATTCGACCTACCTTTGTAATTGTGCCTGTAAACTCGTACCCCACCTAAGCTCGAGGTAACTCTGGCGTATGACGAATCAAGTTCTAGACCTTAACTTGAGCCCGTTTCTGTTGCGAGTGAAAGTCGAACAGAGCATTCGTTTTATCTCAACCCTGACTTAGATGCACTTAAAATAATAAATTGGTAATATGATTCCGTGCTTGTTAGACTTTGTTCGTGATGATCCAATGGAGGCAGAGCGAAGGTGAATTACCGGGAGTCTACACGCATCGACCAGGTGACATCTACTACCTTTGCATGGTCTTTAATAGTGGAAAATGAGAATGACTAAGGGTAGGTATCCATAACGCTGCATGCGGGTCCCGCTGGACATCGTTGCATGTGGTCGAGTGGACCCTGCCTTGCATACGGAGTCACGAGTCCGGCGACGCATGCTTAATAATATTAATAATTAAATAATAGAAATTTTTTTAAGTTTTGGAAAATTAATAATTATCGGGGCCCACCCTCCTGAGTGGAATGTGGAGACCTGGGCACACGGGAATACGGGTGAGAGTAATTTAGGCTTATCGTAATGCATGGGTTGTGAGCGCGGTACGAATCCCGGGGTAAAATATCGAAGCTATTTTATTATTATAACAATCTATCATGTGGAAAGTGTTAGGATTGATGTGTTCTAAGCTTGTAAAACTTTAAGTTTTGGTCTAATAAAGATTGATAGTTATTATTATATGAGATGCATACTGGTGCGTAATACAGTTACGTGTTCTTTTAAGAACAGAGAGCCATGGTTATATGGTAGTCCACTGAGTTGAAGACTGAGTGGATTGGTCCCATATAATCTAAATTAGTTCGCAGCTATGATCAGGTTGGTCGCCTCATCATGATAAGCTGTTGGCGATGACAGTTCATGGGATGTCTTCACCATGGTCATCACCAGGCACAGTGTCTGTGGCTGAACGGAACTAACACGGTGTACAGATCAGTGAGCAGACACTGGTATACTAAGCCGTGTTTCTGCTTAGGGTAAAACGGTCATAAACCCTGAGGAACCACGTCTGATGGACTAACCAGTTGCGTGGTGCTTTGGCGCACCAATGTGTGAGGATCCATATGCAGTGAAAGAAAACCACGGTGTACTGGGTTACCCGGCTGGCGTTGCATTAGCGTGTCAATCCTGCAGGCTATCCACACCCCTGAAGGGTAGTGCGTTCCTTGGTGTGACTTACACTGTACCAAACCCAGGCCTGGTGGTCATCAGTTTGACTGTTGACCGGGTTCGATTACTCGACGGGGTAATCAGAGGTACGATGTATAGGTCAACCTGGAAGGAACCAAGTCATATGATCATTCGAGTCTGACGGTATTCTTCACCGCTCGAAGTGTATCATGGCATCAAGTGGAGGGACAGCGTGTTTACCACTACTAAGCGGAGAGTAGGGGTATGATGGAGAACATAGTAAGTCTGGGTGAATTAGAGTGCAGCCTGCATCGCACTCTGGGTGGCTACGCAGGTTAACTCGAGCTCAGAAGATCGATGGTACACTCGGGTAGTGTGTCGATCGAGCTTGAGTTGAAAACCATGAACCCCGGTCCCTGATGGTTCCACCTTATCAACATTATGTACGGTTCTTGAACCATCTCCTCGGAACACCATAAGCATTAGGAGGAAGAAAGAAATATACGCTCCGTGTGTGCTTGGCACTAGAGCACGGTAGATGCGTAACTATATACGAGTACTAAGGGTTATGCCCGAGACTAGTACAGAGTCGCATGTAGTAATCCCTAGCCATAAGTGAACTTCGCTGCATAGGTGCGATGCACCGAGATGTGCTGCGAGTTGACTAGTTGACTTTGCTAGAGGCACCCTTTGGTGACCTCAGTTAATAGTAAGTAACTAGTAGAAATCACTTAAGTAATGGCCGCTAGGTATCACACGCTAGAAATGGTCAAAATGAGGCGTCAGGGCGTTTTGGTAAAAACCTCACTCTGCCGGACCTCACTGTTGGCCGACCCTAGCAGTGGGATACCGTGCTAGGGCCGACCCTATGTTGTAGGGATGAGAATCCCTCATCTATAGGGCCGGCCATATAGATAGGGATAGAGCTTAGGATCGGTTAAGATCGAGCCCTAAAACGTGTGAAAACGGATAAATACAAGTAGAGATAAAAAGGAGATAATGGAGAGATAATTGTGGGAGGTCTTTATCCCCTTGGATCCTTATCCAAGGGGGTTGGCCGGCCCTATATAAAGGGCTATAGGGGGCCGGCCCTATTGTTGAAAAAACCGAACCCCCCTCCCCTCTCATCTCTCTAGTTCTCTCCCTAATCTCTCTTCGATTTCCCGCTTGCAACTTCGTCTTCCTCGCGTGGAGTTCTGAAGAAGGAGAAGGGTCGTTCCTCGGAGGCACTCAGAGATCCGAGAGCGACGTTCCGTGCATCGTGTGAGATCGGGTGAACAAGAAGGTAACATCTCCAATCGTACCATCGGTATCTTCGCGGACGATCTTCCGTCTCCATCGACAAAGAAGACAATTCTCCGCGGTTAAAAGATCCGTACGAAAGGTATGTGTAATCTAACATGTAGATCTAGCAAGAATTATGATTTGCATGCATGCTAGTTAATCATTACGCTAGATTGTCGTTAGGGTGTTCGATTCACGTGCATACACATGCACACATATGTAGTTTAGTTTCTATGAAAGTTTAAATCGTGTAACGTGCACCATGAACGGTCTTTCGACAGCAAAATCGCTTCCACTGCGAGCCTCGACCATGGATTAATTTCCAACAATTGGTATCAGAGCCGCATTAGTGGTGTGCGTTTCACGTTTTTTCATGAAACCAATATGTGTGCGCATGATGAATGCGTGAAATCATCGGGGTTCTTACGCTTAGATCATGCATACGTATAGATTGTGCTTGTTCTATTAATCATTCTTGCAGGGCGCCGCTATAAAAAATCTAGATCTATGTTTTGTGCTTGCTACCGGGGGTCGGACCCTGGGTTAGCCATTGTCTGGATTTGCTCTCTTTGTTTGTGGATATGTAATTGAGCCGTAGATTGGGCGAGTGATGGGGGTTGACTATCCTCGGTTCCCATGGCCTTTTTTTCTAGGTGTGTTTTCTTTTCTTTCTAGGAAATTGTGTACGAGCGAGCACTTGCTCAAAGCGTACTAGACTTTTTCGGTTACAGATCGAGAAGAAAGATGTGCCAAAGAAATCCACCATCGGGAGCGAAAGCGGAACCCTGGAGGATGAACACGATCCGGCAAAGTATTCGCAATCGCGACGGAGGAGCCGGAACGAGGGACCTTGCGAAGAAAGCTAGAAGCCTGCGCTGTGCAAATTAGGTTCAGGGGTCGGACCCTGAACTTAATTCAGTCTTTATGGTTGCTTTCTTTATTAGTTCTTTATGCTTCATATCGAACCCCGATGAGATAATGTGATTATCAGTTTTCAGAGGGATGCCTTTCCCCTTCGGTCCAAGCGATTGTTTTAGGATAGGATCCCGCTAGATGACGCCTATTATTTAGTTGACTTTTGATGTTAGTGGGATCCCATCACATATGGTTATGCCACCATTAGGTTAGCACCCGACTAATCGGGTGTGCCTATTTGGCCAGCATCGAAATCAAAGATGAGATGGAGATCCATTGAACATCAATTGTCAAATTTATAAGCGAGGCGCCATGACTAGTGGGAGTCCTTTCCAGTGAGTCAGACTCTAGGATTCGCTCCAGAGCATTAGCGTGATAACCAGTTTTGCAGAGCATCGATATTCTCGGAATATGTAATGTGACCCTTGAATGGAGAAATCCACTTGAGGCAGGGACTATGATATTCCGAGAATGATTAATGCTAGGCGAAGGGCTTGAACGCTAGTGGGAGCATGGTGTGACTAGGGTCTAGTATACAGGAGGTCGCTACCTTTGCATTTGCATAAATTCATACTCGCAAAATAACCCTCATATATTTATAAGGGATGTAATGGAGGACTCTTAGAGATCCTCTGGCCTCCACGGCTAATCACTTCGTACTCGGGTGGAAGGGCATAACTCAACAACCCCCTCGGGTGAGAGCTGTGTTTTTCTATGCCAAGCTACTTAGTGATCTCCTTCGGGATATGACAGTTACGGTGCCAAGTGTTCAGGCTTTACTCACCCTCGTGGGGGCCGTTAGAATTCCCGTGCCGTAATTGCCTAAGCTCGTGGGTAAGCATCCTAAGTACGCGTGAGGTATTTGTTGCGAAGACAACGGTGATCACGTGGTACTGGCCAAAAGATAACCATGGTCCATCAAAGCCCGTAGTTGGCAGATTTGGATAGGGTCAAGGAAAAGACCCATGTAAGCGGAAGACCTGCACACTGTCCCCTCGGACAGGTGTAGCCTACTCTGAGATCTTACATACATGGTTAATTAATCCATAGAGATGGCCTCGCTTGAGGGTAGCGTTGTCATATGGATATAATTAGCTTGTTTTAAAAATCCATAAAAATAAGTTTTCATGCATTCTCATTATTCAGTCTTTTATTTTCAGATGACCAAGTTAGACCCCCTGTCCGCTATCCTAAATGACCACAAACTTACCGGTCTCAACTATGAGGACTGGAAGCGCAACCTGTACCTGGTCTTAAGGATAGGTAAACACATGTCAGCCCTGAATGACCCTGAGCCGGATTTGCCAGGACCCGATGCCACAGAGGCACAGTTAAAGGCTTTTACTGACTGGAAGGAATCTAATGAAATATGTAAATGCTATATTATAGCATCCTTGCAAACAACTCTGCAGAAGCAAGTCGATGAGATGCCCGACGCTTCTGACATGATGTTGTATCTGAAGGAGATGTTTGAAGGTCACAATCGCGTTATGCGATACCTTACCATCAAGAAACTCGTCGGCACTAAGATGTCCAATGGGACGCTGGTTCGGGAACACATGATGAAAATGTTTGGGTTCCAGAATGAACTAGCTACCATGGACATTGTGCTAGAAGGCGAGGTGATGACAGACATCTTCCTCTCATCACTGTCTGGAGCCTTTGAAGGCTTTGTCACCAACTTTAATTTAAACAAGTTGGCTATGACAAATGCAGAGCTTCTGGGAGCTCTCCAGGCAGCTGAGGATGTCTTCAAGCAGAAGGGCGAAGCACTTCACGTGCAACGCAGATCCTTCAAGAAGCCTGGTAAACCTCAAGGCAAGAAACATAAGAAGAAACCTACGTCAGCGCCTGTGCAGGACTCTGCTGGAGCCTCTGGGTCTGGAGAATCAAAGAAACCGGGCACGAAGTGTTTCCGGTGTGGCCAGAAGGGTCATTGGAAGAAGGACTGCAAGAAACCTCAGAATGCTGACGAAGGTAATCTACAACTCTTAGTTGTTGAATCATTTCTTTCAAGTAATAGTTCTTTTGCTAATTGGATTGTGGATTCAGGATCCACTAACCATGCCTGTAACTCTCTTCAGGGGTTTCAGGAAAGCAGAAGGTTGCTTGATGGAGAGGTGACCTTGAGCATGGGAACTGAGGCCGTGGTTGCTGCTGAAGCTATTGGAGATGTTACTCTTAGTTTTTCGAATAATAAGACTTTGACTCTTAGAGATGTCTTTTATGTACCGTTCTTGAGACGTAACTTGATTTCTGTTTCTTCTTTAGTTAATGAAGGTTATTCAGTTTATTTTGATGCTTCTGGTGTGTCATTTAAGCTGAATGAAACTTTTATAATAAGTGGAATGGTTCAGAATCATCTCTATATTGTCAGTCCAAAATTTGAAAAAGATAACATAATAACTTCAGCATTTAATGTTAATTCATCTAAGCGTAAGAAACCTTCGGAGAATTTAACCCAATTGTGGCACTTACGGCTTGGGCATATTGCCTTAGATAGGATCCATAGGTTGGTAAAGGCCGGGCTTCTGGAAATAGATCCTACGGAGATCCTTCCCACCTGTGAATCCTGCCTGGAAGGCAAGATGACCAAGAGGGCCTTCAAAGGCAAAGGAGTGAGAGCTACTGAGGTATTGGAGTTAATCCATTCAGATGTATGTGGACCCATAAGCGTCAAGGCGATAGGAAGCCATGAGTACTTCATCACTTTTACAGATGATTACTCAAGATATGGTTACATTTACCTTATGCATCGGAAGTCGAAATCCTTTGACATGTTCAAAGAGTTCAGGGCTGAAGTAGAAAAGCAGACAGATAAATGTATAAAAACCCTTCGATCTGATCAAGGAGGTGAATACCTATCTGACGAGTTCCTTGGGTATTTGGTGGAGCATGGGATAACATCCCAGTTAACTGCTTCAGGTACCCCACAACAGAATGGAGTCTCTGAGAGAAGGAATCGAACCTTGTTGGATATGGTTCGAAGCATGATGAGTTATGCCTATTTACCAACGACCTTTTGGGGATATGCCCTTCAGACAGCTGCATATGTTCTGAACCACGTTCCATCTAAATCAGTGCCTCAGACTCCTAGAGAACTGTGGTCAAGGCAAAAGCCAACACTACAGCATTTCAGAATATGGGGATGTCCTGCACATGTGCGGATAGACAAGAGGGAAAAGATAGAGCCAAAGTCCAAAGCATGTCTGTTTGTAGGATATCCCAAAGAGACTAAAGGTGGACTATTTTATGATCCTGAGGAAAAGAAGGTAATCGTTTCAACAAATGCCATTTTCCTAGAACATGATTATATTATGGACCACAAGCCTGCTAGTAAGGTAGTTCTGGATGAGCTACTGGGTACTAGATCAGAGAGCGCATCTGAAAGCATAGTGGGAGCTGACATTACAGACACTAATATACCAGAAACTGTAGAACCTATTCATCCTGTAACACAACCACCACCTCATCGCAGTGGGAGAAGCATCAGAGCTCCTGACAGATACTATGGAGAAACCTTATTGGTTGATCCAGAGGGTCAAGAGGATAACCCACTGAGCTACGATGACGCAGTGGGAGCTTCTGACAGCTCTGACTAGCAAAAAGCTATGGAGGCAGAAATTGCATCAATGTCCCATAACGCAGTCTGGACTCTTGTTACACCATCATCCAATATTAAACCTATTGGGTGTAAATGGGTGTATAAGAAGAAGAGAGGATCCGATAGTATAATTGAGACTTATAATGCTAGATTAGTTGCCACGGGTTATACCCAGAGAGAAGGAATCGACTTTGACGAAACCTTCTCGCCGGTAGCTATGATAAAGTCTATTCGGATCCTCCTATCCATTGCAGCCCATTATGACTGGAAGATCTGGCAAATGGATGTCAAGACAACATTCCTCAACGGGAATTTGGAAGAAGACATTTATATGATGCAGCCACCAGGTTTTGAGTCAGAGGGTCAGGAATATCTAGTTTGCAAGTTGCAGAAGTCCATCTATGGACTAAAGCAAGCATCTAGAAGTTGGAACATCCGTTTTGATCAGGTAATCCAGTCATATGGATTTACTCAAAACGAGGATGAACCATGTGTATACAAGAGGACTGATAAGACTACAGTGATATATTTGATACTTTACGTAGACGATATTCTACTCATTTGAAACGTTGTTGGAATATTGTCAACAGTAAAGGTCTGGTTATCAACACAGTTCGATATGAAAGTCCTAGGTGAAGTGAGTTATGTTTTGGGGATCAAGGTAACACGTGATCGCCAGAACAGGATTCTCTCGCTGTCACAGGCTGCGTATATAGATAAGGTTATGGCTAGATTTGACATGCAAAACTCCAAGAAGGGTTTTGTGCCATTTAGACATGGCGTAAAACTGTCTAAGGATCAATGTCCTAAGACACCTGAGGAGAGAGCAGAAATGCAGAAGATACCTTATGCTTCGGCATTAGGTAGTCTAATGTATGCTATGCATTGTACAAGGCCAGATATCTGTTTCGCAGTAGGCATGATGGGTCGGTTTCAGTCGAATCCGGGTCCAGATCACTGGACAACAGTGAAGTGTATACTCAAGTACCTTCATAGAACAAGGGACTTTGAGTTGGTTTACACTGGACAAGAACTGACGCCGATTGGATATACAGATTCAGACTTTATGTCAGATTTAGAATCCAGGAAATCGACATCAGGTTTTGTATTTATGTTAGGAGGAGCAGCGGTTAGTTGGCAGAGTGTGAAGCAGAAATGCATCGCAGACTCTACCACAGAGGCTGAGTACGTTGCAGCGTGCGAGGCAGCCAAAGAGGCGGTATGGCTCAAGAAATTCCTTACGGATTTGGGGTGCGTACCAGAGGCCCAGTTACCTATTATGCTTTACTGCGACAATAGTGGGGCGGTAGCACCAGCAAAGGAGCCAAGACATCACCAAAAGGGGAAGCACATCGAGCGCAAGTTCCACTTGATTCGGCAGTTTCGAAAGCAAGGGCGAGTAGCGGTGACACAGATTGCATCTACAAATAATGTTGCTGATCCTTTCACAAAGGCAATACCTACCAAGGCATTCGAGCGACATGTGGACGAGATGGGAGTCAAAACCGTTTTGCTACGCTAGACCAAGTGGGAGATTGTTAGGATTGATGTGTTCTAAGCTTGTAAAACTTTAAGTTTTGGTCTAATAAAGATTGATAGTTATTATTATATGAGATGCATATTGGTGCGTAATATAGTTACGTGTTCTTTTAAGAACAGAGAGCCATGGTTATATGGTAGTCCACTGAGTTGAAGACTGAGTGGATCATATAATCTAAATTAGTTCGCAGCTATGATCAGGTTGGTCGCCTCATCATGATAAGCTGTTGGCGATGACAGTTCATGGGATGTCTTCACCATGGTCATCACCAGGCACAGTGTCTATGGCTGAACGGAACTAATACGGTGTACAGATCAGTGAGCAGACACTGGTATACTAAGCCGTGTTTCTGCTTAGGGTAAAATGGTCCTAAACCCTAAGGAACCACGTCTGATGGACTAACCAGTTGCGTGGTGCTTTGGCGCACCAATGTGTGAGGATCCGTATGCAGTGATCCAAAACCACGGTGTACTGGGTTACCCGGCTGGCGTTGCATTAGCGTGTCAATCCTGCAGGCTATCCACACCCCTGAAGGGTAGTGCGTTCCTTGGTGTGACTTATACTGTACCAAACCCAGGCCTGGTGGTCATCAGTTTGACTGTTGACCGGGTTCGATTACTCGACGGGGTAATAAGAGGTACGATGTATAGGTCAACCTGGAAGGAACAAAGTCATATGATCATTCGAGTCTGACAGTATTCTTCACCGCTCGAAGTGTATCATGGCATCAAGTGGAGGGACAACGTGTTTACCACTACTAAGCGAGAGCAGGGGTATGATGAAGAACATAGTAAGTCTAGGTGAATTGGAGTGCAGCCTGCGTCGCACTCTGGGTGGCTACGCAGGTTAACTCGAGCTCAGAGGATCGATGGTACACTCGGGTAGTGTGTCGATCGAGCTTGAGTTGGAAGCCATGAACCCCGGTCCCTGACGGTTCCACCTTATCAACATTATGTACGGTTCTTGAACCATCTCCTCGGAACACCATAAGCATTAGGAGGAAGAAAGAAGTATACGCTCCGTGTGTGCTTGGCACTAGAGCACGGTAGATGCGTAACTACATACGAGTACTAAGGGTTATGTCCGAGACTAGTACAGAGTCGTATGTAGTAATCCCTAGCCATAAGTGAACTTCGCTGCATAGGTGCGATGCACCGAGATGTGATGCGAGTTGACTAGTTGACTTTGCTAGAGGCACCCTTTGGTGGCCTCAGTTAATAGTAAGTAACTAGTAGAAATCACTTAAGTAATGGCCGCTAGGTATCGCACGCTAGAAATGGTCAAAATGAGGCGTCAGGGCGTTTTGGTAAAAACCTCACTCTGCCGGACCTTACTGTTGGTCGACCCTAGCAGTGGGATACCTTGCTAGGGCCGGCCCTATGTTGTAGGGATGAGAATCCCTCATCTATAGGGCCGGCCATATAGATAGGGATAGGGCTTATGATCGGTTAAGATCGAGCCCTAAAACGTTTGAAAACGGATAAATACAAGTAGAGATAAAAAGGAGATAATAGAGAGATAATTGTGGGAGGTCTTTATCCCCTTGGATCCTTATCCAAGGGGGTTGGCCGGCCCTATATAAAGGGCTATAGGGGGCCAGCCCTATTGTTGAAAAAACCGAACCCCCCTCCCCTCTTATCTCTCTAGTTCTCTCCCTAATCTCTCTCCGATTTCCCGCTTGCAACTTTGTCTTCCTCGCGTGGAGTTCTGAAGAAGGAGAAGGGTCGTTCCTCGGAGGCACTCAGAGATCCGAGAGCGACGTTCCATGCATCGTGTGAGATCGAGTGAACAAGAAGGTAACGTCTCCAATCGTACCATCGGCATCTTCGCGGACGATCTTCCGTCTCCATCGACAAAGAAGACAATTCTCCGCGGTTAAAAGATCCGTACGAAAGGTATGTGTAATCTAACATGTAGATCTAGCAAGAATTATGATTTGCATGCATGCTAGTTAATCATTAAGCTAGATTGCCGTTAGGGTGTTCGATTCACGTGCATACATATGCACACATATGTAGTTTAGTTTCTATGAAAGTTTAAATCGTGTAACGTGCACCATGAACGGTCTTTCGACCGCAAAATCGCTTCCGCTGCGAGCCTCGACCATGGATTAATTTCCAACAGAAAGATTGGACCCCGTGCGCGCAAGGGACGTGAACGACCCTGCACGCACAGCTGAAGACCAGTAGGCTAGGGGGTCACAGGCAAGGGTTGTGGTAAAACCAATAGGAGTAGCCCTCTAGTAGGGATTGGCCTAACAACTCTGTCCCGGGGTAGTTGAAGCCCCCAAAGTAACGCAAGTGAGGCGGTAGAGCTCCATCGTGAAAGTTGGAAAATATGTTATAATCATTTGGGTGATGTGTGCATGATGGATGCCCGGCGAGAGAATTGATCCTTTACATCGATATAAAAGGCCTGGTAGTAATGCCTGATCGGGGCAGGATGAACAAAATATCCGGGTTTCACTTTGGATAAATGACGGATATTGTAATCTTGGTTGTTTTATAATTAAGCACCGTACAATATTGAAATGACTGCGTGGTAGATAACCTAGTGACAGTAGGAATTGCATGTAAACATAGCTTACTGGCCGGTAGGCTTAGGTTAACATTCTGTAAACTTTGAACTGCTTATGTAATTTAATTTAATTAAATATGTTATCTCATATTACTAAAGACTATTAGGATGTCACTAGCCATTAATTTGGCGAATCTCCCAATTTTCCATTGGGGGCTACTCTTTCCCACGAGTAGACTCTCTTGCAGGTTCGGAGGTTCGGGAGTAGCAGTGGGAGGCCGGAGGCAGTTCTAGGATTTCAGTAGTATTTTATTTTGGTATGTAGTTTCGTGGTAATATAATGGGTGGATTTTGTATAAGAATCACTTAGTTTAAGATTAGTTAATTGTTAGAAGCATTGATACAGCTGAAGTTATTTTGGGTAGGCCTCTCTTTAAGACCACAAGCCAAGGGTAGCTCACAGTGAAAATATAAGTATCTAAATGGCCTAATTGACTAGCCCTGTAGATAGGACCCCTAGACCAGTGTGCTGAGTGTCAGGGAGAGGATGAGATTCCTAGCTCGCCGTCGGAGGCTTGAGTCTCGAACTCCCTTAGAGGGATTCCTGTCAGCATGTGATGGCGCCGACAGGCCACACATGCTGAGAGGATAACCCGGTTGAAGGTCGAGCGTGATCATCTCTCTGTCGAAAAAATTTATCTCTCAGCTTTCTTTTAACATAAAATATTTTCATAAAAATTAAGTTTTAAAATATTCCTTATTTCACCCTTCTCCTTCTTAAATTTTGAGAGAGTCACAGCCCAGTGAGAAACCCTAATTGGTATAGATAGGTGACCAGACCCTAAACCATTTTGTTTTCCTCATTTTACATCCCAGGGATCGGTTCCAGATTTCTGGGGCGTGACAAGCCGGCCTCGCTCGACGGGGTCACCATAAGTCGCATTCTTTCCTATATGAAAACAACCAATGATATTCAATGATATTTGATAGCATATATATACGAATATATTAACTGTAATTTAATTACTTACGACTTGCGAGGCAACCCTGTCGTCCATAAATGCCCTATCGGTACGTCGCCTCCTAGAGGCCTCAAAAAGATCAATTCGATTAGGCTCGTGGCCCAAGGACTGTGTCTGTTTTTTGACATATAAAATAAATAGATGAGTTAATATAAGATTTATAGAGCTTTAAACAATGAAATGTTTGTATCATTTACCAGTTGCTGGGCAAGCTGGGGCATGGAGGTCCTCCCCCTCATTTACCAGTTTTAGTATAATATTAAAACAAGTACGAATCAACAAAATAATAATTATACCTGAAACTGAGGGGTGGCCCAGTGAGCGACGAAAAACTGTAGAACGTGTAGCGGTGGCGCGTCTCTCGTCATGGTCGCAGCCAGTAACTCCTCAGCCAGCTCGCCGACCAAGTAACCGTAAAACTGGAAGAACTCATGATGGTAATCCCTATACCGCTCACCCATCGTCTTCCACAAGTCCTCCTGATGGGTGTCGGTTTTCATGTTCTTCCATTTAAATTTCTCCTGTAAAATCAATTTAGAAACAAGTAATTTTATCAAATCAAATTATAAAGAAGTACGATATTATTCTAAAATGCTTTAATGAAATTAACATACCAAAAAGACCTGATACATCCTCTTCTTATAGGATGCATCGATGTTCTTCCATCCCTTTATCCCCATAATAGGGGCATTCCTCTCCTCCCGTACTATCATACCGACCCACGTGGCGGCGTTAGAAGTGTGCTCACCCACAAAGGACCTACCGCTCGACTGTAGGGAAAGTAGCTCGCATAAGCTCGACAAGCGCCAAGCCGTCCTCACGCCCCGGTCGCCTACGTGCCTGGCGATACTCGACGCTACAAATAAAATATACATCAGTACTGAACAAGTATTTACAACATGTATAAAACTTTAGATCTAAACATTACCTGTGGGCGTAGACGCTGTAGCCGAGTACTGAGCGCTGCTCGAAGCTCCGGAGGCTGCGACCTCAGGAGCTGGTGTGGAGAGAGGAGCAACACTAGCAGATCCGGAGGGCTCGGCCTCGGACTCTGGGGTGGCAGCCGGAGTGCTCCGAGCTAGCCCACCCCTGCCTCTACAAACCCTCGGCCGCGATGCCATCTGAAAGCATTAATTTTTTTCTATACGAAATAATATGATATAAATAAGAGTTTGATTTACATTTGAAACAATATGATTTACATATAAAACAGTTTGATTTACATATGAAACAATATAAAACAATATGATATATATATAAAACAATATGATTTATATATAAAATAATTTGATTTACATATGAAACAGTAAGATATTCATTTTCTAACAGTCCAATTTATATATGAAACAATCCAGGTTAGGGTTTTGTGTTTAGGTTAAATTTTTTTTTTTTAACTTCGCCAATATAACATCCTAAACCCTAACCCCTAACCCCTAACCCTAAACCTTAACCCTGAAACCTAAACCCTAAAACCCTAAACCCTAACCCTAAAACCCTAACCCCTAAACCCTAAACCTAAACCCCTAAAACCTAAATCCTAACACTAAACCCTAAAACCTTAAACTCTAAACCCTAAACCCTAACCCTAGAACCTAAACCCTAAATCCTAAAACCTAAAACCCTAAATCCTAACCATTAAAACCCTAAACCCTAACCCTAAACCTAAACCCTAAGCACCTAAAACCTAAACCCTAAAACCCTAACCCTAAAACCCTAAACCCTAACCCTGAAACCCCTAAACCAATTGAATATGGATCTCCTACCTAGGTAGGCACTTCGTGGGGACCTTTAATATATGACAGCTAGGTAGAATAAAACCTATGTATTGGGAAAATTAATGAAAAGAAAATTAGAAAGGAAGATAGAGGAGATGAAGCAAACCAATGTACTGATTTTTTGAGATAAGACCGTCTAATGGTTACCAAACAAGGTAAGCAATCCAGTGGCACTAGTTCTTCACTTTCAGAAAGAAGGCTTTGACTTGAGAATAGCAACGTCAAATATGGTATCCAGTGGTATAAGGATGGACTTCTCGGTGGGCACCACCACCCTGTGCGCTGCTCAACCCACTCGGGCAAACGTTGTTGTCATTGCCCACGAGTGGGTGTATTATGGTTGACTTATCCTAGCAAATACCTCAATCATGGTAGTGGCAGGTTGGTCTCCAGGAAATGTGTAAAGATAATACAAGAATAACAATGAATGTGTTACTAATGTAGATGCATCTCTAATAGATGTTTCATCTTAGTTGTAAGATTCGACTACTTTGGGAGTTTAATGTGCTCCAATATCATGAAATCTTGGTTTTATTTGCTTTACTTTGGGAGTTTACTCTTAAATTTCTCAATATTCCTTTCTTCGAAAATGCTTTCTTTTTATTTATGCTCATATTCGTCTTTTATAATTGAATTGAGGAGGAGGAGGATGAGAGGAGGAGGAGGAGGGGACTCACCAGAGGTAGCCAGAGAGGGAGCCGGAGGCGCGCCGAGGGGGGGAATCAAAACACCGGGGAGGGGAGGGGGGGGCGCCGGGGGGCCGGGGGGGGGGTGAGCCGGAGGAGGCCGGGGCGCGCCGGAGGGGAGGCCGGGGGGGTGCACCGGAGGGGGCCGAGGGGGGGGGGGATCGAAATCGACGGGCGGGGGGGGGGGGGGGGGGGGGGGGGGAGGGGGGGGCGGAACAGATCCAGAGGGCAACAAAGGCCAAGGATCGAAACAGTGTTAAATCGCAGGGATTATTGCCGACGAAAATAAGTCGTCCGTCGGTAATAATATTATTACCGACGGTTATTAATATTTCCGTCGGTACTAATAATAACTATACCGACGGCTATGAAAATTCCGTCGGTATAAATACATTACTAACGGATAAGAAATGGCTGTCGCTAATATATACGTAAGAAAATTACAAAAATAACAAAAAATATTATTTACGATAGAATATTGTTATTCCGTCGGTAATAATCACTTTTACCAAGGGATATAATAATGACCGTCGGTAATATATTATTACCGACGGATAAAAAAATACTGTCGGTAATAAATATTTTAAATATTAGTAAAATATTAAATGTTTGGCGACGGATATGTTTATTACCGTCGGTAATATTAATATTATTACCAACGGTAATGAAAATGTCTGTCAGCAATAAACATTTCCCTTGTAGTGAGGTGATGACTTGGGTTCCATAGCCTCGCTTTAGCAGCATCCCCGGAGCAAATTTCTGATGAAGGATCCCTCTGTGCTACATTATTGGCTTTGAGATTGCTCAAGGCAAGCGAGGCATTCTGCTCAGACAGAAGAAGTATACCGCGAACATCCTCAGTCGAGGTGCTCTTTTCATTGCTCGCACTGCTGACACTCCACTCGAGCTTCATGTGAAACTCCGACCTATAGGGTGAGCCTCTTTTGGATCTTTCTCGGTACAGAGATTTTGTCAGTCGATTAGCTCATGGTCTACCTTTGCATCATCATGCTCGAGATTGCCCATGCAGTCGGCATCATCAGCCAGTTTCTCAAGGCCCCTCATTTTGCTTACTACGGTGCCCTTCTGCGGATTCTTAGGTACCTTTGAGACATTGTCACTTGGTTACTCTTTCTATCATCGACTTCGTCTCTGGTCCTATGTGTCTACTCTGATACTGATTAGGATAGAGATCTAATTACTCGCCGCTCGACTACTGGCTACTGTTTGTTTCTTGAAGACTTTTTGATCTCATGATACAACAAGAAGCAGAATGTTGCTTCTATCTCAAGCACCAAGGTAGAGTTTTAGGTCCATGACCACTACAACCAAGGAGATCATTCACCTGCGACTCCCCTTGGAGATCTAGGAGTTGAGATTTCTGGACCTACAACTCTTCACTGCGATAACCGGAGTGCTATATATACAGATTGTTAGTAACATGGTTTTCCATGAGAGGACGAAGTACATTTAGCTCAACTGCTATTTTTCTCGAAAGACGTATGAAGCCGGGATTATCTCTCTCCCTTTTGTTTCCTCTGCAGAGCAAATCCTTGACTTGTTTATGAAAGCACATCCGACTCCTTGGTTTTGGTTCCTTGTTAGTAAACTCTCGGTATTTGACTCACCATGAGTTTGAGGGTATATGTGTGTTAGTCTTATGTATATACTAATACATATATCCTTGTATATCATGACATTATATATTGGTCTATTGGTCCTAATGAGAAGCCATTCATTCTCTCCAAAACCATAGTCTCTCTCTCTTCTAGGGTTATTGGTACCAATGTCACCCCACGCCGGTTTCAGCCACTTGACAGTTGACACCGACCATCGGGATGTCCCACACCTTGGCCTGCAAGGCGAAATCCAGAACGCACATTATTAGCAGAGAGGAAAGCTCCAACCATACATTTTGAGGGCTTCTCTAGCCTCTAATTGAGCACTCCAGTTCAGTCGGTGAAAGCCCTACTCCCGTCCCCCATGGACCACAAGAAATGTCTGATGGCTTGAATTTGTACCTAGGGAGAAGCTAGTAGTGTATATTCATTGGACTCTCTCTCTCTCTCTCTCTCTCTCTCTCTCTCTCTCTCTCTCTCTCTCTCTCTCTACCTAGGGAGAAGCTAGTAGTGTATATTCAATGGACTCTCTCTCTCTCTCTCTCTCTCTCTCTCTCTCTCTCTCTCATATGTCAAGCTTCTCGTGAACCTTGTTCTTTGGATCCATATAAATCTTGTGGCAGGGAGAGAAACATGCCCCCAGTGCCATCCCACTGCGGATGCCTATTAGTTCAGGCCCATGCATGCATGGCAGCAATTGTTCAACACGTGATGCAGTTGCATCCACTTGAAGAATTAATCACAAATCCCACATTATAGAGCTGTTAAGCTGCAACTCGACACTAAAATCACGACGAGAAAACCCTAACCAATCGTCCGAAAATTAATTAGAGATCGAGGCATGCCTATGACTTCACGACGAAGTTAAACTTAAATTTTAATTCAAATTGTTCCGTATGGTGGATCAAAGAGCTCCATATGCATGATGACATGACGTAGTTTGTAGTAACTAGGGGTGCAACTCGGGTCTGGTTGGGTCAGATTTGAGCTAATCCAGAACCGAACGGAACTAGTTCTGTTCTACCATATTGAAACCCGAACCAACTCGAATTGGACATAGACCCAAATCAATCCAACCCACAGTAAGGTCAGGTTGGTTTGGGTTAGTTCTCCGGTTGGTAGTTGGTCTAAGAAAATAATGACCACCTATTGTGCTCTCTTGGTAATTGGTTCAATGCTAGTGAAAACTAATATTTACTCGGGTGCTAGTGTGATGAATGTTGAGTATTCTACTCTATGAAGACAAGCAAATGATGACTAGCAGAATATAGAGATGTTACAAATCTAGTGCAAAAAGTATTTGAACAAACTATAGGGGTTTAGCATGCAAAGTTGAGCACAACAATCAATCAAGATTTAGGTTGTCCTAAGGTTGTCTACAGATATGACAAAGAGGTGGGAGGAGGAAGAAGAACAAGTTACTTAGCAGTAGTCGAGGCTTGTGCTAGCACAATGCCCTGAAAGCTATTTCGCCGCCTCGGTAGGTGCTTCAAGGCATCCGATAAACGCTCCCCAGGGTA